>JANKKI010000109.1:0-600000 GCA_025175665.1 Cinchona pubescens
AAATATTATATGTGTATTGAAACAAAAACTAGAACCGAAATCCAAAAGAACGGATCAACATTTCTATTAACTCAATTATCTGTCTCGGAAAAGATCTCGCACGGGCCCTCACGCGTTGCCAAAAGTTTCTATATGTCTAACACGCTGAGCATCATTTCAACCGTAGATGCAATACATACGCCAAAACACTGCGTTGGCATTGAACCTGACAAACACGTTGACTCATTGACACACTGATTTTTCCACCGTCAATGCTGTCAACAACACGTCATCGCCACGTTTATCACTGCCATGTTATTGTCATGTTAGTGCCACATCAGCGACACATCTGTGCCCCGTCACTTACATATTAGAGCACTGCATTGTTCCCCAGCCTTGATCAACTCATATCGGTTTAATCGATAGCCTAATATTTTCACCGATTCAGCCACATTCTAACTGGTTCTTTCACTGATTAGGCCAATTTCTAGGATTTTTCAAAATCAAGATCATTTCGGCATCTGTTTGGGCAATAATGCGTTCAAAAATTGGTTCTTTTGTACTTTTGTCTATTATTTAGAGGTTCTTTTCATTATTATGGCTTCTAATGCTTCTTTTGATGTCATACATCCAACAAATATTACCCTTGATGGAAGTAACTATAGAATCTATATGCAAGCCATGCGAAGTTTCCTCAAAATTAATAAATTTTAGCGACATATCACTAGAGATCAAATCAAACCGATGCAAGACAACGAAAAGTCATCTAATAAATTTGCTGATAGATTGAAGGACTAGGATAGCATTAATGATAAGATCATTTCTTGGTTCATAAATATATCTTCCTTCTATCAAATCTCTTCTCAATGGTTTCGAGACTGCCAAAGGAGCTTGGGATTTCCTACAGCTGATCTTTCTCATTAGTACCAGATTATAAGCAACCTACAATTTCTCTGCCAAGAATCTGGACAATCTATTGATGATTTTTATTCTAAAATGATTAGTCTTTGGGATCAATTGGCATAGTCTGCTTGATAGTCTGTATTCTCTCATGCCAAAGATGCTACACTTTATACTGCTCACAAGGATAATCTTCGGTTGATTCAGCTTCTTATGGCCTTGAGAAATAATTTTGAACCTACTAGAGTTAGTCTCCTACATCATCGAGTTTTGCCTACACTGCGCTCAACTTTATCATAATTAATATCTGAAGAAAATCTCTTACAAAGTTTGCATCCAAAAACTATTAAAGTAGTCATGGCCTACAGCTTGCAGACTTCAGGAATATGTGTGTCTGTGAGGGCTGTGTCTTATCTGACATCTGACCCTTGTGTATACATGCACAGAGCAATAATATGTTTGCAACAATCTGCAAAATCGAAGGCCGAGAATGTTACAAACCTATTGCAACTGCAAGCAGTTAAGTACAGACATTAGTCATGGTGTCATCATTCTATTATTCGTCAGACTTGGAAGTTTTAATCAATCAGGTCCTATCACGTAGAGATTCTACTTCCTTTTCTATTTTTTTTGCCACACTAGTAAGTTGTTCTTCTTCATGGCTTATAGATTCTGGATGTTTTAATTATATGTCATCCAATTCAACATTATTCACTAACAAAACACCAGAATCTAATCCTTCCCCTATGCACACTACTAATAGATCATCCTTGCATATTAGTCATATTGGTGTTGTTACTAATTTTGAGTTTAGCATTCCGGATACTTATTATGTCATTGACTTGTCTTTTAACCTACTTTCTGCTGGATAACTATGTGATCTTGACATTTATTTGTATTTTTCTAAACATGGTTGTACTATTCAAGATCTATAGACAAATAAGCAAGTTAAGTCAGGCTGTAAAAGTGGTCACATGTTTGAATTATGTCTTCCACTTCATACCAGTGATGTTGCTCAGAATAAAAACTATTATTCATTACAATTATGGCATTCTCACCTAGGTCATGCTTTATTGTCTCGAGTTCGTCAGTTAATGTTTGGTGGTCTTTTAGGTCTTGTTCAAGATGAATTATTTGATTATATTTCCTAGTTAACTAGGAAAACAACATGCATTAAAATATTTAATGATTAAGTGATTATATTTCATCTAATCCTTTTATAATTGTATCAGATATGATATTTGGGGTCCATCTCCTACTCATCTATAGGAGGATCCTAATATTTGTTATTTTTATTGATGATTATTCTCTCTTTACCTGAATTCACTTAATGGAATGTAGGTATGAATTTTTGCAAATTTATTGTGAATTTCGTTGTGTAAGTAGAACTCGATTTTCTAACAATATTAAAATCTTCCATTCCAATAATGTTGTAAAATAATGACTCTTCTTTTATTGCCATTCTTCATGACTATGGAACCATTCCTCAAAGATCTTGTTAGGTACATCCCAACTAAATGGTCAGGTTGAACAAAAACACCGTTATATCTTAGACAATACTTGAACTCCATTACTCTGCTCAAATGTTCCTGAATCTATTTGGAGAGAAGCCGCTCTTAAACAATTTATCACCATTAATCAAGTTCCATCTCCCACTAGCAGGTTGAAAATAAATTCCTTATGAGCATCTTTACAGTACGCTTCCAAATTATCAAACTCTCAAAGTGTTTGGATGTGCTTGCTTTGTCTTACTTTCTCTTCATGAGCGAACCAAATTAGAACCTCGCTCTATACTATGTTGTTTTCTTGGCTATGGCTTACAACACAAAGGCTATTCATTATGATCTCATAGTTAAACGTCTGCGACTATCTCATCACGTACTCTTTTGGAAGCATAAACCCTTCTCTATCATGTCTACGTTTCATGTCTCCTCTTCTAGTCCTCTGCGGTTCTTTAACTACTTGGTGTTCAAAAATGATGCTGTCGAGTTGCAATGCCGTCGTAAGAGACCAAAATTAACAACTCTAAGCAGCCTATCCTAAAGGAATTGTAGAGGATTTAGCACAATATTAATTCCTGTCTCTTATACACATATTAGATGTGTATAAGAGACAGGTACTAAAACAAGAAAATATCTAAAGAAAATTCAATTAAGAAAGATGCTTGATTTTGGTCATATCCACCATGGCAACTTAACTAGTCGATCATTGACACACAAGATAATTCAATTTATATCAAGCACTAATTGAAGAATTAACCCCAACGGATACCAATTCAAAGTTGATTCTTATTTCTTTCTAAAGTTGGTTAATTTTCAACACGCGATCCAATTAACCCTAACTATTAATTTAACCCAAACACGCATCAAAGATCAATTAATAGAAGCATTAAAATCAACAAGAACAATTAGGCTAATTAAACATAAACACACGCGGTTATGCCAATTAGATGATTAATTGTCCTAAATTCAACAAACACAAATCTAGTAATTATCAAATTCAGTTTAATGAGATAGCGTGTGCATTATTCACTGTCTCTTAATACAATCTAGCAAAGATTAATTCTAATAACTTAATATTCTGCAATAATAAGCTAAAAAGAATAATCATAATTTTAATCGCATATGAGTTGATCAAGGCTGGGGATAAAAGTGAATAATTGAAGCACTAAAGACATCTCACAACTTTGTAGAATTGACCATGGATTCAATTCCCTCTATCAAGAATAGATTGTAGGCATCAGGCAGTGCGCATGAGGACAGACTGCCTAGCAAAAATATTCTGCTAACACCCTAGCCAACAAGAAAATAAAAGTCTCGATCCCTTTTTTCTCACCCAACTTGGGGTATTTATAATCAGTATTTAGGGTTACAAATAATGCCTACTGATAAGAACGTGAAATCGAGTGAAAAAGAGTCCAACCAGCAGAAGAAATCCCTCAAAGACTCAAAAATACGTTTTGCTACTGGCCTCTGGTGGCGCGCATGTGTGCGCTAGGCAGTAAGTTCCAGCTGGTTCTATCCTCCGCGCACATGCGCGGAGATCCTAGAGCGCATGTGCACGCGAGCTATTTCTAGCATTTAAGCTTCTGGACTCAGCGCATATGCGCAAGCAGGGCTCAGCGCATGTGCGCCGACCCTCAATTGTGCTCCACCTTCGGCTTCGATTTTCACCTTGACTATTGCATTATTTGGGAAAACTCAAAACATGAAAGTTTCAGCTCTACGTCATAGATTTCCAATATTTCTTAAATCACCTCAATTGGAGTTTCAGATCAAAAGTTATGCTTGAAATACAAAACAGTATCTGGAATGACTTCATATTCGTGCATGTTCCGTTCTTAGCATTTCCTTATGTCGTTTTGCAAGATTTTCAACTCTAGAAAAATAGAAAATAAAAGAAAATAAAAATAACCAAATTAGCTCAATAAGAACTCAATTCTTGCTTTCAACACATAAAAACGTGGTAATTAACACATAAAATGTAGTACAATTATGAACTTATCACTACTAGAACTGTCTAGTAGTTGTTCCTAACCAAAATAAAAGTTTTCATTTCGCCGATATGCCATGTCATTAATGATAATATGGCACGGTTATCATTACAACATCTCAAACTTATAACACAATTATAGTACTGTTTGGAGAAAGCATATTTTTCATTATTTTTTAAATAATATTTCTAATCATTTAATATATGGTTTTTAATTACCTGTTTATCTCATATGTAGTCAATCAAAAAAGTTGGTATAGTACTTTTTAAAATAATAGTAGTATATGTTTTTCGAGAACATATATACTAAGAACAAAAATAACTCAACAGAAATACAATAAATAATGATTAATAAAATCCATCAAAAATATTATAAAACACAAAGTCGGGATGCATTTATTGTTGTTGCTGAACGAAATTATAGAGAAGATTTCAGAATCTTATACGGTTCAATCCGACCACACTAAGGGTAATTTAGTCAATACAATAATTATTATACACTAAAATATCAAATTGGTATCATTTTAACTTTAACCACTATTACCAACCACCTGTCTCTTATACCACCTCTGCCATCAGCAAATTTATTGTCCCAAACTCCCAATCGCATTATGCGATCAGTAGGGGTTCATCATTTATGTTGTAAGGTGAAAAAACCCCAATCAGAACAATAATATATTCACAAGAGAGAGAAAAAGAGAGAGAGAGAGAGAGAGAATTTGATGAATGTTGTAGGTCTCTCTCTCTTTCTCTCTCTTGTGAATCTGTCTCAAGCAATACTTTTCCTGTCTAGCCATATCCAACAAAAATAAAAAAAAATAACTTACTCTCATCAAATCCCTATTACATTTACATTTATGGGTTGGCTAATTTCTCGTCAAAATGTCGTACAGTGAAGGTAGCAATACAGAGTTTTTTAGTAAAGTAGCAAAAAGGGGTTGAAGCCCCATATTCAAAAATTTGAATATGAGATTATTAACTTTCGGAAATGTGTTTATCTACGCAGATAAAAGTAATCTTAGTATTCTTGCAAACATAAGAACATTAAGAAATCTTCTTAGACTAAAGTATATATATGTGTGTGTGTGTGTGTATTCCCTGTTTTGGTGGCTAATCATAATGCAATCAAAGATCTTAAAGCCAACAAAATTCATATCAACAAATTACCAAACAATCAAAAAGTCAGCAAATAAGCTCATTAATAGTGAATAATAGCAGCAAAGAAGTGCAACAAGCACTCTGTGGGACGAACTCAATTCAATGATGATAAAATTGAAAAGTTATAATCTTGAATAACAAGGGGAAAATCATCAATAGAAATATTGATGAACCGATTTAATTTCTAAATTCAAAGCAAAATCAAGTCAAGTGTAACTACTACAGAGAAAGACCTTTGTTGGTTAACCATATTAGCTTTGCCAACTACATTGACATTCTAGGCAGATTTTAAAAAAAAATGGGAAAGATTAGATTTTGGGAGTAATTATCGGTTCATTCTTAGTTTTTGTAGGGTTACAGTGAAAAAGAGTACTTTTAGGATGCAAAACGACGCTTTTATTTTAGGTGGTAATGGTGTACTAAGAAAGAGGTGGCGGTAAGGAATCTGTATATAATTATGTAATAGTAAAGATCTCTGAATTTTCCTTAGTAGCTGCAGAATCTTCTCTAGCTGAGTCCAGTTCTTAAATGCTACTAATAGCTTTATGTGCAATACCACTCTAGGCACTGTGTCTGAAAGCAAGATTTGAGTTGTGGTGAGTCCTTAAGGATCGAAGATTTCTTAGTTTGACGTCCTTTTACTAGTGGCATTTGTTGAAAAGATTCTTATTTGGGACTAATTTGGCGAAAGTAAATAAGTCAGAGGACTAAATTGGCTATTTTCCCTTGTAATAATTAGAGATTTATAATCTCTAAGTCAATGGTGGATCTTTCATTTCAATTCAGCCAACATCCCCAAATTAATTAATTGTTATGATCTAATTAATTAACATTTCGTAGATAGTAGGGTTTCGTTTAAGTTATCAATTTAAATATAGTTTTATTAATGACCGAAAATTATCATGACATTTTCTAGAAATAAAAGAACTAGTATTTGGATTGATGAATTTGGTGAATGATTTAAAATTCATTCATTCATTGAAGTGACTTGAAAAGTTAAAATAACTAAAATTCAAATTCAACAAAAATACAAATAATTTAAAATCATCCTTTTACAATTATTTAATTTGGATAAATTTAAAATTCATTCGTTTTACTCCCTCTATTCCTTTTTAAGTGTCACTTTAACAAAACAAAAAAAAAATTGTTCCATTTTAAGTGTCACTTTAGAAGTTCAATAAAGTATTAATTTTTTTTTTTTATCAATTTTGCCCTTATCTATTTCCAACTCCAGTAATTACTCAACTTATAATTAATGTTGGGACTGTTTTAATTTATTACTTATTGTATTTCTGTTGAGCTTAATTTTGTTCAAGTTTACCAAGTCTCTTAACCACATTAATAATCTTTTAATATTTGGATTAAAGGTTAAAGTGATACTTAAAAGGAAACGAAGAGTAGCATTTAATTGGAAGTTACAACAATTTTCGACCATGGATTGTAATATAGTTTGATTAAATTACTCGCTCCACATCTCAAACATTAGCTAATTATATTATCACATTGGTTAAAGTTGTACATTTAGAAAGGTACAAGTATGGCAAAAATTTGCAATAAGTGATTTATTATATATCGGATATGTCTAAGATTGTGTTTGAATTGATAGAATTAATAAAGAATTTAAAATTTATCTATTAATTTGTTAGAGGAATTTGTGAAAGTAAATTGACATTGTCATGTGATAGAGAGTAATAAATTAATTATGTGTATGCGTTTATACCTACTAAATTTACATTGTCAATATTAATACTTTTCATAAATAAATCTTTAATGAATTCTCAATCTCTTAGACTAATCTGGTGTTCCATTAAACTAGGCCCCATGCTTAATTTTTTTTTTTTGAATTAAATGCAATGTGTATTGTTTAGCTTTTTAAATAATCTTTTACACCAAATATATACCAGGAGCATTCAGTAGATTACACGTCATCGAAAAATTTAGTTTCTTGAGGCAATTAAATGACCATCTGAGTGAGGATGAAGAACCTAAAGATTTGTCAGGTTGGTAATTGGTGAGGTTTTGACATCTAAATAATTGTAATTCTATAGTAAAAATTAAAGTACTTGAATTAGCAGCTTAGTCCTAAAAAACATTTAACCTCTAATTTACCATAGGGTTAATTTTTACTTTACCCCCTGAATTAGGGTGTAAAGATTATGTAATAAGCTACACATGGATAGAAATGTACACTTATACCCCGCATAGACACTTCTATTATCAATATTAAAATTATTAAGATAATCTAGTTAAATGACTAAAATACTCTCGGTTGTATATTTTGATTTTTTTTATGTATTTAAATTTTGATAGTGATATGATAATTATTTAAAAATAAGCAAAAATAAATTATATAATTTATTTTTTTTTTAAAAAAATCAGGAAAAATACACTTTTTTCCTATATCTTCATACACATTTTAAAGTATTATAAGAGACAGAATTTATCAAAAATTCTCATATTCTATATTTTCTCTTATTAAGATCTAGAAAACATTAAGACAATCTAAAAGAAAAACAAGAAATAAAGACAGAATATACATTCAACATTTTATCTAATAGAAAGGTGAAGTCAAAGATGTTTATGTGTTATTATATTTTATTTTTGCCTAATACTTTTGTAACTATCGAAAATCAATTAAATACATAAAAAATCAAAATATAATACTAAGGGCATTTCAACATTTAACTAGATTTTCTTAATATTTTAAAATTTTAAAGGATGAATAATATGAATGGGGACAAAGTCTTATCTCAACTGTAAAAGTAAATGAAGTAGCGGCACAAATCTCAACAAATTGTAAAATTCAGAGATGTTTATTTTAGAGATTTATATACAGTATTCCACTCTTCAGTCTCTTATACACAGTCTGAGAATTGAGTGGGAAACATACGCAAGTATAGAAGTTTTGAGGTGGGCTGGTGGGGTGAAATGGTTTCTTTCATTGTGAGAAACATCTTTTTGAGAGCAAATTTAATTATCTTAAAAATCTATGTTAATCATGATTTTTAAGACATTTTTTTATATGTATTGCTTTTATTATCTCTATGGTTCTTTTTAATTTTATTTTTAAATAAAGTATCATTCTCAATTATTTGTAGAAATTCAGTCTTTTTACATTATTAGGATTTTCATGTCAATTGTTCGTTAACTTATTTATATTAAATTATTATTTTATTTTTGAATAATTCATTATTTTAACAGCAAATTTTTTGCATTTATAGCCCTATTTTAAATTAAAATAAGTTAATATAATTGTAAAAGGATGATTTTAAATTATTTATAAAATATTTAAGATTTATTATTTGTTTATAATCTTAATTTGACTCATTTATTAATTATAAGTGTCTAACATGTTTTAGCAATACATAGTGTAAATTATGCAATTAATTTTCATTGTTAATAATTTACAAATTAAGTTTTTTGGTTTTTGATTGTTACTAGAATATGATTAGAAACTTATATCATTAACTGTTACGGTTTTATAAATTACTCAATTAAGTTAATAGTGTCCCTAAAATAATTTATTCTTTCTTTAAAAAAAGTCATTAATAGAATTTTAATTAATTAAAAAAATTTGATATTACTATTTAAATATTACTACTATCTACGATAATTTCAATAAAATATTTTTCACATCATGTGCCAAAAATGTCACGGTTTAAGTATGGTCTCGTGAAAAAAAAATGCAACATCAACTTATTTATTATAAATCAAATATTTTGACACTCTGAGTCTTGTACATAACTTTATACAGTAAATAGTCCGTTCTCAAATACTTTTACCTCCCCAAACCTTCATTCTTGTGTCCGTACATGTTTAACCACAATGCTCTCTGTTAATTAGACACATCGGAGTGTCTCTAGGACAGCCCCACCTTCCCTGCCCTAAAAGACTATAGATGATACACAAAAGCGTAATTACATAGACAAACAAACACCATTATCTATTTCATGCAAATGTTTTAATGGGCCACATATAACTACACACAATCAACGTAATTGGATTACGAGTCGTACAAAATGAACTCAAATTAAGAGGCCCAATCCTAATATACCAGCTGCGTAGATCTACCTGGGCTTGAATCTAACAATTTAGGGAAATCCATGCAAGAAATACAATCTAAGTTCTACCTTTAACTTAGATTGTATTTCTTGTTTTTCTGTATTTATTTCTTGTTTTTCTTTTCTTTTGAGAATTATTCATATGGTCGCAGAGGTTTATTAAAGCTCTCTTGAATGAATAAAAAAAAAAAGTGGATAAGGAAACAATAAAGGTGTGAATTAATGTTTTGACTATGTAAAGAATGTCATATAATTGAATATGTAAAGAACTAATTACACTGAAGTGGACTAAATGGCTACATGAGATTGTAGGTGACAATTTCATGTTTCTTAGACCCGTGGAGACTATGATGGTTTTTCTAAGGAGGAATAGAGTATAAGGACATTTTATGGAGTAAGGAGTTGGGGAAAAAGAAAAAATCAAATGTAATTATTTTCCTATGGCCAATAGGTCTATTTATATAACTCTATTGACAGACTCCCAACTACATATAGTTGAGAAAACCTTTCCAACTCAACTTGGTAAGTTCTAATGATAATATGATTTGGTGTCAATTATAATTATCACTTAGATAATTATTTTGACTAAATAATTATCACTTAGGTAAGACAATCCAGACAATCACTAGATTGTCGAAATAGAGTCATTGTCTAACTAATTAATTATTCACGTTATATGCTAGGTAGTCATCTATATACAACATCTCCCACTCGTACACATTGCGTTCAACGTGTTTCCTCCATTAATATCCAGAACTTATCCTCACTATCATACAGGAAA
The DNA here is from genome assembly GCA_025175665.1 of Cinchona pubescens. NCBI lineage: Eukaryota > Viridiplantae > Streptophyta > Magnoliopsida > Gentianales > Rubiaceae > Cinchona > Cinchona pubescens. Next base: position 10,372 of record JANKKI010000109.1, read on the forward strand.
TGAAACGTACGACCAAATGAGAAAAAAGTACCGACGAGAGATGTTTTGTCAAGTTACTATCTCACTAACATAACTTCACTCAATTATCTTGAAATACCCCAATTTATCTAAATTACACAGAGTTTAGCATTTCTGATCCCTCTAATAATAGAGCCATGTAAATCCTAGTTATCTTCAACAACTAATGTTTCTATAACCGCCCAGGCAATGAGTTACAAAGTTTAATGTGTAAGTTTAGATAAATTTCCTTGAATACTCATACTGATAGATCAAAGATTGATATGCTTTCCTAGGCATGTTTCACTAGATCGCATTATTCTTGACCTTTGGATAACATGCTAAAGTAGCAACATCAACCCTTAATGTCTATAAGAGAATGGGGCTTGTGACTGAAACCTGAATCTCAATACACATCTAGATGTGCATAAGAGAAAGACCTGTCAGAGGGTATAATAGATTGGACAATAAGTCCATGTGATGAAGCAGGGATCCATTCAATCACTCTCTTTATCGGTCGACTTATAGCACATGCAGTATGAAAAGTATGTTATGGTGGAACTCCCACTTAGATTGTCACACTCTAATTTACACCATACGGAACTTGGACTAGCTACCTCTTAAGGCAACTATCTTGAATCTAAAGATTCAAATCCGGCTATTAATAGGTTATATGAAGTGTGGATACCTTCATTGTCTAAATTTAAGTCTCATCTTAGTACATAACTAAGGCTCATCTTATCCCTACTTGTGTTAATAACAATAAGGAAATCACCACGTTCGGTATCTAGTGATCATTTAAGTCTCATCCTACTCACTATTTCAGAGCTGGGGAGATTTTTCGTGTGAGTGGAACAATCTTTGAGTAGCCAAGTGAAATATTTTCTTAGATATGTGCCTTAAAAAATTACGCAAAGAATCCACAAGAAAGGTACTTTATTTGCATAAATGATAAACAATTAAATCAAATTTTCAATAGACCTAAACCCTTAATGTGCTTATAAAAAGCATCCTTGGGGATTGTTTTTGTAAACGGGTCAACTAACATATTAGTTGCGGAAATATGCTTCAACACTACTTGACCCTATGCAATGATGTCACTATGAAATGGTAGCGTGTGTCAATGTGTTTGGTTTTTTCATGATATTTAGGATCTTTCGTAAACTATAGCTGCTGTGTTATCTAGAGCTGTAAATAAATCCTGTCATCTAGATACACATAAGAGACAGGCTTTTCCTTATCCACTTTGTTGCTTTTTGCTACACCATGAAATGGCACCTCCACCGAGGCTAAAGACGTAGCTAGAAGTGGACTTACGCTCATTCCTAGCTATTGATCCTTCTGCATCACTATATCCCACTTTGATAGCATAGAATCATATGCTAGATTCCTTTACTCGATCTAAATATCCTTTTAATTGCATGGTTAGTGAATGCACAGTACCAGAATTATTTTGATATTTACTAACCATCTGTACTGCAAAGCAGATGTCAGGTCTAGTACACATCATAAGCATACATTAGACTACCAACAGCGCTTGCATATGGCACCTTTGCCATATGGTTTGTTTTTCTTGTTTTAGGACGTTGTTCTTTCTTTGAGGTATATACGCCTTTTCAAAGGGGTATCTATTGGTTTGCAGTATTGCATGCAAAAACGTTCTAAAATTCTTTTGATATAAGTTTTTTGAGACAAACCAAAAATCTTTTAAAACGATTTCTCGAGATCCTTTACCTCAAGTATATATTCTGCTTCATAAGATGTCTTTCATCTCAAAAGTGGTCGATAACCAACATCCTTAGTGAGTATTAAACCTTCTCATTTCTTGCTAGGAGGATATCATACACATACAATGAGAGAATGAGGAATTTATTCTCAAGTTTCTTAATATAAATACAATGGTCTTCAACAAGTAAGGATTTCTTATCTGTCTCTTATACACATCTAGATGTGTATAAGAGACAGGAGTCTATATAGAGTGTCTAGATGATTGTTTCAAGCCGCAAATAGAACGTTTTAAGCGGCATACTTTGTGCTCTTGTCATTTGACTTGAAAATCAACTGGTTGATCTATATAGATCTTCTCATTTAATTCTCCATTGAGAAAAGTTGTCTTCACATCCATTTGGAACAATTCCAAATCTAAATATGTGACCATTGGAAAATCTGTCTCTGGATACACATCTAGATACAGATAGAGACTCTCAAAATAGACTATACCCGCTTTTGAGTGAAACCTTTGGCTACAATTTAGCTTTGTATTTTTCAGATTGATTTTTCAGTCTTGCGCTTGAATTTTAATTTCATTTGTTCTCGAATAGTCTTGCTCCCTTCATTAGGGTGTTCACCATACATTATATAGCCTTTAGAGTGTTGTGAGTATCTTATGAAGATACACTTATTAGTTCTAGAACCTAACTTTCCAAACTTATGGGAAGAGTTGTGAACGTACCCTACGAATCCCCAAGGACGCAAGTCTTCTAGAGAAGGCTTTGTCCCATTCCATAACTCATATGGAGTTGAGGGGATCACTTTAGAAGGAACTCGGTTAAGGATATAGGTGGTAGTGATAAGAGCATCCTCTAAAAGTTTATCGAACGTTAGCTTGAGCCATCATTTGATGATCCACAAGCCTTATTTTGATGATACCAATACTTTTAACCTTTTAATCTAATCGGCTGGTTTGATGGAAAGAGCTTTGGATGATGTACACCATCAAAACAGCATTATACTTCTCAAACGCACAAGCTCGTCGAACAAGATTTTCTCGGATGCAATTCACTATCCAAACGATCAGACAGAGAAGGTTTTGGAGTATCCACATCGACACAGGCGCCACCAGGACCAATTGCGTGCTTGAACCTTTCAAATACACCTGGTTCGGACGATAGAACGGACGCAAGTTCGGCCGTCCGAACGACATCCACTACTCACTTATATTTGAGATCAGACGTTGGGTCGGACACACAACAATAACTTCGGACGTCCGAAACCTATAACGGCTAATTTTTGAGCATTTATTATTGAGCCGTTGGAAGGTGGTTACAACCCAATTTATTGCACCTATAAATACCAACTCTGATAATAATGAAAGATATATCTTACACATTGAATACAAGCAAGAAAAAAGCAATTTGAGTGCAAATTGGCTATTGAAAAATATTGCATTAGTGTGTAATGACTTTAGAGTGTTATTCAAAAATATTGAGTGGAGTGATAATCTTTTACAAAAGTGAGATTGAGAATAAAATCCTTGGCTAAACTAAAGAGAATTAGTTATGAGCAAGGATTGTCCTAAGTGTGTATATTAGAAGATTATTGGCTCACCAAAGTTGTGAAGCATTCTAGTGGATTAACATTTGAAGCTTGGTAGCTTGGAAGTGTTGCTTCTTTAATCTCTTTCTTTACCTTTTCTATACTTAATAAGCTTAATTGATTTTATCTTTGTCAAACTACTTGTAAGTACAAAAGGTTTTATAAGTTCATACTTTGCAAAATAATTTTTAAGAAACCTAATTCGCCCTCTCTTAATGCTTTGGGGCCAATAATTGGTATAAGAACTTGGTCTTATTCATTTGCTTAAATTTCTTTTGAGTAAAGATATATTATGGCAATCAATAATACTGTCTCTTATACACATCTATATATCACAAGGCCCTCTATGTTTAATGGGGTAAAAGAGATGTGTATAGATGTGCTATACAATGTCTTGGATGCTAACGAATCAATTTGTGTCAAAGGATGCATCTCCACTAAAGAAATTTGAGACAAATTGAAGGAAATTTATGAATCCTTTGATAATGTTCGAGAGCAAAAGAAATCCTTACTTGTTGCAAAGTATGAGTCCTTCAAGATGGAACCAAATGAAAATATTGATAAAATATATTGTAGGTTCAATGACATCATTAAGGATCTCGAAACCTTGGGTAAGGAGTATTCTTTGGGTGAAAAGAATAGAAAAATCTTGAATGCCCTATCCAAAGAATGGGAGGCCAAAACAATCGCTATAGAGGAGGTTAAGAAATTAAAAATCCATACCTATTGAATCTCTAATTAACTCTATTACATCCTACATTTGAAACTAAAGGCTAAAGTCATCACTACTTTAGCCTTTAGACCAAAAGGAGCATTGCATTAAAGACTTATGAAGAAGAAGATGAAATTGCTCCATCAACCTAGAAGATAAAAATCTTGATGAAGGAGATCTTGCACTCATCACCAAAGGATTTCTCAAACACTACATCAATAAAAGGAGAATGAGAAGAGGTGGAGCTATCAACTGAAATAAGGTGGTTGGAAGACCAAGCTAAAAATGAAAATAGGTTTGAAAAGTGCTTTGAATGCGGTCAACTCAGACACTTTGCAAATGAGTGTCATTGCAAGAAGAAAAAGGAAAGAAGAAAGTCCTGCTTCAACAATTTTCAAATCACATGGGATGATTTCAACTCCAAAGAAGAAGTTGAAGAAGAAATGGAGATGGTACAAATGGCATTTATGGCCATTGGTGATATCTCTAGATGAGGTAACCTTTGATTATGATTCTAATGATGAAAATGATGACAATGATCTTGAAGCTTTCATTTTAAAATTGCATAATAGTTTAAAAGAATTATATGCTAGAAATAAGGATTTAGTAATGAACCTTCAAACGCTTTATTAAATGCTAACTCTAAACATATAAAATTAAAGAAAAGTTAGGTTATCAAAAGAAATTAATGTGAAGAAAAAAATGCATGTGAAAACAAGGATCAAGAAAGAACAAGCCTCTTTGAAGAAAAGATTGGATGATTTGAATATTCTCTTGCTTAAAAAAGAAAAAATATTGTTGATTTGAAAAAGAATAGAAATGTATTGATCAACAAAAACTTTGTCACATTTATAAGGAATGATTTATCCTTTATTACAATCAAAATCTTCTTTATATGAAAATAAAAATATTATTTGCACTTATTGCCAACAACATGGACATGTGAAAAATAATTGCTACGTCAAAAGAAATGAAAAACTCGGTATGAATACTGTATGGCTCAAATATAAGTGAGTAAATTGAGACTTTGATTAAAAATGTGCTTCTTGTTGATAATTTGAATTACAATCTATTAAGTGTGCCTTCAATTTTGTGATAAAAATTTATATGTGTTATTTACCAAACATGAATGTCTAATTCTTGATAAAGAGTACATTGTTTTATTTAAAGGTACTAGACACAATGATATTTATGTGATTTATCTTGACAATATTGGTAGTAGTTATGTAAAATGTCTAACCGCTTCTATTGATAATCCTTAACTTTGGCATGAAGAAGGCTTTGTCATTTCAACATGGATTTAATTGAAAAACTTGTCAAGAAGGGATTGGTAAGAGACTTGCCAAAATTAAAGTTTTTGAAAAACAAAATTTGTGATGCATGCCAATTTGGTAAACAAGTTAAAGTGTTTTTTAAACCAAAGAATTGTATGTCTACTTCTAAACTCTTGGATCTATTGCATTTGGACTTGTTTGGTCCAACTCAACATGGTAGTCTCGGTGGTAGTAAATATGCGTTTGTGATTGTTGATGACTATTCTAGGTATACTTGGGTACTATTTCTTGTTCACAAAAATGAAACTTTTAAAAATTGCGTAAAATTATATTTCAAAATTCAAAATTTGTTTAATCTAAAAATCATCCGTTTGAGAAGTGATAATGGAGACAATTTAAATTCAGTGGATTTTCCGAATTTTGTGATCAACGGTATTTCATGTGAATTTTCGGTTGTTAAAGTGCCTCAACAAAATGGTGTTGTTGAAAGGAAAATAGAACCTCCATACAAAGCCGCTCCTTCTTATCATAATTTTTATTAATATGGAAAATATTTTTAGGCGAAGCCGTTAACACGACTTGTTATGTTTGAAACGTGTTTTTTTAAGGCCTATTTTAAATAAAACTACTTATGAACTCTTGTTTTGTAAAAAATCCGTTGTGAGCTATTTCAAAATTTTTTGTTGAAAATGTTTTATTTTAAAAATCAAAGAAAATGTTGAAAAATTTGACAAAAAATCGGATAAAAGAATTTTTCTAGGATATTCTAGTGACAAGAAAGCATACCAAGTATACAATAGAAGAACATTTTTTATTGAAAAAGTTGTACATGTTACATTCGATAAAACTAATGATGTTATGTCAAAAAATCTTCTTCTCGTTTATCCCTCAGAATGTTAATAAATTAGTCAGTAATATGAAAAAATTCTGCAGTGAGTCTTAATCATGCAGTTAATTGGGAGCTAGTCTTCCTTATACACATCATGGAGTTTAATCAGGCAAATATCTTGAGCAATTGTTCTTTTTGTGTACATGTTCATATATACTGTAATAAAATTTTGTTATCGTTTTGTCAAAAAAAAAATTTTGTATCATGTCTCGCATACATTAGTAGATTTTGGAATGTCGAAAAACGTTGATTTCCTAAGTGTATTGACCGAACACTTTAAATGAGCAGTTAACGACTATTAATTGGAAACGCATAAATCATACCTTCGATCTTTGTCATGGTTTCATGTTGACATCTGAATAGCTGATGATCAACCACCAATTACACGACAGAAATGCATGATAGAGTTCGACAGAACTAGTTCGTAAGTTATAACTAGTTGGACATTCCGAACTACTTCAAATTGATAACAAATGAAAGAACCTGACAATTTAAAATAAACTTCTTACAATATCGTGAAGAAAATACATAAATAGTGATTCAATTAGATGTGGAATTGTTTGTATTTTCCAATTGTTAATTCATATAATAGGTTTTTATTATTTGCAATCTAAATAATATTATTTCAAAATATTATTTCGTATCTAAACAATTATTTCATTATTTTAAAAGTCAACATTATTTTCAAAATTTTTTTAAAAAATTAACTAAATATTGTTTATCAAATAATAGTCATTTTTTAAATCCAAACAAGTAAGTATTTCAAATATGTTACTCTCAATTCTAATTTAGAATTTTGAATGTCACTTCCCATGTGACTTGTGGTAATTCTCTGAGTGAAGCTCTATTCTTCAAAGTAGATTGATCCAATATTTATGAAAAAAAGCTAAAATTAACACTACATAAATCAAAGAAAACAGACAAATTAAAGCCTTCATACTCTTTGTATAAAAGAACAGATTAGAATTGTATCAATGATTATATATTCATTTGGAATCCATAAATTGACTATTTCAAAATATCAAAATCTACACATGATACAATGAATATAGATAGCATTTTTGTTAGAATCAAACTCATATATAGTGAAACTATAATATTTATATTGTCTATCTCACTCCTATCTTACTAGTACTTGGTTGTTGCTTGATTGTTCCTTTCTCTACTACTACTTGTTTGTTGCTTGAGTGCCTGTAATGCTGACTACTTTAACTGTAAATGTCAAGATTTAATCCCTAAATCCCAACTTCAAGTGTGACTTAACATAATTTTGATAGATAACAGCTCAATAGGCTGCTGGATAGGATAAGGGGAAGGTTGAACTTCCACTTAACTTTGTCCATATATATGGGTTATAGTCAAACGACAAGATTTATGGTCATCATTGAGTAATTACTAGACAATTTAATAATTGTTTAATAATCAATAGGTAAAACATATTTCAAGTGTTCAATCCGCTTTACTACAAAATAATCCCATCACATTTTCCAAATGAAATCTTTCTGTTAATTATTGACCCACTATCTATGATGCCATTTGGTATTCTTAATGATTAACAAAAAAATTACCATAGCCAAACTACTTTATACACTTTTGTTCAAATTTATCTTCTCGATTAAGTTGAAGTTGAAGTAGTCATGGATAAAGAGACACCGTTAATAGCTTCTTTGATAGAGAAATTGAATTTCCATGGAAAACTAATTACCTTTTTTCCAAAATTAAAAAGTCGAGTAGAATTGTAAAATTGAGTTTCCGTAGAGACTGATATTTAAGGTTATGTAAATGATTTTATCCAGTTAAACAGAAAATCAGATATTGATAAAATTGTAAAAGAAATATTAATGGTGAATTAATTATTAATTATTTATTGGTCCAATATTGGTGATACCATTCGGCCATCGCCAACTTCTATTTGGATTGTTCTTGGGTCTATATCGACCAAAGTAACGCCAATTTATGACTTGTCATTTTTGTTGCAATCTTTAAGGGCATCTGATATAATTCTACTGCAAATATAAGGCATCTGATCAGGCACAATCAGTCATTGGTGGAGGTACAGATTTCGTTCAAAATCCATATTAATAAAAATTATGATAAGAAGGAGCGGCTTTGTATGGAGGTGGAGATGCTAAGGGAAAGTGATGGTGAGTCTATAAAACAAATGAATCATTTGGAGGGTATTTTCATCTTTGAACAAAAATATATATGCTGAGACAATAAGATATTTGCTGTTTCAGTACCATTGCCCTATTAGGGGCCATGGTCAGGATGACCCTTCAAAACAATTTGCAGAATAGAATGGATTGCAAATGTCATTTTCAAATGGCTTAATTTTACTTTACCTTTTTAATATTTAAAATTATTATCATTTTAATTTTTAATATTATTTTTTAAAGAACGATATTTGATTTTTAATTAAAACGATATTTTTACCATCAGATTATTAATGTGTAGACAAATTTTTTTATGACACTCAAAATATCTTCTTTTTTTTCATAAATAACACTTGATAAACTTTACAACATATTAATGAAAGATGAAAATTTGCTTAAGCATATCAATAAAATTAGAGAGATAGGAAAAAACGAATCAAGTAATTAAAAATGAGAAGAAAAGAGACTCAATAAGATTTGTATAAAGATAATCCATCTAGTTAGAAGGACATTTTTGTCAAAAGAACAACAATGAAAAGTTAGATTTAATGGAAGGAGTAATGTGTCTAAAAAATAATATTAATAACTAAAATAATAATAATTCAAAACGTTAATGAAAAATTAAAATTAACCCTTTTCGAATTTGAATGGCTAAAATTTTGTTACCTTGAGTATATATTTCCTGTTTGGGAGGTACATTAATTCAAAAATGTAGTGGTGCTATAATATTTATTACCTTATATGTATTTTCTGTTTGTTCCATACAAATTAATGTACCTCCCAAACAGGAAGGCAAAACCATTAATAACTGAAATTTTCCATAACATTTTTTTCGGTCGAGTAAATAATAAGAATCTAAGTGCATGCGTTGTTTTCCAACGAAACTAATCATAGTCTCGAAGAATATATGTGGTGGAGACAAAAACAAGATGATCACCAATTAACATCTAGCTAGTGTTCCATGTTCATATTAATAATGGTTTTCAGCATATATTTACCACATATATGGAAAATAGAACAAGGACTTTAGCTGAAAAGCTAAACTAATGTTTTGAATTAATGGACATATCCTGTCCCTTATACAATCTTTTACAAGAGACAGAAAGCTTTAAAAAAACAATCTATAAAGTATAAGAGTAAGAATATCAATCTTTTTATTTTTCTATCTCCATATTCACATCACAGAAATTTATTTTGGGAGTGAAAGAACTTACTTTTAGAGTAAATTATCACATCACTCAAAAAAAAAAAGACAATAAATTACAACTTAGTTGGTAAGATACTTTTTTTATTACCTATAGATTATAAATTCGAGTCACCAAAAAATAAGTAAAATCTACCTTAGATGCTCTTTAATTAAAAAAACAAATGAGGCAAACAACCCATTCTTGTCACTAATTGTAAGTTAGTCAAAGCACTTGGCCAGTAGATGCCCACTACCGCCTATAGATTACATAGCAATTGAAGTTCTTGCACACATTAATTTGCATTAGCCATAAATTACATAGCAATTGAAGTTTCTTGCACACATTAATTTGCATTAGCCTATAAATTACATAGCAATCGAAAAGTACTCAAAATTACTTCTTGCATTTCCCTTATGATATTTCAAGTCAATTGGTCAATGGAAGGCAAAGCCAAGAAACATTCTTTATACTGGTTCATGGGATTTGCCATGGAGGTTGGTGCTGGTACAAACTTGTTACCATTCTAAATCTGGCAGGTCATAAAGTTAAAGCACTGGACCTTGGTGGATGTGGAATTCATCCAAAAAAATTGGAAGAGATTTCATCAATGGATGATTATGTTAAGCCATTAATGGATTTCATGACCTCTTTACCTGATGAAGAGAAGGTGGTTTTGGTGGGCCATAGTTATGCTGGCTTGGGCATTTCTCTTGCCATGCAGAATTTTCCTCAGAAAATCTCAGTTGCTGTTTTCATTTCAGCATATCTGCCTGATTTCAAAGTACCACCAGTTGTTTTAATTCAAGAGGTAATTAATTTATTGATTATGCGAATGTAACAAATTAAACATGTATTTCTTGATGTACCATCAATTAAGCAAAGCGTGCTTGTTTTTTTTTTTTTTCTAATTGTTGATATTTAATTTTATTTTTTATTTTTTTTTATTGCAGTATTTTAAGAGATCATCCATGGAGGCTGTCATGGATTGTCAGTTTACATTTAATGAAGGAAACCTGCCGAAAACAGTTGTCCTCGGTCCAGATTACATAGCCAAAATATATAAACATTGTGCATATGAGGTATAGTCTCCTTACCTTGTAATTATAACCAGAGTTAATTTTAATTAATCCTTAGCTTATTAAAATTTTGTCAATCAAGCCTTTGAAATTTTATTTGTTACCACTCACTCTTACATTAGTCCATCATCATTTTTCAATTACTTTTTTTTTTTTTAACCACGAAAACACCCTTAGTTTAAAAATGCACAATAACATTTTTCTTAAAAAACTTGAAAATAAAAAAGTTATCCAAGTGGATAGTTTTTTAGCATGATTTATTAATAATGTTTTGTGTAAGAGGACATGTCACGGTCTCATAAATTTGATGTGCAGTATGGGAAAATCAATTATTGATTGCATGTTTGACGGGACTGATTGAGAATATCAATAATTGGAGGGCTACATAGAACACTTTTAGGGCAATGATATTACCACAGCATTTTGTTGTTTAAATGACATTACTACCCTTAAAAGCTCATCACAGTTTCAAAGCCCCTACCAATTTTCTTGGTCCCTCTCCTCCTTCTATGGTCTCCTACTTCTCATTATCTCCCCATGCATCACCACTCTCTCCTATTTCTTGTCCCAGTCTACTGTTGCCCTACACATCTCTTCCATTCCTACCCAAGCCACTTCTTCATCTCTTCCATTCTCGGTAAATACAGATTATGAATAGTGATTTGAGGAATTAACAATAGAATTGAGACTATAGTGGTTTTGGAATAATTTATTGGATTCAAATGCCTTTAGACGGTGAAGAAGATGTTCTTGGGGCTAATGGAGAAATATCTGGAGAGCAATATTTTTTACCTTGTTCTAGTCTGCTTCCACAGAATATTGTGTGAATGTTTTCTGTATATGTTTGATAAACTTTGAACTGATAGTTGTGGTAAAAGATTTTTTTTTTTCCTTTTTAGTTGAAAAATAAGGGGATTAAAGAGAAAGAAAAAGACCTTGGATTATTATAATAGTAAAGGACCAGAGATAGAGAAGAAAGTTTAGAAAGGGATAGGGGTTATAATTGGTAACGGGATGGTGTCGGAAGCTTGGGTAATGGAGGAGTAGTGGCGACTGATTGAAAACTCTGTGCCAAGTCCAAAAAGAAAGAATGTTGCTTTTATAAAAGGGTATATTTGTCAAGTAACATTAAATTGCTGTGGCATTAAGAATTATGCTGTGGTCAGATTGGAATTTACACTTAAAGTTAATTCGTGACTGGTAAAGAATTTGCTGGGATAAGGGTACATCCGGTCTTCCAGTAACAATTAATCTAACCAATTATTTTAATCTGCAATTGAGTAAAAGTAAAAAAAACACAATAGGATAGTGGCCATTGTTTTCTTATTATATGACAAAATGTTGTATACAAATGACAGCCAAGCAAGATTTTTCTTTATATGCTTTTTTAAATATACACACCGTCTTAGATTCACTGTTACTGTATCATGGTATTTTATGTACTATGATCAATACAAGATTTTACCTTCAATCATTAGATTAAGAAAGAAAAAATAATACAAAATGTGTACGTGTTAAATTAAATTTTGAGATTGTCAAAAGATATTATGTTTGAGACACATAAAATATTACTACCAAAAAAATTAAGATACGTAGAATAAACCGTTGGTAGAGTGCATAATAATTTTCTCACATACACTATCGGTAAATGGTTGTGTTCGCATTGTTAATTTTTGCAAAATTAATTAAAACTTTTCTTTTGATGCATATTTCACTAATTTGAACGTGCAGGACATAGAATTAGCAAAAATGTTAGTCCGACCACATGGTTTCTTTATTGAGGACATGGGACAAAGGAATCTCTGTTAACAAAAGAAAAATATGGTTCAGTCAAAAGGGTTTATGTGGTGTGCGAGGATGACCAAGTTGTTGAGGAAGATTTCCAAAGGTTTATGATAAAAAATAGCCCTCCCGAAGAGGTGAAATCCGTAGCTGGAGCTGGTCATATGGTTATGCTGTCCAAAGCCCAGGAACTTTATCAGCATTTGGAACAAATTGCTGAGAGATGTCATTGAATTTGTGCTTTAATGAAGGGAGATGAGCATGGGGAAAACAAATTAATCAAAATCTGATTAATCAGGTTGTGCATCAATCCAATTCTTTAGAACATGTAGTAACAGCAATATGAACAAAAAAAAAATGAGTATGATATATGCTTTTATCATAAACTCAATATTGGTGCTTTTGAGATGACTTTTTCATTTAAAAATAAATAAAAATTAGAGTTTGACAATTATTTCATAAATTTAAAAATGAAAATAAGAATAATTAAATTTTAAAAAGTCAAGCCATTTAAATAACATTTATCACATGAAATGTTGTTATTTAAAATTTAAAATCTGCTCCCAAAGTACGTGTATAAAGGTTGTATTGGAATTTGGGAATAACTAAGCAGGCTGGTGGGCTTTAACCCAACTCTCAAGAAGCTTTGTCAAGGCCCATGGGCTGTCTGTAGTCCAATTTATCTCTTTTTCCCTTATAAGCAAAATATAGCAAAAAAACTAGTAAAATTTGATTAACAATTATTCTTTCTATTTTATTTTATAATTTGTTTTATGTCAAATTATCCGTCGTTTCAGAATTTCAAGTAAGTGTTAAATGAAGTCTTTCTAACCTTACTCTTAATTCCATATTAATGGGGAGAGGATCATGTGAGAAAAATAATAAAGAAGGATAATTTAGTCATTTTAAAATATTTTTGTGTAAAATCGATACATTATAACAATTTTTTAATCTCATGCACCAATCAAAATAATAGTTAAAATGAAACTGATGAAGTATTTAATTACTAAATCGGGACAAAAAGAAAACCAAACAGGACTAATTATTGCTTATCTACATTTATGACTTGCTTGTGTTAGACGCTAATAAGGAAACCAAACACAAAAAAATGAACTGTTAAGATTATTCTATTAAAATTATTTTACAGAATTCTGACAATTATTAGATAGTGTGATAAAGAGTAAGATAGGGTGTGACACAAAATATCCTGTGAGTTGAGCATCTAGCAATTTAGAAACATAGATTGGTTTTTGGCAGCAAGCTCTCCAATCCAAGTTAGGAAAGAAACACGTTATCAGCATTCCGAAAAGAAAAAAGATCTAAAGTCTGTACACTCTTATATATAGCGTCAAAATACGTCTCAAAATTGCCACAATCTCTAGAGCAAGTTCAAGAAAATAAAAGAAGCTAACTAAATTCAAGATTTACCATTCTTGAATTCTTCCAAATTAATAAGGGGTTCAATTTTCTTCGAAAAATTTCCAAAGAAATTACTAGTAACACTCATGGCGGAGAACAATGAAGGAATGAATTGCACGATTTATGTAGAAAATCTAAACGAGAAGGTAAGTGATAGGGTGTTATATGACATCCTAATTCAAGCAGGGCGAGTGGTGAAATTGAATATTCCTTGTGATAAAGAAATTGACAAGTCAAGAAGTTTTGCTTTTGTAGAATACTCAAGAAACAGCACCTTATGCTGTGAAACTCTTCTTTGGCCTTGTAACTCTATACAATAGAACATTAAAGTTTTTGATTTATTGGCAAGACAAGTGCTGCATGATTCCTTCCTCAAGTGGAGACCACAAGCCAAGATTTCCAAAACCAAAACTAAATAGTATCTCCGTGCATGTGTGTATTAGTGTAGTGGTGGAGGAGTTTTGTTTCAATAAGGGCATGTGGCCCAAAATTTATTAGGCAAACAACAAGCCTTATAATTGGTCAGCCTGTGTTAGACGCTAATAAGGAAAAGAAGCAACAAAAAGTTTCTTTTCGTGTGACCAGGCACGGTAAGTTTTTTAAGAGACAAAAATCATTGTAGTTCATATTTTATTTATAACCTTAATTCATACAACAAGCCTTATAATTGGTTTGCTTGTGTTAGACGCTAATAAGGAAAAGAAGCAACAAAAAGTTTCTTTGCGTTTTGAGCAGTAGCGACCGCAATTTTTTTAAGAGAGAAAATCAATAGTTCATATTTCGATTTGGCGGTGAATTTTACTCTTTTTACAGTAAAATTTCAGTAAAATATTTTCGGCAGTGTCAGATATATTTTGTACGGTCGGATTGTTATTTTTTCTTATCTAGTAGTTGATTTTTTATATATGTGATTTGGGTTGTTGTGTATTGTCAAATTTTTTATTTCACTTTTGACAGTGAATAGGGGCGTGTTGAGTTCTAGGTAGTTATTGGAAACTCGTTTCCTGTACTCAATGATCCGTTGATAGTGAAATATTTTTAAACTAGGTCCCATAGTTTTTTCTCTTCACATTGAAGGGGTTTTTTCACGTAAAAAATCTTATATGTTCTGTGCTTGTTGATTTCTTGTCATTTGAATTATTTACTGTTTTGGTCTGTCTTACGATTTATTCAACTGGAGGAAATATTTTCCTGAGTGAATATGTCATTTGCGTTATTCCTGTTTTTTTCTCAACAACTGGTATCAGAGCGACGTTATATTTGCTTGAGATTTTTTATTTGAATAAATATGGAATCTAATTACTGTAAGATGATTAGATTGAGTGGCCCTAACTATCATAAATGGAAGGACAAAATGAACGATCTACTATTTTTGAATAAGTTACACTTACTGGTATTTTCTGATGAGAAACTCGAATCCGTGTTTGATTTGGATTGGGCTTTTAAGCATGAGATGGTTTGTGGTTCATTCGACAGTGGGTAGATGATAATGTTTTAAATCACATTGCCAATGACAAGCATACTAGAGTCTTGTAGGAGAAGTTGGAGTTCTTATATGCTTCAAAATTAGGTAATAACAAGTTAGTCTTAGTGAAACAAGCTATGAATTTAAAATACAAAGAAGGATGTTCTAATTCTCAGTTATGGAATCACATGAATGAGTTTCAAGGGTGTTTTGACCAACTGTCAGGCATGGGTGTCAGGTTTGAGAATGAGATTTTGGGACTTCAGTTGTTGAGTACTTTACCGGATTCTTGGGAGAATGCCCATGTCACGTTGACCAATTCTACTCCTAGTAGTGTTGTGACCTTGAGTTATGTGAAGAAAGTTGTTTTGAATGAAGAGGTGAGATGAAAAATTCAAGAGGCATCGACTTTACAGTCTAAGGTATTACTTATGAAAAATCTAAGGAGAGGCAGAAACAGAGATAAAGAAGAATCCAACAGAGGTAAGAGTAGGCACAAATCGAAGTCAACATACGAGTATCTTGAGTGTCATCATTGTGGCAAGGAAGAACACATCAAAAAAAATTACAACAAACTAAAAAGCGAGAATAGAGGTAAACAAGAAAAGAAGAATTGTGTCTCTTATGATTGTGTAACTACTTGAAGTACAAAGGATTTGGTGATTGTCTAGGATAAAAATTTGATCACCTCATATTGTCAGTGATGAATCAAATTAGGTCGTCAATAGTGATGCCTGCTTCCATGTGACATCAAGGAAGGATTTCTTCACATTTTACACTCCCGGTAACTCGGGATATTGAAAATGGGTACTTATAGTCAGTTAAGGGTAGTTGACTTAGGGACTGTTGTATTGCAAAATTGTACTAGGGTGACGTTGATTTTATGGGATGTCAGACATGTATCAGATGTTTGTTTGAATCTAATTTCAACTGGTGTGTTGAATGATGAGGGTTATATTAGCACCCAAGATAATAGGTAATGCAAGATAACTAAGGGACCTTATCATGGTTAGATGGAAGAAGAGTTCGGATTTGTACTAGACCAAGACTTCTGTGTGCATTAATAATATCAATGATGTTGAAGACAGTGCCTCTTTAGAATTATGACACAAGAGGTTTAGCCACATCAGTGAAAAGGGATTTAGTTGTTTGGCCAAAAAGAATTTACTTTTCAAGTTGAAGATTGCTCAACTAGAAAAGTATGCACATTGCTTGGCTGGGGAACAAAATAAGGTCTCTTTCAAGAGTCATCCTCTAACAAAGAAATCAGAGTTACTTGAGTCAGTGCATTTAGATCTCTGTGGTCCAATGAAAATGAAGATGTTTGGTGGCGCACTCTACTTTGTCACATTTATTGACGACTGTTCAAGGAAACTATGGGTGTATGGCTTGAAGTCAAAAGATCAGGCACTTGGTGTCTTTAAACAGTTTCAAACTTCTATTGAAATGAAGACTGGTAAGAAGCTAAAATGTATTTGCACTAACAATGATGGCGAATATCTTGGACCATTTGATGACTACTGCAGACAGCAGAGTATATGATACCTAAAGACGCCACCCAAGACTCCTCAGTTGAAGGGCCTGGCAGAAATGATAAATAGGACATTGGTAGAGTAAGTTAGATATTTGCTTTTTGAAACAAAATTGTCACATACATTTTGGTGTGAGGCATTATATACTATTACACATGTTATTAATTTCCTCCTGTTGTTGCTTTATAGGTTGATGTTCCTGATCGTGTATGGTACGACAAGAAGGTATCTTGTGATCACTTGCACTTATTTAGTTGCAAAGCATTTGTGTATATTCCTAAAGATGAGAGGTCTAAGTTGGAGGTTAAGATTAGACAATGTATCTTTGTTGGCTATGGTCATGCTAAGTTTGGCTATAGATTTTATGGTCTGGTTTCTAAGAAACTTGTGAGAAGTCGTTATGTTATCTTCATGGAGGATTAAACCATTGAAGATATTGGCAAGGAAGAGAAGTTAGAGTCTACAAGTACTGATTGCCTGATAGACTTAGATCTAGTTTTGATTTTTGCGACATGTGTCCGATATAGTTGATGATGAAAATCATGATAAGGTACGACATTAAGATGATCAAGGTGAGAGTGAGCTGATTATGTTGCTGATGATGCATATGATCCTGCAGGTAAAGTTAATGAACCTGAAATTCCACTAAGAAGGTCGACAAGGGTTAGAGTAACTCCATCAATCTGTTATTCATCAAATGAGTACGTACTCCTCCTTGATGGGGAAAAAGGAGATAATTATGATGAGGCCATGGTGAGTAAGTAGAAGGCAAAGTGGGTTGATGCTATAGATGATAAGATGAAATCACTGCATGACAACTATATATTTGAGTTGTTGAAGCTACTGAAGAATGTGTAAAAAAGTTATGAAAAATCGGTGGATCTACATATTAAGAGACAAAGAAGAGCTTTCACTTCCACGATCAAAGTGTACTAAGAGACCACCTTCAGTCACCTGTCTCTTATTGACTTCGCAGAAATATTCTCTCCTGTTGTGAAGATGTCTTCCATCTGTAAGTACCATTGGTTTGGAAATGAGTATTGTTTTTGAAGTAGAGCAAATGAATGTGAAAACCTCGTTTCTTCATGGTGATCTGGAAGAAGAAATTTGTATGGAGTAGTCAGAAGGCTTTGTAGTGAAGGGTAGAGAAAATTTAATCTGCAGGTTAAAGAGAAGCTTGTTTGGCCATAAAACAAACTCTTAGGTAGTGGTACAAGAAGTTTGAATCTATGATGATCTAGCAAGGGTACAAGAAGCCCACTTCCGACCATCGTGTATTCGTGCAGAAGTTCTCTGACAATGACTTTATCATTTTACTATATGTTAATGATATGTTGATTTTTGGTATAAGATAATTCTAACAAAATTGACAGGTTGAAAAAAGAACTCAATAAGTCTTTTGCCATGAAAAGTTTGGGACCAACAAGGCAGATCCTTCACATGCAGATTTCTTGAGATAGAGTAGCCACGAAGTTATGGTTGTCCCAACAAATGTACGTGAAAAAGGTACTCCAGCAATTTTGTATGGATAAAGCTAAAGTGGTAAGCATTTTTCTCGCTACACACTTAGGCTTAGCACTAGACAGGCTCCATCTAGTGATAAGGAGAAATAAGACTTGCAACGTGTTCCTTATGCATCGGCGATAGGGAGTTTGATGTATGCCATGGTTTGCACTAGGCCAGACATTGCCCATGCAGCTTTAGTACTGTTAGCCGATTTTTGAAAAATTCTGGCAAAGAGCATCGAAAAGTTGTGAGTGAATTATGAGATATTTCCAAGGTACATCAAATTTGAAACTGTGTTTTGGGACTGGTACACCCATTCTTTGTGGTTACACAGATTCAGATATGGTCGGAGATGTTGACACAAGGAAGTCTACTTCAGACTATCTGATTACATTTGCAGGGAGATCTATGGCGTGGCAATCAAGATTGCAAAAAAGTGTTGCATTGCCTACTACTGAGGCAAAATTCATTGCTAGTACCAAAATTTGCAAGGAATTGTTTTGAATGAAGAAGTTTATGTATGACCCCAGTTTTACTCAGAAGCAGTATGTATGATACTATGATAGCCAGAGTGCTATTCACCTTGGCAAGAATGTAACTTTCCATACGAGATCTAAGCACAATGATGTGCGATATTATCGGATACGAGATGTTCTAAATTCTAAGGCGATTGAACTTCCACAAATCCATATAGATGATAATGATTCAGACATGTTGACAAAATCTCTGACAAGGGAGAAGTTCGAGCCTTGTCGTTTGGTTGTCAGTTTGACAAATACTTCTACTTGAGTTGGAGGATGGTTTGTTGCGTGAATCCTTCCTCAAGTAAGGACCACAAGCCCAAATTCCTAAAACCAAAACTAAATTGTATGTCCATGCATGTGTGTATTAGTGTGGCGATAGAAGAGTTTTGGCTCAATAAGGGCATATGGTCCACAATTTATTAGGCAAACAACAAGCCTTATAAAAGGCACATTGGTTTGTTTGTGTCAGACATGAATAAAAAAAAGAAACAACAAAAAAAAAAAATTCATGTTGGGCAGTAACAATGCCAATTTTTGTAGGAGAGAAAATCAGCAGTTTGTACTTCGATCCAACAGTGAATTTTGTTTCGTTTGTAGTGAGATTCCAGTATAATATTCTTGGCAGTGCAAGCTACATTTGGTATAGTCATATCGTTATTTTCTCTTGTTTAGTGACTGGTTTTGTATACCTGTGATTTGGATTGTTGTGTCCTATCAAAATTGTTTATTTCACTTTTAGTAATGAGTAGGATTGTATTTGAATTCTAAGTGTTTATTGAAGATTCGTTTTGTTGTACTCATTGATTCGTTAATAGTGAAATATTTCTGAACTAGATCCCGTGATTTTTACGCTTCACATTGAAGAGGTTTTTCACATAAAAATTCTATGTGTTTTGTACTTGTTGATTTGTCGTTTGATTTTTTTACTATTTGGATTTGTTTTACGATTTATTTAAGTGGTGAAAAAAAATTTCTTAAGTGAATATTTTAGCTTGCGTTATTCCCGTTTTTTCCCAACAAAAAGCCCTTTATGAACTCGTCTACATTAAGTCCCTGTCCTAAAGCAAGGTCCCCTCGACTTGTAGAATCATATAATCAAATGGGGATTTTTCCAAATCCTATAATTAGGTCATTGACATCAATGAGACAATATGCCCGAGTAGTTATTAGCGACAGAAGCAGAAGTTGACACTTGGAGGTAAAAAGAAGTTTAGTAGTCGTACTAATGATTTAGGAAAATACTTACATAAACCTGGTTTTTAATCCCACCTGTAGACCTTGTGGTCAAGATTAAATCTTATAGAATCTTTCTTACATCAGCTGATGTCATAAATTCCATAATATTTAATTTACACCACAGGGTCTACAAGTGGGATCAAAGACCAGGTCTACCTAAGTATTTTCCAATGATTTATATTTGAGGTACAAATTCAAATTGGGGGGAGGGGGAAGATAATTTCTACACGGGTATAACTTAGAATTTTAAATTTTATGAAGGGATATAAGGTAGTTTGTATTTCTTGAGGGGTGACTGTGGTAGTTGAGGGAGCCAAATTATTAGAAGGTGGTTGTTGTTATATCATTTTTCGTCTTTCTTGTTTATGGTTATAGCCTTTATGTGTTTTCTGCATTTGTGGTGTTAGTGTATTTAGGCGCTAAGGATCTTATATTTCATATATTGTGTCACTTTTGATTATATTATTTAATACATTGTTAAAATGTGTATACTTTACTAAAAAGAAATTTGATAATTTATTACGTGATATGATAGAGAATAACAAAGAATATGAGACAAAAAATCATGTGCCTTATTTAGGTTTGATTATCTTATATACGAAGTCTAATTTCCCTCCAACTATAGGTTGTTGTAACAATAATGGCTGTTTCTATTTATTGAAATTATATTTAGATTTTCTTTTTTAACAATGAAAAAAGACGTTTATCAGCAATTTTATTAACTGATAACTAAATTTGGATTAATGGTTTACTTATTCCATGTTTCATTGGAAAATATTTTTCCACATTATTTTTCTACAATATATGATGCTATGATTAAATTCGTTGCTTAAAGTATGAAAAAAATCCTGTCTCACAAGAATTAAAATGACTCCTTAAATAAACTCTCTTGCATGTGAACTCCTAAAGTTCAAGTGTTCTGTTACTAGAATTATTCATCACAATGAAAAAGGTTATTACATATGCAAATGAGAAAAGTTTTATGAGTTATAATACTTGTAAGTTGATTTAAGCATAACTAATCAATTTTAACTTCTCATGCAGACGTATATATACTCCACAACCATCTTTGCTTCTTCTTTTCTTTTTCCACAAAAAAAAAAAAAAAAAAAAAAAAAATCTATGCTTAATTAAATCATTTGGGCTTCCTAGTCTCCTCTAATTGCTTAATTGTGTTCTAGCCTATGTATCGTCAAAGTGATAAAAGTAATGCTGAAAGAAAAAAGTGATAAAAGTAATGATTGAAAAAGTCAAATAAGCAATATCACTGAAGTGTCTCTCAACTTTTTTATTTGTTTACAACCTGAAGTTTCCGTAAACTTAGTGCATAAGCATCTAAGAGATTTACCTGAGAAATGGCAATGTTTTCCTTAAATGCTGACTATTCTGTCAATTAAGTTAATAACAATTCTCACTGACCTAAAATTTGTTGGTTAGTAAGATATTGTATAGTAAGGTATTAATAGGAAGAACACTGTATTATCTACAAATCTAAGCAATTTATGCTTCAAGTAAAATTGCTCAGTCATTCCCCCAAGAAAAGTGGATGTAAAATGACCTGCAAGAACCTTAGCTAGTCTACCTAATTAATTAAAAATCTTCTTATTAATGTATGATTTATTATACACTAATATAATCAACATGCTTTTTGCTAGGTCAGGAAAAATGTCTCTTTGTAAAAGAATACATATAATGAAGTTACCCATGCAAGAAAGAAAAAAGAGTATATAGGATTGTTAAATCACTTGATTAATTTAAAAGTAAATCAAATGATTAAACCTAAAAAAATAAAATGCTTTAAAACATTTTTTTTTCCTTCAACGTAACGTATCCCATGTCTTCATTACCAATTTCTTGGGGAGTTAGCAATATACTTTTCATGCCATATGACAAAATTTTTGTGGGTTTCTAGTGGAGCTTGAAGAGCCTAGCCTTTCATCATTAACAATTGTAGCACAAAAAATTCACAATGTAAATCTATAAGCAAGGAAATTAAAATGTGCTGTTTTAGCGAAGTCTTTTCTTTTTTTGGGGCATTTTCTTCAAAAGCTAGTCAAGTAATTTCCACGTTTTGCACAAGCAATGATGGTTGTCAGAAATTAATCATCACTTCTAAGACTTTGTTAGTAACAAATTTACCTAGACGTACGTGTAAAGAATTCTCAAACAACCCTGGTGAATCATTATCAAACTCCATTTTAATTGCAGTTACAAGCAATATATTAGTAACAAATCTTGACAGAAATTGATGTGTTAACATGTCTTACTTCACACACCTCAAGATTGCAAGGATTACAAATGCACAGGTTGTTTGTAAATGTGACCAACAGTTTTGGCTTATATGGCAATTAGGAAAAAAGAATTCAGCAGAAAATAATTAATACTAGTTAAGCATCGATTATTGCAATAGAATTTCTCATCTTTTTGTTTAAAAATAGCATCAGTTTTAGAATTCATCTTGCTTCTATTTTTACGTTCAAAAATGAAAAAAAGATTTGCTGAGATAAAAACAAAAGTTGTTAAAAAGTAATTGAAAATTAGAGTCTTTCGTTTTTGTTTTTTTTTTTTTCTTACCGGAGTTATTTTTACATTTTAAAACTTGCCATAGTAACAAAGAAGGCAAAACAAGCGCACTTGAAAAGCGCAATACAAGAGAGAGTTGTGTGCAACATTCATGAAGTATGAATTGCTACTAAAAAGGAATTTATCTTCCAATTGGTTGGATTGGAAGTGTGATGGTTTACTTCATGGGAGAGATATCTAGTTCAAGTTGAAATACAGCATACAATTGAAGTTTAAGCAATGTCAAAATAAATTGTTATCCGATTGGACAAATAAATTATGTGTTGTTTTTTAAATAATATTTTATAAGTATATCTTGGCATACTTTTCAATTACTAATTTTTTATTTCGCATATATTATATTCAAAAATTGCTACAATAAATATTTTAAATAACATTCTAAATAATAAATAATATCTTGAATACGTAATAGCTATCCAACGAGAATTATTCTAATTTAGCATTTGATTAATTTGTGATCCAATTTCACACCATATATAAACCAATCAATACTGAAATTAACTGGAAAATAACAATTTAAAAAAAAAAGAAGGAATGGTTTGCTTAATCTTGCTGTATAAACATAAGCAAAAAAATCTTCAAAAAATATTACTTTTTTTTTTTTTTCAAGAGGGGTATCCGGTCTTTTGACTGGATTAATCTACCTCTCCTACAGAATTTGTCCAAAAATACAGAGACGATATCTTGTGAAACTCGAATAGAAAATTAACGAAATATTACCGTATGTAATCCTCTGTTGAGTTACCCCAGGCAGTGTTTTGTAAGTCGGATCGGATCGGCCGTTTTGACCTGTCGGACCGCGAACCGGAAGAACTATCGGTCCTGTCCAACTACATATCCGATCTGTCCAAAAAATCGGACAGAATCAGTAAAAAATCGGGAACCGGTAAAAATCGAAAATCGGTAAAAAATCAATTTTTTAAATTTCATAATAAAAAATGATTTAAATAAAGAGAATAAATTAAAAAATCCTGAAAATAAATTCCAAAATAGCAAAACATTGAACACGCCAAAGCCTAAACTATTAAGTTATTATTTTTTTCATCTTTTTTATATAAATTTCACTTTTCTTATTAGAAATTTGATTAGTATTTTTGGGTATTATGACTATAATTATCCAAAAATAGTGTTTCACTTATATTTGATTTTATATAAATATATTTTAGATCATTTTAAATTATACACACTTTAGTTAAAAAAAAATCCTAAATTGTTGAATCGGTCAATTCAATTGATCGGATCGATTGAATCGCAAACCAGACAGACCACCGGTTCAATAGCCGATCTAGTTTTCAAAACATTGACCCCAGGAAGAGTAATAAGAATCTTTCATGTGAAAATGCCTAAACTTTTGAAAAAATCTTTCAAAAAATATTACTAAAGCACAAGAATCTTTCGTGTGAAAATGCCTAGGTAATCTACCCAATAGAAAGAGAACAAGTTGGTTGAGCGAAAGGTCAAAAATGGCCACCCGTGGCATTTAATCCTCACTCTTCATGCCTAAGCCGCCGTCAGCGGACATTCAACAAACTTAACTACCGGACCTAAAAGTAGTTATACACGGTCGTCTGGCCACGTCATCGTCTTATACGGCTTCCTAATTTTCCTGTCATTAATGTTTCACCCCAGTAATGATCATATTACCTAAAACGCCATTATTAATCATACACATTGCTTTGTTGCTTCGCGGGATTTTGACCTGGTCAACCTCAAATGTGTACTAAAAATTGGAAATTAAATGTGACCTATTAAGGTTTCTCATTTTCTTTTTCTCCTCTTTTTGAGAATCTTAATGGTACATATAATACATCCAACAAGAGTGTTTAGAAAAATTCTTAGAATTAGATAAATTTCTTGTCGTTGAGGAGGAAAAGGATTCTAAATAATACTAACAGTTTATACGGACAAAAAAAAATGAGTATAATTTAAATAATTATTATTCAAAATATTATCTGAACTATTATTTTAAATAATTAACTATAACAGTTATTTTAGATGTGATGTATATAAAATAAAATAAAAAGTGACTAAAAATGTGTTAAAAAATTATTGCATAAATGTTATTTTGTTAATGATGAAATATTTTATTGTCTAAAAAAAGATATAACCTCCACAATTAATGTTTTTCATGAGAAAATCAAATACACCATCTAATAAACCACGCTTTTTATAGAGGATTTGATTCACAGCATCTTTATTCCCTTTCCACTCCTACGCGCTCCTTCATTCCCATACTTGCATGCGGAATTTTTTTAGATTGACTCAATGAATTATAAGTGTCATGAATTTTTTATTTTAAATTTATTTACATTATTTTAAAAAATTTTATGAAATCGATCTACTTAAAAATTTGCTCCTCGGCTATTAAAAAATTTTCTTATAGAAGAAAAGACCTACTTAATTACATAGTGAGTTATTCTAAAATTCCAGGAGTTGAAATTCTTTTATCTCAAGGAAGAGGACTAATTAATTGGTAAGGAAATAGTAAAGCGTAATGGTTAAAGTCTAACCATCATATTCTTACTTTAGAGAGAATTTAAATAGAGTTAGGATTTCAAATCTCTCTCACAAAAAAAAAAAAAAAAAAAACCAAGTTAGGATTTAGAGATATTCTAGAAGTCAAAATGAATGTCATGTAACCTATGATAAGAATTTGGTAGAAAATCTCTTTTGTTCCTATTTTCAACTCACTAGTAACCACACATATAAGTAACCACACATATAAGTCATTAGTATAGATTTCGGTATAAACTACAAACAGTAAACAATTTGTTATACATGAGGACCGGCCAAAAGTTCTTTGATTCGATCAATAAGACCATCTGTTGTGACTATGCAAATTAAATTAAGCATCAAACATGCTTCTGATTAATGCTTTCACACAGCTCTGACAATTTGAACGCTAAACGCGGACAACACAACCTATTGACCACAAAACCACCTAGAAATTCAACATTTTTCTTTGGTTTGCCTAAATGACTGTTTATCCAATTGGATCTAAAGACAGTGTGGACATCAATTTTACTTGGTCAAAATTTCCTGAAATATGAAATCTTCTAGTATTATTTTGGTAAAATCTATAATATGTTAGAGAATCACTAATTTATTGTATTTTAAATATTTCTACAATATAATACAATTTACTTTAAAAATTTATAGTATACAAATTTTTAAAACTAACGAAATGACTTCTTAACGAGACTTTAGAACTTCTTTTTAATTTATTTAAAAGACAATATTTTTTTTCTTCTTTTAACTCTTTTCTGTATTACTGTATTTTTCAAGAAAAGGAAAGAAAAAAAGAACTATGTCCTATTAATAAATCATTCAGAATATTGACGTTGTTAACTTTTAAGAAATCAAAAGATTCATGCGTTACGCAAGGTTTTTATTTTTTTATTTTTTTATTTTTAACCCTGTAATTGTGCATTTCCTTCTTTCTGGAAAGTCTGGCGTCGAGTAGTCAGAATCGGTTCATGCACTGTTTAAGAAATATACGTGAAGCTTATACACATCTAGATAAATCAAAAGACTCGTGGGGACTGATGGAGATGGATAAATACTAGAGATTCAAATTAATAGATTTTAGGTTGCAAGAACTTAACACCTCGTCTATTTATGGAGCTGACTTATTACACATGAATTCAAGGTCAAAGAAGTGTGAAATTAACTGCATTTTCATAAAATATTGGCACATTCTACATTAATAGGAGGGGGGGTAGTGGCACATCTGGCCACTAACCTAAAAATCTAATATGGGGAATTACTTATCGGGAAATATTTGTGTAGACTAAGTTTCGATTTTGTCGGTAGATCTTGTGAATTTATAAATTAAATAATGTGAAAAAATGATATCAGTTATATAAATAAAATTATATAAAAATTTATTTTGTTCACAAAATGTATAGGTAGAATTTAAAATCATACCTATTTAAATATTTCCTAACTACAATACTGCATAATTGTACATTTTCTATTTGATTTTTCTTTTTTGTTTTAGTGGGGGGGTTGGGGGAG
This sequence comes from Cinchona pubescens, assembly GCA_025175665.1. Lineage (NCBI taxonomy): Eukaryota > Viridiplantae > Streptophyta > Magnoliopsida > Gentianales > Rubiaceae > Cinchona > Cinchona pubescens. The sequence continues at coordinate 37,039 of JANKKI010000109.1, forward strand.
AAACATATTATACATTTGTCCAACGTATTAAGAAAACTTTAACGTTGATTTCACTACAATACTCATGTAGCGAGGAAAAAAAGTGCCTTTTTAATCCTACCCTGGCTCTTCAATCAAAATATGAATCTCACATTTTGGCGTATTTTTATGTCCTCTTTTAGATCTTCTTGTGATTCAAAGTTTCAAACAAACATACAATTTTAGGAGGATGAATCTCAAGTTCAAGAATTTTAAGACTATTCACGCCCTTTGGCAGCATGTTCCAATTTTAATGCAATTTTCAATAGTTATATGGTTCATCAATCTTACGTGAGAAAGATGAGGGAATTTTGACTTTTGAATTCTGATTTCCAAAATAATTAATTAGCTAAGAGTGGAAACCTTCAGGCTTCAGCGTTCCAGACTATATTATTATTATTATTAATATTATTTGATGGATAGAATGCAGACTATATTGTTAATTAGAAGATATTTACATTTTTAAATAGTGTGAAATTTAAATATCTGTGAAAATACTTTCTTTATAACAAAAGGGGTACGGGGAGATATTTTACTGTCTCATATATACATATAAGATATTTATTTAGGATGGCTAATACTTCAATTTTGGCAATCTTGATAAAAAGATAACGAAATATAATTAATTGTAGAGAGAGATATTTAAAAAAAAAAAAAAAGATGTTTACATTTAGGATTTGTATTACATCGATTATGGCAGTATAATATACATTAGTAAAAAAAGGACACGAAGTACAATTTAGTTAGTAATACGCTTCTCAGTTAAACTTATTGGTCATAAGTTTAAGTTATTAAAATGTAAAGGAGTTTTTTTTTTTTTTTTTTTGAAAAAAATACCTTAGTATAATATGGAATAGAAATGAACACAAGATTTGGATTAAGAAAGAAGGGAAAATACTTACATAGATCCGTATACATGGTCTCACCTGTAGACTTTACGGTCAAGATTAAATCTTATAAAATATTTCTTACATCAATTGATGTCATAGATTCTATAACATTTAATAAACTACACTACAGGGTTTACAAGTGGGATAAAAAATCAGGTCTACTTAAGTATTTCCCCAGAAAGATGAGTATCATGTACAGGAATAGCTAGCCAATGATTCTTTACAATATACTATAAGTTTTCGGGAGATTTTTATATGAACCGAATCCATGACATAGTGTCATGGACCCTTTAGTTTATATTTCTCTACATCACTTCATACCATTTAGATGAATCATGTAGAACAGCATAGATCAAAAGATCCATGACACTATACCATGGACCCGGCCTATACAAGAATTTTCCTAAAGTTTCTATGGCTATTTGTCTTATAGATCCATGTATACAATTATGTATTTGAGACGCGGTCAACCTTGGACTGTTTTAGATAGAATTGTTCATTGTTAGGAGGAATATTGATCACTGATTAAGAAGCTTCTTCTTCCGTTAGATTATAAGTAGTACTATTTAAGACTAGATTTCTTCGCATAAAAGTTTATTTCTTTTTTAGTCACAAGAGGAGGAACATAATGAGAAAAATTCCCATATTCTGAATCGTACATATAAATAATTTAATGCCTTATATACCCTTAATTAAATCCTAAATCCTTTTCCTCTCATAATTTCAGTAGGTAACTTAATTTTATTAATAAAGTTTGGAATATTTCAATAGACGTGATTTTTTACGACTTATATACCCTTGATTACACCCTAATGTCATTTTCCTCTCATAATTTTAGCGGGTAAAAAACATTCAACCAACAAGCAAATAGTATATTACAAATAGAGTAAGTAATATAGATTTATAATTACATTACATATAAATTTAGTTGGTCTTTGTGTTTCGATTATATTCATTCTCATAATTATGAACATATGTAATCATAATAAATAAATAATAAATATTTAAATGAATAAACAATTAAATGGCCGGCCATCTACCCATTGTATTTTGAATAAATCTATAAAAAAATAAAAAAATAAAGCCTAGAAAATGAATCCAATCCCCCACATCCCAAACAACAAAAGAAATTGTAGTCATTTTCTAGAACTAAATCAAGAACTGAATAGAGTGATACCATAATTACAAAGTACTTTCTCCGATTTAAAATAATTGTCACTTTAAACAATTTATTTTATTTTATATTATCTATAATTTTAAAAGATTAAAAAAGATTAAATAATATTTTTTAACTTTTATCCTTAATACAACATTAAAAAAAAGTAAAATTATGTAATTAAGATATTTAAAAAAAATTATTTTGACCAATTTGGACTTTTTTAATAAAAATAATATAATTTAATCTCCATAAATTTGTGTATATTAACAAAGTGTGACAATTATTTTAATCCGAACAAAAAGTAACAAATAAGACACAAGCCATCAAACTTTCCAACCTTTGGTCAACCTCTCCTCACAAATATCCTCTTTACTGTAGAAAGAATTACTTAATCAAAGTTAGCCACGCAACAAATACAAATCTAGAAGGTTCCAAATCATCCCTTGGGATATTCATGGTAAATCAGAACCTTCATACATTTTGAAAATAAAATATAAATCTTATTTTCAGTTCCCAATATATAATATATTAAGAAATATAGCACCCCACCCACACCCGACCGTCCAATTTCCTACGTGTCAAATTTTTAACATCAATTAAGTACACTAATAAATATTACTGCAAGCTATGTGAATTTAAAATTATATTCACCTCTATTCTTTAAATCATAAAACGGTTTATTCACTATTTAATTGTCAAAATTATTACTATCACCAAATTGGTAATTAAATTTGTTCTGCCACCCGATCACATTATAAAAGTAAAAAAATGAATAGATAAGATGAAACACCATCTGACCCCACCCCAGCGCATTCACACCAAATTACCCTTGATGACTACCTCCCCATCAGCGCCAATTCTTTGAATTCATGAACAACTCGTGTCAGTGTCCCTTTCATCGTTCCATATTCGTGTATAAATACAACAACAATCCCATCACGTTTCACAACTTCCCTCAAGAGATCAAGATTAGTTGATTGTTTTGTAGGTTCAAATGTGCAAAAGACTTGTGATTTTTCTTTCTAGTTTTCTTTATGATGGTTAAGCAAACAGAAATGGAGCAGCATCCCAGGAAGAGCAACATGTCCTCCAACAACAACAAGAATCAATTGGTAGAAGATAAAGATGATAGATATGATAGATGTGTTAAGTTCAGAGCCAAGACCACAACACAAGCTAAATGGAGAAATTCAAGTATCCAGCAGCACTTCATCAGCAGCCGGAGATGAGACCTGTACTTCTTAAAGAAATTAGCCTTACTGGGATCAGTACTACTCGACAACAGCGTTCAAGATCCCCCTTGGGATTAGCTGAAAATAGGCCTATCTCTGTTGGGAACTGAGGCTTTAGAGCTTTTCTATCTTCTCCTCAAAATCACCTATTGAGTTTCTTGTATCTAGTATAGTTTTTCTTTTTTCTGTTTTGGTTTCTCTCTTCTCTCTTTTGGGTCCTTGGCTTTCTAGCCTTTTTTTTCTTTTCTTTTCTTTTTCTTGTTTTAGCTTTTTGATCAGATGTGTATATATATATATTCATATGTAGCAGATGATGATGATGAATACTATTTCAAGTTATATAGGTGACTTCTTGTGTTGATGGATCGAGTACAGCATCATCAATTTCATACCTTCATGATTTTAAATTTTGCACATACAGAGAGGGATTTTGTATTAGATTTTGCTTTAAAGGCTTTATGTTTCCTTAATTAATCATCCTTTCTCTTGATTTTGTTCTTCTTCCCTTCTTGCAAAATTTATACTTCCAATTTCAAGGTTTTTGGTGTTGTTTTTCCCTCAGAAGTCAGAACAGAGGGTTTTTTGTTTGGTTTATTTTGCAAAATCAAAAGTTATTACAAAAGTAAGGGAATTAGGAAAGAGTTTAATACTTGTCCGGTCATTATATGATCAGAATTAAAATTTATAAAATATTACACACATCCAATAATATTGTTTATCATATTTGGCTTGAGGGATGAAACCAAAGAACCACCCTGCCTATTTCCCTTAGGCTATTTTCAAGGCGTCGGGTAGATTGGTTGGTACAGTTTATTAGCAGAAAATGGAATCAGTAGAAATGTCTGTTAAATCCATTTTTCGGTGAATCGTCTAGTCCATTTTCTTTAGATATTTGTTAATTTTCCTATTTCATTCTTACTTGGACAGGGAAACAATTAATTGGCAGTTAGGGGAATTGACCAATATAATCATTCAACTTTTTTTTAGTGCGGCTGCACGTCATGTCGGCTGATAACATGGGAGAATGAACATGTACCGGCGCGAGTCCCTGCAACCGATCTTACAACTTGACATGTGGCTTTTTTCTAAATGGAAATTTCCATTGGTTATCAATAAAACATAAATAAATAAATAAATTATTAATTTTTTTTATTAAAGTCAAAATAGTCTCTAAATTTAAAATTTAAATGATTTAGCCGTTTTATTGAATATTGTAATCAATTTAGTCACTATTTAGTTGAATCTACAAAATATTAATTTTTTGCAATTTTTTCCCATAATGAGTTCAAGGGTAATGAACGGTGTGATTTTATACTTGTATTTCGAAATTACCATAGAAAAGTTATGCAAGAAAATAAAGAAATCAATTACAAATATTTCTAATGAAAAAGTTGAACTATTTTAGCACAAATACAAAAATATAAATACATTTGTCTATGTGAGTCTATTTGCCCTAAAACTTGCAACGCCCCGAAAGCAAGGCATTGGCAGATTTAGCTCTGAAAATTGCAAATGACTAAAAAACTCTAAAGCCTATTAATTGTGATGAGAGAATAGAGAATATGAAAGCGTGTAGTTATTACATTTAAATCTTTATGTACTGCAAAGGCGTAAAAGTGGTTGCTATAGGAGCAACACCTGTAACGTTTGGACATCTAAAGGCGCTATTATATGGAAATGCAATATTCTCACGCCTTTTTTAGTTTTTTTTTTTTAGTAAAAAATTTGGAATGAGAGTAGATTATTCTCTCTTTTCACTATCAATATAGGTCACTGGTATATATTTTAGTGAGCAAGGTTTTGCAGTGGTATATTTTAGTAGTTTATAGTAAGTCACCAACTAATAAAGAATTGAATGTAATAAGAATCGAATCTATAACTTTTCATTTGATCTAATTATCTTTTTTAGCGTACGAACCAACCTCTCTAATGACACGACATCTGTTTTAGTGACTAAAGAATCTAAGGCAAAACGACCTTTTATAGATTTTGCAATTGAAATCGTCTTATTCAAATAGGATCAAAATTTGGATGGATCAAGGGATGATTTGAAGCCTAAAAGGGGCGTGACAGGCTTACCCCATCCTGAATTAAGGGATTTGAAGGCGTTACATGGTGCGCCTTAGGAATCACGCTTTTAACATCCGGTCATTTTAGCGTTGGAATTTAAGCACATTTTGTAAGAGAAACCCGGCCCCAAATGAGATGCTCTTCTTCTCAGCCGATGCCCTCGGCACACTACTCGGCTGAGGCCTGTCTCTCATACTCCCTTAGACTGTGCCGAGCCAGACACGCCAATACTAGATCAGAACGTTGCACCAAAATGAACTCCCTGCTTTCCTCACTAACCACCTCATCAACATGTACTCCAAACTCGATCGAGTCGACTCAGCGCAACTCGTCCTCTCGCAAACCCCAGCTGCCGCCCGCTCCGTCGTCACCTGGACATCCTTAATCTCCGGCTTCGTACAAAACGGCCATTTCAACGCGGCCCTTTTACATTTCTCTAACATGCGCCGGGTTGATAATATCCCTCCTAATGACTTCACTTTCCCCTGCCTGTTCAAAGCCTCTACTGCTCTGAAGGCCCCTTTCCTCGGCCAACAGTTTCACGCATTGGCGGTGAAGCTGCAATTGATCTCTGACGTGTTTGTTGGGTGCAGCGCTTTTGATATGTATGCTAAAACTAACCTAATTGAAGATGCATGTAAGGTGTTTGATAAAATGCCTCACAGAAATATCGCGACTTGGAATGCTTATATTTGCAATGCAGTGCTAAGTGGCAAGCCAAAAGATGCTATTTAGTAAATTTATTGAGCTTTTACATGGAGGAAAGGAGCCTCCTAATTCGATTACTTTTTGTGCCATGTTTAACGCTTGCGCGGACTGTGGGAGTTTAAAACTAGGACAGCAGTTACATGGTTATACTATTCGATATGGTTATGAAAGGGATGTGGCAGTGTTAAATGGGTTGGTTGACTTTTATGGGAAATGTAAAGAGGTGAAATTTTCGGAGATGGTTTTTGATGAGATCAAGGTAAGAAATGTTGTGTCTTGGTGTAGTATGGTGGCTGTTTATGAGCAAAATTATATGGGTGAGAAGGCATGTGATTTGTTTGTGGATGCTATGAGAGGGAATATTGAACCTACGGGTTTTTTGATTTCGAGTGTGCTTAGTGCTTGTGCAGGCCTGGCAGGCCTGGAGTTTGGAAGGGCTGTTCATGGGGTTGCCGTGAAGGCGTGTATTGAAAGGGATGTATTTGTTGGAAGTGCATTAGTTGATATGTATGGAAAGTGTGGGAGTCACATAGATGACTGTGAGGTAGCGTTTTATGAGATGCCAGAGAGGAATTTGATTACCTGGAACGCATTGATTGGTGGGTATGCTCATCAGGGGCATGCTGATATGGCATTGGAATTGTTCGAGGAGATGACAAGTGGAAGTTCTATGGTGATGCCTAATTATGTGACATTCGTGTGTGTGTTGACAGCGTGTAGTAGGCAGGCACTAATGAAACGTCTTGAATGAAATTTTATATTTTCTATTCTATGAAGGGAGATATGGTCTTGAACCAGGGGCTGAACATTATCTTGTACACATGGAGATGTTGGGGCGAGCTGGGTTGGTTGTGCGCTCGTATGAGTTTATAAAGAACATGCCTATTCGTCCAACAATTTCGGTCTGGGGGGCACTTTTAGCGGCTTGTAAAGTCCACAGGAAGCCAGAGTTGGGCAAAATTGCTGCTGAAAATTTATTTGAACTTGATCCTATGGACTCTGGCAATCACGTTGTACTTTCAAATATGTTTGCAGCTGACATTTCTGGCAGGTAATTTCAATTCCTTCTCAATCTGACGTTTAATATTTGTATGTTTTGAGAACCCCAGAAGAATTTACTTTCACACTATCACCTAAAATTTGTGGTTCGTTGCTGTGGTTTCTTTATGGGTCTAAACTTCGTTATCGCTGAATGTAAACTTTAAGATTTCATTTCTTGGACATTAACTGTCTCTTATAAAGTCTTATGTGGATAACCTGTGTTTAGCTCCATGAGTGAGCTCTTGATCTATTGTGTCCTGATGCTTTAAATCTCAGATTGATGCTCGTACACAATTATTTTTTTCTCCATATTTCCTGTTCCTGGGGTTATCATCAAATAATGGGAACTTTTATTTAAATTTCAAAGTTTTATTTCATATTCAGTTGTTGCTCATGCAGTGGCTGTCCATTTAACTTTTACTTTCACTTTCACTTTCACTTCAGCCTAGTTGTTGTTGACATCAAATGCAGGTGGGAAGAGGCCAACCGTGTAAGGACAGAGATGAAGGATGGTGGGGATCAAAAAGGGTGTAGGATATAGTTGGATCTCTGTTAAGAATTCTGTTCATATATTCCAAGCAAAGGATACTTCCCACGAGAGAAATTTTGAGATTCAGGCAATGCTGAATAAGTTAAAGAAAGATATGAAAGCCGCTGGTTATGTTCCTGATACAGACGTTGCGCTTTATGATTTAGAAGAAGAAGAGAAAGAATCAGAAGTGTGGTACCATAGATGAAAAGCTTGCTCTTGCATTATATGAAATTGTTGCCCTTGGCCTGGAGTACCCTTAAGGATAACTAAGAACCTTAGGGTTTGTGTTGATTGCCATAGTGCTATAAAATTCATCTCGGGCATTGTTGGCATTCTAAATTATCGTGAGGGACAACAGCCGGTTTCATTGTTTTAAGGATAATCAATGCACTTGCAGTGATTATTGGTGACATTTTGGATTTTCTGTAGTAATTTCTACTTGAGGGAGTTTCTGCTACAACAATGCTCAGTGGTCTGGATTGAACCAAGACATTGAGGTCTGTAACCGAAATTCAAAGGGGAGATGAGATGAATTTTCAATGGAATGGAGGATTTGACTTCAGACGTCAATGACATTGTCTATCTCTTGCAGGAACAAAGCTTCCAGGTGCCAAGAGTAGAATTAGATGTCATCAGCCACAATCAAATTGGTTGCATCATTCTTATTTGAACCTAAAGGTACATCTTTTTCCCTTTATTTTTCCCCATGTATAGCTTTTCCTCTAATTGTGATGATAGTGGAATAATGCAAAAGAATTGGTGTTACAGAAGAGACAGCTTTAAACAGCAACGGAGATTCCATGTCTCTTATACACATCGGGCATCATTTCCTAGTCCAATACAGGAATTTGTTACCGTCTTGATTTGGCATCTATTGTGGAAATATGAGCTATTTGATATGTTGAAAGAACATTGCCTTCATACATTTTGTTCAGCTAAGTTTGTAGTGAATAGCCTTTATCAATCTATTAGTGCACAATTTGATTTGCATAGAAGGAATTGTGTCATATATACCCATGAATATGTGAACACTTGAGCTGGCGCACACACACTCGCTAGACATAATAATCTACATAATATCTTTAGCTTTTCAAAATACTCTTATTTGGAGTAAATAAAAGTTTCAGGAAACTTATAATTCACTATTGTCTTATGGACAGTATTGCCAGAAAGCTAATTGTCGTTGCAGATAGGCTTTCATCATATTCTAGTTATTTGAAATTTGAATTAGAGATGTATTTCATTGCCCTATCTGTCGACCAAATACCTTTGTTGTTTTATGATAAGAAGATACATTTGGAGGGTTATAAGAGCCTGAAAATTGTAAAGGGACACCTTACAACCAAGGATGTTGGAACTTCAGGAATTTACATGGTTAAGCTAGCATCTGGCACTTTTAATTGCTCTGTGCTTCATTAGCATTATTTGGAGATTTCCTCTTATTCTATTTATTGTCAGCTTCACCAAAATAACATTGTGAAACAGTTGTGTTTCTTGTTAATATACTATATCATTTGTTAAGCACCCATAGAAATACACAAACATGTAGGTTAATTCATGTTATTGGCCCTATGATTTTCTGCTTGTTTAGGTTCAAATACTCGAAACTACGGGAGATTGAGATGGTTTATATAGTTGGTGAAAATGTACCTTCGGATGTAGATAGATCGAATTGTGAAAACAAAGAATGGATTACTGGAATATTATACACGAGGCAACCTTGATATCAACTAGGATTAACAGAGCTGCTCCAGAAGCTATCATCGTTATTATGAAGCAGCAAATACTGAAAGATTCTCCCATCAGCTTCTAAGGAAGTGATTCATAAACTTTTCTGCATACAACGATCTGTTGATAGACGAGAATGAAGTTGTAAATGGCAGAGTAGAATAAGAAAGAGATTAAGAATGTCTATGTCCCTATTTTTGCTGTTCTGTGTGTAATACTTCTATTGAAATTATTGCAGATGATAGAATTCTTCTGAATATGGAGAGAGCAAACAGAATTCGCAACATCCTTTTGAGGCGTTCTCAGATGTTCAGAATTTTGTAAATGGTTCCAAGAGCTGAAATTGTTTATACCCTTTTTTCATCATTACGGAGTTGCTGGAACGTATGCAAGTATATCAAGCCTAAAATCTAATTCATAACCTTCCACCAGGATTGCTTTCATTAACAATGAACTAGAAGACTTGAAGTCTTCAATTAATTAGAATTCAATCTTGAATTCCCAATTGAATCCCAAAACATCCATTAGTTTTTGCCACAGTATCAATATCATATTACATTGAAATATTTATACTAATTTTCTTAGCATCAGAATTCCTAATACGCTAAATAAATAAATAAACAGAATGGACAAAAGAAAATCGAATAACAAAACACATAACCATCAAGAATGATGACTGTTTCCTCAAGTCTTGGGATCATTATAAATCAAATTTCGTGAGCCCGTCATCATGACCTTAAATTCCTCAAAACTGATCATCCCATCACCATCAGCATCAACCCCACAAATCATCTTTCTGCATTCAACCAATGAACATTCTTCTCCAAGACTCTTCAACACATTCTGCAATTCATCCACGGAAATCGACCCATTCTTGTCAACGTCAAAAACAGAGAATGCATCCTTCAAATTCTCCATGACTTCTTCAGAATCAATATCTTTGGTATTAAGTTCGATAAATTCTTGCAAATCAATGTAACCATCTCCATCAGAATCCACCTCTTTCATCAATGTATGCAACTCTTCATCTGTGGTGGGATGGCCTAGGCTCCCCATGATCGAACCGAGTTCGAATGCTGAGATCTTTCCATCGCCATTGACATCAAATTTCTTGAAAACTTGCTCGAGTTCTTCTTATCAATTCTTGATCTGGATTGAACTGATGACGATCTTGAATTAATAGGTGATGGCTTTGCAGAAGGGGGTCGTTGCAAACGTTTCTTTTTTCGATTGAACAATGACTTGAGTCCCATTTTCTTGATTTTTAAATCAGAAAACAAGAAGATGGGACAACCAATTATGAAAGATAGGTTATTATGGTTTTGTGGGATGTTTTTGGATGAAGGGAAATGATTGGAAGTTTAAGATAAGAGGGAAATTCTGTTGGGATAGGAGATGATGGAATGTGGTAGATGGCATGTAGGCGGATGACCAACCGTAAAGTAAGGAAACATTAACAACTACGGAGCATGGATGTATTAGATAACTATAAATTTTTATCAATATATTTTTTACCTTACACTGTCTCTTAGAAATTTCTAGATGTGTAGTAAGAGACTAGTTGCTTCTCAATCAATAGAAGTTTTAGAATACTTAGTCCGCCTAGGATAGCTTATCTAGTTTTTAAAAAATATGGGTCATCCACTTTAAATTGACATAAAATTTCTCCCATAAACCTCATGTGGTTTGGCCTTCATACTCATAGCTCCCATGTATTTCAAAAATATACCCTAATTTTCCATGTGGTCTAGACTAAATAATAAATTGGACGAAAAACATCTAAACTAACGATTTTTGTTCGTCAAAATTACGATCTTACCCCGATAATTTACAGTAAACTCCTACATGACCCTCGAATCCATAACCCCTATATGTTTTGGAAATATATACTATTTTCCCATGTGGTCTGAACTGAATGATAAAGTAGGCAAAAAAAAAAAAAAATTCCAAAATCATGTTTTTGAAATTATATTTTTACCATATATATAATTTAATATCAAATCTTTCAAATAATTCATTTCTCCCTATTTTTAGAAATTTTAACTTTCAATTTGTATGATGACAAAAATGACATTACTTTATTATTACAATTAAAGATTTGTAAATTACTCTTTGAAAAAAAAAAAAGAATTACAAGAAAATGCCTTATGCACCCTTGTAATTGTGCTTTTTGGTAATAAATGATGGATAAGTGTAGCAAACCTGATAATAGGTTTATGTAAGTAATGATACAGGTTGGTTGGGTATACAAAGTTTATTTCAACCAACCTCTGTCTCTTTTTTAGGTAATCTAGATCCTGTATAATAGGTTTTTCGTGTGTAATGTAAACCATTAAGATCCATCCCATTTAGTATTGTGACACTTTGAAACATTTTATGATGTTTCAATAAAAATATTACATTAATTAACTACAGAATGATTTGCTTGGTTAAAATTTCAAATTTATCCATCTAAACATTCAAAATATTCCCAATTTCAATAACTAATGGGTCCCAAAAATCGATTTATCTTCCCTCTTTACTATCTTCTCTCCTCTCTCCTCGCAACTAAAGTTCTCCAATTTCAAATATTTATTATTTAATGATATCAAGTCAATTCCACTTAATAAGGGCATTTATAGATATTTTATAGAATTTTATAGTTACTTAAAAATTTGTGTAAATGTCTAATGTGACAATCATATTGGGACGGAGGAAGTATGATTAGTTTGGATGATTTATGTTTATTTTATCATTTAGTCTATAGCACATATGGGTTTATGATATATTTAGAAAAAATATATAGGGGTTATGGATCCAAATTCATATCACATGGGGGTTTGCGGTAATTTATCCTAAAGACATCTTTTAAGAAAAAAAAAATCATGTTTTTCATTAAACACTCATTTTGGAGTGCATGCCTTTCAAACACCGTTAATTTGGATGATTTCTATCTACTTTTCCTTTTAAGACAAGCCATATATGAATTTAAAATATTTTCAAAATATATGGGGATTATGAGTTAATAGACTATGCCATATGGAGGTTTATAGTAATTTACCCGTCCTTTTTTTATATTTGAAAGAGAATTTCCAAGAAAGTGTGGGGGGGGAGAGGACACAAAAAAATTTACAGGTTTGCAATTAAAGAATAGATTAATTACATTTACCTCCCTTGAAGTTTAGTCAAACTACCATTTCAGCTCAAAAGTTTAGCCAAATAACAAATGCTCCTTAAAAGGTTATTTTGTTAAAGGGAAAAATATGATTTTGGTCCTTTATTTTGGGATGTCCCAATTTGGTTCCTTATATATCAAAATAAACCAATTTAGTCCCTCATACACATCAAAATGTTAGCCAATGTAGGATTTCGACAAGAAAAGTTGGACAAATTAATGGTGAAAGCCATATAAATATCATGTGGCTTACAATTTGAGATTATAAAGTCTTATTCCTTATTACCTCGGCATTTTTCTCTTTTCACTCATTGCTCTTACCTCAATTTGACCCATCTTCTTGAAGCACAATCTTCAATAACGGAAATTAATGACCAAAATTTTATTATTTTAAATTTTTTAACTTCTAGTCCTTTGTGTTCAACGGCCACATTGTATTTTATATGATTTTCACCTTTAATTTGAAAAAAAATTTAGTAAAAAATCCTACATTGCCTAATATTTTTAATATAAGAGAATAAATTGGCTTAGTTTGATACAAATGGGGCCAAATTGGGCACACGCCATATATAGTAACCAAAATAGTCTTTCCCTTTTGTTAAATCTTTTAAACGGAAAAGGTGAGAAGACCAAATGCCCTATACGCTTAACCACTCCACCATCTCATTCTAATAAGGGTTAAATACATTAAATTTCGTAGAGCACATTTGAGCTGTTTTATATTAATTTTTCTAATGTTATATTTTTTTCACTTTGCTCCCTTGATTGACAGTTGACACTAACATTTTATAATGACGACGCCGATCTAATGGAAAAAAGTCAATTTTATTCTTGATTTCACAATGAAATTTCCGAAAATACCCGCGGATCTTTCCCAACTAGATTGTAGCTTCCTCTTTATGGGGTTAATTTAGAAAGTTGAAAATTCTTGGAAGGGTTTAAACTATAATTTTAGGAACTCTGGTTTCTTTTCGGGGAGAAATGAACAGAATGCTACTTTGAGCGTTTTTCTCATTTTTTTGGGGCAAATTTTCAATCCTCATTTTCCTTTTCTAGCAGTAGAAACTGCTAGGCCATCTTTCATCTCTCTCATTTACAACAAACACGAGGTACATAGCACATAGAAAGTACATAAAAGAAGAAAACAAGTAAAAATTGCTAATAATTTCTCTACTCTTTCCTTTCTCGAGCATTTAGAGAAACAGCTTGTAAACATGAGAATTTTACACGATTAGAACTTGTATGGGTGCTCGTTGAATAATTTTGGGCTTGAATGGATACAAGTTGAACCCCAAAAGTGAACTTATCTTGTATATATCGCAGATACCTTCTCAACGAAATAACTATGAGAAGCTGGATGGAGAATCATTAATCTAACAAATTTTTATCCTGTTTATAGGCTCTATGGTATATTAATCCAATTCTTGAATAAGCCTACGATGATTCTTTAGCAAAAATGTGGGAATACTAGAGCCATTATAGTAGGTGAAAACGGCTCTCCAAGAATCTATTCATTTTGTTCTTGTCTGGATGACTTTTGGGTTATTTTGACACCAAATTCATATTCTCTACAGAAAATGGAGTTCGACCATGTAAGTTTTTATTCGAGAATGTGGCTGGAAAATCTTTCCGGCGATGGCACGCCGTTCTCACAGTTGCTGCCTGAATTCGACCACCACAATATGCTAGAGCCAGCAGACTTAAACAATCCTCTACGTTAGTGTCATTTTACAATAGGGAATTTTCATCTTTTAACAACTTGCAATAATCAATATGTGAGTTGGACTAACAAAAGGAACAAAGTGAGAAAAAGATAATGATAGGGTCTCATTTGGTTGGCAGGAAAGTCTTCTTAACTAGAAATATGATTACTCAGGAATGTTATTTCACAAAAAAAATATTACTTTCATGTTTGGATAGTTTCAGGAATGTTTGCAGGAAAATTGTATGGATTATTTTTCTAATGTTTGGGTCACAATAAATAATACAGAATGTATTTTATATTTTAACTAAAATATCAAAAATATCCCTGTAGACATAATATGTGAGTAAAAAATTTATTAAACAATTTTAAACAGAACTAAGCAATCCAATTCTTGACAAATCTTAAGTATCAGAACTAATTTTCCTCTAAAATTTGCTTCAAAAATTATTCTTTCTGATAATCTTCGACGGTAAAAAAAATAATCCAATACATTATCACGAACAAGTATTCTTGCAACTTTGAAGATTTGACAAGGCAGACTTCTTAATCAACTTGTTATATCCATGCTTGAAAAATTAAAATTTAATATATGATTTCGCCAACCGAGAGAAAGCAGCATATTGAAACAACAACTGAACTCTAATATGTAATTAACATCCAAAATTCGATAAAATTGTTCGAAATCTTATATGCGACATTGTCCCAAAACCATATTATGGAGAGAAATTCAATAAAATCTAACATTTTCAATTAGATTACCCAAAAATCAAACAATCACAAGAACAATCAATTTTGAAGGTTCATCTTACGTACAATAAAGAGTACCATTTATTAAAAAAAAAAAAAAAAAACTAAAATTGCATATATAGAAATTAAATTCAAACTTGGAAGTGGTCTTTTACTAAAATCAAAAGACCACTACTATGATTTGTGAAGACAGTCATAGTTGAGGATGTAAGAAGAGAGAGTAGTAAAGGTTGAGAAGGTAGGGTTTTCAAAGGACGTTGTGATTATATTGATGAATGAGGAATTAAAGTGTATCTAAAAAGCTGGAAGAAAGGAAAGGGATAAAAGAGTCTGGAGCCTATTTTAGATTAAATTATTAAAGAAAGTAATCAGAATAATAATGAGATTTGAGGAATTAAAATCCTAGTATTGTGCATCTATTTTTCTTTGAGGAAAAACTTTACTTTCCCAACAAGTCAAAAAATAAACCAAACACCAGAATTTAAATTTTGAGAAAAAAGTTACTTTTTCTGCCTAGAATCCCTGCCAACCAAATGATGTCTAGAAGATTTATTGCAAAACGACCCAAACATTATGAGGTTTAATGTATTTAACCCGTTATGCCAAATGAGGTCTAGAATTTGCAGCGATGGTCTTTCTCATCTCTTTTTTTACGGATGATTCTTTAGTATTCTATAAAACGAACACAATAAAAGCATGGAAACTGATGGAGATATTATTAAAGTACCAGAAAGCCTCTGGACAAATGGTCAACTGTTCCAAATCATCGGCATTCTTTAGTAGGAACTGCAGTAATGATCAGAAGGAATCAATTTGTCAGGAATTCGGAGACATGAATGAGGCCACCGGGAGGAAGTACGTGGGTCCACCCATGGTTATACGTAGATCCAAAAGTCAAGTCTTCAGCTATATTAGAGAGAGAATTGATCAGAAACTCAATGGATGGAAGAGGAAGCTGCTGAATCTAGTTGGGAAAGAGGTATTATTAAAGGTTGTCATCATGGAAATACCTTCATACACCATGTCCTGTTTTAGGATTTCAAAGAAGCTGAACACAGAAATAAGGAAAAAGTTCGCTAGATTTTGGGGGATCCAATAAGCAAGGGGAGAAAATGCATTGGCTAAATTGGGACAAGATCATTGAAACTAAATTGAATGGAGGCTTGGGTTTTAGAGATTTGGAGAAATTCAATGATGCACTTCTTGCTAAGCAATTGTGGAGATTCATGTCACATCCTGATCTTCTGGTCAGCAGGGTAATGGAGGAGAAGTACTATAAAAACTACCAAATATTTTGGAGTGTAATGTCCAAAATACAGCTTTGCGGGTATGGAAGAGTCTAATGTCTGCAAGAAAGGTTGTTCAAGATCTACTAATGTGGAGGGTCAGTGATGGAAAAGATATAGACATGTGGAAGGATAGGTGGATATCTAATAACAACTGTGGCTGGATTCCTGTATCAAAACAAATTGGATGCAATGAAGAGATGGCATTTGAATTGATTTCGAATGGCAAATAGAACAGAGAGAGGATCTTCAACATATTCAGCAAAAACGTGGGAGAGAAAATATTGGGAATACCCCTAAGCTGTTTTAACGGAAAAGATAAACTGCTTTGGAACCCTTCTAAAACTGGGGAGTATAAAGTTAAATCAAAGGTATATGGTAGCCAAGGAACTGGGAAGGGGGGACGAAACATGGATCCCGTTCTGGAGCTGAATCAAGTAATATGGCAAGAAGATCAAAGGTATGGCAGAACTTTCGGAAACTGGGAATCAACATAAAATAAAACATTTCATCTGGAAATGCTTGAACCAAATAATTCCAGTTAATGAGAGGATCTACAAAAGAGTTGGGATGGGAGATTTGAGATGCAGGTGCTGTGAGGAGGATATTGAAATAGTAGAACACATGGTGTTCTTCTGTAGTAATGCTAAAAGAATATGGGATATAGCACCAATCTAATGGGATGGAATTATTGAGCAAAGATACAACTTTTGGAATTGGTGGGTAGCAATGAATGAAGCTGGCTAGGAAGAATGGAGAGAACCAAATACACTTGACAGCTAACATAAGCTGGCAGATATGGAAAGCAAGGAACAAAATCTATTTTGAGGGTAAACAAGCAAAAGCAAAGAGATCAATGGACAAAACAATACAAGAGTGGATGGAATTTCACGAGGCAAATTCCAAGAAGAAAGCTAAAGTCCATAGTACAGAGCACACTCAAAATCACCATTCAATCTGGGCACCTCCTCCTGCAGGTGTCATTAAAATCAACGGTGATAGAGACATACCGCAACATTGGACAATAAAAGGATCAGGACAGGATGGAAAATTGTGGCTAGAAACTGGAAAGGAGAAATTCAAGCATCCTGGGATTTTACTTATACAAAATACAGTGAAGCTGAATTAGAGGAAGGTTTAGCTCTAAGGCAAGCAGTCGACAGTGCTATCCAATGTGGTTGGAAAGCTGTGGAATTTCAAAGTAATTGTAAATCTATTATTGATTGTATTAACAACATATCCTCCCTTCATGGTAGACTAGGACTAATTTTGGTTGATATAGTAGAGCTTAGCTTATTTTTGACTTATTGTCATTTTCTTTTGTTAAGAGGAGTGGAATTGAAACAAGTCATAAACTTGCGAAGTTCGCAAAAACTCTTGTTCGAAATGTAACGTGGGAACAAAGTTTCCCCCTGTGGTTGAATGATCAAGTACAAGAAGATATGAGGGTGTATATCCAAAGTATGTAATCTTTTGTACTTATATCAATGCAACTATTATGTAATCTTTTGTACTATATATCAATACAACTATCGTTTTTTGGTAAAAAAAAAATTATTTGGCCAGGTTTTGACATTTATTTGATAGTTTAATCAAAGCTCAAGTGAGGTTGATGTAATAATTAATACTTAAATGATGGGAATTGTAGAGAACTAATTCCTCATCACCTATTATTATTTTTTATTACAATAAGGGGAATTCTACAGTCCCTTTTAGGGTACTATTTTCTTAACTTTAAAAGCTTGTACAGTATAAACTTTTAAAGCATCTGGTGTTGTATTGTATAAGTATTTAAAGCACAAAGGAATGGTTCCTTAAAAGGGACTGTAGATTTTTCCTAGAATATATTACATAGTTCTTATATAGGGCAAAAGACCGTACAACCCACTTATCTTTCACATGTTATTGAAATTGCCCACTCAACTTTTTTTTTGTGGCCGAAACAACCATTGAACTTTCAAAATCGTCGACTACTACCCATTCAGTCCATTTTGGATGTTAAGTGACTACTGTGAGTAACACGTGATTTGCTCACATGAATTTTCTAATGGGTAAAAATGTCTTTACAGTAATTATTTTGTTTAATGGGGCCAAACTAATTTTATAAAATAATTGGTGGGTCAAATTATAATTTTAAAAAACTGTCTTTTTGTCCCCTACCCTTCCCTTCCCCTACTTTGCCACATCCTCGTCCTCCTCCACCTCGTCTGCTATTGCCTCCTCCTTCTTCCTGCCACCCCTTTAGCCTTATCCATTTCAAAAAAAATACATAAACAAATTCTAATTTTTGGATAAAAATCATTCTCAATTTTGAATTTTAGCACAAAAATTACCCATATCCAGCAAAAAAAAAAAATTAAAAATTCCCAATAAAAAAAATTTGTTCTAAATAAAAAAAGGATTATTTTTTTCAGATATTTGTTCTAAATAAATAATAAAAAAAAAAAGATCTAAAATTTTTTCAGGATCTTTGTTCCAAATAACGAGATCCAAAAAAATTTCTAAAAAAGTTTCTTGAATCTTTGTTCGAAAAGAGAGCAAGAAGCTTCCATTCATTATAGACATCTACGCAATGCTAGATTCTGTCTCTTTCTGAACATCTAGATGTGTATTCTAGATTTTCTCATTAACTGTCAAAAAATTTTTCAAGATCTTTGTTCCAAGTAATTAATTTTTCAAGATCTTTGTTCCAAGTAATTAGGTCCAAAAAAATTTCTTGGATCTTTGTTCAAAAAAATGATCCTAAAAAGAAAAAAAATCGCAAAAGAAAATGAGATTCAGATATTTGTTTTGAATAAATTTAGCTCTTATCCCCAGATTTCATTTTAAATTTCCAAGAAAAAATCAATTCAACCATCATAATCCTTCACTTTTAGCCAAAAATGCATTAACCAACTCTAATTTTTCCAAAAAAAAAAAAAAAATTGACCTTGAATATTAGCAGAAAATAATCCATTGTCCAACAAAAAACCCAAAAAGATAAATTTTTAAAAATTTGATGTTTACTCATTCTAACAATCCCAAAAAAAAAAAAAAAAAAACAACAACAACAACTAAAGAGGAGCATGCAAGGAAGGGGAAAGAGGAGGGTGAGATGGGAGCAGTAGGGGAGGGAAGGGGAACGAGTAGACAAGACCCTGAGGAAGGGGAGGTGGGAAGGAGAATGAAGAGGAAGGCAAGGGATAGAGAGGGGTAGAAGAAAAAAAAAGTAGGGAAGGTGAGGGAGATAGGAGGTGGTGGAAGTGGAGGAGGACGAGAATGAGGTGCTGGCAGTGGCAAAAGAGTAGAGAAATGAGATTGATAGGTTCAAAAAAGGTGGCTAGGGTTTTTGCACAGAGATAGAACAAAATATTACTCGTTTATACATTTTGCCCCTCTAAAAAGCGTGTCTCTCACATGTTTTTTTTTTGCAGAACAATGACTTTAACGTCCAGAATGGACGGAATGGCTAATAGTCGACGATTTTGAAAGTTTAATGGTTGTTTTGGCCACAAAAAAAAAATTAAGTGGGCAATTTCAATAATGTGTGAAAGTTAAGTGGATTGTACAGCCTTTCGCTCTATAATATATTACATAATCCTCCAAAATAGAACCCCTTGTTTTAATCAAGCTAGTTAGGATAAGGTTTAGTGCAATAACATATGAGATTCTGAAGATTGCAATGGCCACCCGTAAAGCCTTTTGTCTTGCATACAGAAGCACACTTTCTGCCTCTGAAACACAATCCCTTGAAACTATGACTCCAAGATAGGCACGTCCCTGCCTCTGCCACTATTTGACAACCCCTATGCATGCAAATCAAGATAGCACAAAATAGTGTACAAGTGATGATACATAAATTAACACACTCGTAATGTATTGATACGCAGTTAATTCAACACTCGTAATGTATTGACACGTGATTAGTTTAATGTATATCTTTAAGAGCAATTATGCAAGACAGTCTAGACTATCATAGGTGCCGAATAGACGACCATTGAAGTTAGATCAACTTGATCCCCACGGGAGATTGATCTGTCAAGGACAGATAAGAGATATGAACCCAAAGCCAAATACCTATAAATAGGGTTCATCCCTCAATTATAAA
Source organism: Cinchona pubescens (assembly GCA_025175665.1). Classification (NCBI taxonomy): domain Eukaryota; kingdom Viridiplantae; phylum Streptophyta; class Magnoliopsida; order Gentianales; family Rubiaceae; genus Cinchona; species Cinchona pubescens. The sequence continues at coordinate 57,396 of JANKKI010000109.1, forward strand.
TCGGTCTCAATTTATTCACTCTAAATTCAATACAAGAAAAACATCACACTATCTCTCACACAATTATTCTCTCCCTTCTCTCTAACTTTACTCTCTCTCTCTCTCTACAACTCTATATCTATCTATCTCTCCCCTAACAAATCTAAATCTAATCTTGTTTCATCAAATGATACCGTATGTGATAATCGAACAAAAAGCTATTGTAATCTCAACTCTTGTTTCTAAAGCAAAATAATGAGAAAAAAATAATAACAAGAAGAGAGTCAATAGAAAACCCATTTAACAAATCCAAGGATCTGTATCTCAAAAACAACACATCAAAATGACTGAGTACGATAAAATCTGTCCAAAGCTACTAGAACAAGCTAATGTTTCCAGTTTACTCATTTCATATAAAATGCATAGATTCTCTGGTAATAATATGCAAAGTTTGAAGAGTTCAAGATTTTTTCAACAATCTCACGTTTGAAGAGTTCAAGATTTTCTCAACAATCTCAACAATATGAGATAGAATTTTTCGATGTAACTTATCCCATATTTTTTGTAGCAAACCATGTGATTTGTTTTTTATCTATAAAATATTTTTCTTTTTTTTTTAACTCCTGTAAACTACTATAAAAGAGCTTTTTCTCTTCAAGTTAATTCACAAGATACATAAGTTAAATCAAATATTCTTCTTTCAAGTTTTTTTCATGGTATCAGAGCAGGAGTTCTAATATCAATACTACAAAATGCCAGACAACTCAAATGATACATCTATTGCATCTGCTATTGATGGAGCTACTGCCGCTTCATCTCCTTATTTGCTGCAGTCCAGTGACAATCCAGGAGTCTTCTTGGTCACATGTCTGCTGAAAGAAGATAACTACTCTACATAGCGTAGAGCTATAATGAATGCTCTATTGGCAAAGACTAAGTTGGTTTTCTCGAAGAAAGTCTACCTTGTCCGCAGCCCAATTCACCTGATGAAGCCGCATGGATAAAAAATAATTCAATGGTGATTTCTTGGCTTTTTAATTCCTTACATTCTTCACTTCAAGATAGTGTAGCTTACTTTGATACAGCAAGGGAGCTATGGGTTGATTTGGAGGAGCGTCTTTCACAAGGCAATGCATCTCGCATTCATCAATTAAAGATGGACATCATCAATACCTAATAATGGGATATCTTTGTAGCTGCCTAATATACCAGATTGAAGGGACTTTGGGAAGAGCAAGGCACGTATTTGCAAATACCCGTTTGTACCTGTGGAGCTGCAAAATCATTGGCTGTCGAAGAGAAAAGGAGAGAGTTCATCAATTCTTAATGGGACTCCGTGATAGGTTTAATATGGTGAGATCTCAGATTTTAAATACTGATCCCTTACCTACTTTGGCTCGTTCATATGGATTGGTTTCATAGGAAGAAAGAAAATAAGAAGTCTTAGCAATAAAGAAAAATAATTTGCCTGAGGGGGCGGCATTCATCACTTCAAAAACTGTCAACAAGTCTTCTGATTCTCGGAACATGACAGGAAATCGTGATGTTTCGCAAGTTGTTCTGCAAGCATTGCAAACGTGCAAGGCACACAAAGGAGACTTGTTTCGAACCATATGGGTATCCAGATTGGTGAGACAAGAATACAAAAAGAAAAGGGAAGTCTGCCAACAATATCAAGGTTGGAGAAGAAAATGTTCCTAATCCAGTTGGTGGTCTAACCAAGGAGTAGTATGAGCAGCTTTCTATCCTTGTTGAATGTCAAAAGCTCCAAAGAAATGGGACCAATAGCAAACTTTGCTGGTAAGGCAGATGTTTTTTTCCAACTAATAGTGAATGACCACCTGGATTATGGGGCTTCTGATCATATGACTTACCAAAGAAATCTTTTATATAATGAGAAGGATCTTCAATATGATTCTAGTGTTCGCATACCAGATGGTTCTCTTGTCACTACTAACACGTATGGAGATGTGGCTCTAAATTCATCGGTAACCTTAAATAATGTCCTACATATTCTCTCTTTTGCTTGTAACCTTGTATCTATTAGAAAAATAACCCACGAGCATTAAATTGCATTGCTCATTTCTTCCCTTCCTTTTGTGTTCTATAGGACCTAGTAACGAGGAAGCTAATTGGCACGGGTGAGCAAAAGAATGGACTTTACTATTTCCATACCAAACCTGTTGGTCCGGCCTTCTCTTTTCAAAAGGATCAAGCTATTTTGTGGCATCAACATTTAGGCCACTTGTCTTTTAGCTGTTTAAATTCTATTTCAAAACTTTTATTTTCTCGTTTAAATAAAGTTGGTGAATGTTGTGATGCTTGTCATCGTTCCAAGCAAGTTCGTCAACCGTTTCCTCTTAGCTATATTAAATCTAGTGAACCTTTTGCTTTAATACATTGTGATTTATGGGGCCCCTACCATACTCTCTCTATGTCTAAATGTCATATTTTTTCTTACCATCGTCTATGATTTCACAAGGAGCACATGGGTTTATTTGATCAAATAAAAAACAGAAGTTTCTCATTTGTTAATATCTTTTCTTGCTATGGTCCACAGACAGGACTGTTTGGTTACCTTGTTAAAATTATTCGTAGTGACAATGGCACAGAATTCACAAACATATCTTTACAACAAACATGCCAACAAGAAGGTATTATTAACCAATTTTCTTGTGTGTCAACACCCCAACAAAATGGTGTAGTCGAACGAAAACATAGACAATTACTTGAGGTTGCAAAGGCTTTAAGATTTCAACATCTGTCTTTGTATTAAATTTTGGGGTGAATGTGTACTAGCCGCAACTTATTTGATAAATTATACACCTACTCCACTTCTCTCTAGAAAAAGTCCATATGAGCTTTTATTTTCTACAAAACTTTCTTATTCTCATTTGCGTGTGTTTGGGTGCCTTTGTTATGCTTCTGTTATTCCTCGTTCACGTGATAAATTTCACAATAGAGCCATACCTTGTGTGTTTTTAGGGTATCCATATGGGCAAAAAGGTTACAAAGTTTATGATTTAAATACACATTGCATTTTTATTTCTCGTGATGTGATTTTTCATGAACATTAAATTTTTCCATATAAAACAATGTTGTCTTCGTCCCTAAAAAAAACTGTACCTTTGGTGATTCCCATTAATGATGAAGACCACATAACCACCTTACCTGAGTTTTCATGTCATCCTAAAACCCCATCAAATTTACTTGTGCCACAAGAAATCTCTCATTCATCAAATATGCAAGAAGAAGTTGTTGAACCTTCTATTTCACAACCACCTTCTACTGAGGTGTCTGGCGTATCGCAAATCAACCCACTAGTCAAATCCAAATGCACTAAAGTTAGACCAGCCAAATTCACAGATTTTCAAGTAATTTTACCTGGTTATAGTAAAGGTTCTTCTGCCGCCTCCAATTCAGTTGTCTTAGGTATACTTTATCCTATTTCTAACCATGTTTCTTATTCTAAATTTTCTAATACCTATGCCAGTTTCCTTTCGGCCATAGCCAATCATGATGAGCCACATCTTACAGGCAAGTAGTGCAAGTAGATCATTGGAGGAAAGCAATAAAACAAGATATTAGAAACCTTAGAACAGAATGATACTTGGCGTTTGGAAAAATTACCAACTGGAAAGAAAGCTATTAGAAGCAAGTGGGTTTACAAGATTAAGTTCAATTCTGATGGCATAATTGAACGATATAATGCTCGTCTGGTAGCTAAAAGGATACACTCAAATTGAAGGTTTGAATTATAATGAAACTTTTGCTCCTGTTGCTAAACTTACTGCTGTTCATACTCTTTTAGCTGTTGCTGTAGTGTACAAATGGGAGTTGCATCAACTAGATATTGATAATGCATTTATCCATGGGGATTTGCACGAGGAAGTATACATGCAACCTCCACCAGGTTATTTGTCTAATGGTGATAATCAGGTTTGTCGTCTTCAACATTATATGGACTAAAGCAAGCTTCACGACAATGGTTTGCTAAATTTTCAGTAGCTATTCTACAGTTTGGATTTACACAATCTAAGGCTGATACTTCATTATTTGTTTATCATCATGGTTTCATTTTTTCAGCAGAATACTAGTATGTGCAGATGATGTCATCTTTGCTACAAATGATTCTTCTCAATTGGCAGAGTTGAAGAAATACTTGTCCACTATATTTCTTGTTAAAGATCTTGGACCATTAAAGTATTTTCTTGGTCTTGAAGTTGCCCGTCATTCTGAAGACATAGTACTCTCACAACAAAAGTACATCTTAGATATCTTACTGAGACAGGGATATTGGGTGCTAAACCTGTGCAATTTCCAATGGAACAACATTAACGATTGGCCTTGGATGATAGTCCTTTTCTCAACTATCCTAGTTCTTATCGACGATTGGTAGGGCGGTTGATTTATCTTACCATAACTTGAGCAGATATTTGTTACTCGATTCATATTCATTCTCAATTTATGCACCAACCTCGAGAGAACCACTAGGCTACTGCACTTCGAATCTTGCGCTACTTGAAACTTGCTCCTAGACAAGGGTTATTTTTATCTGCGTTAAGTTCACTTCATTTGATGGCTTATTGCGAGCTCCGATTGGGCTGGTTGTCCTTTGACTCATCGGTCTACTAAAATTATTTTATTTTTAGCTTACACATCTCCTATCTCATGCAAGAGCAAGAAACAAGTTACCGTTTCTCGTTCTTCGGCGGAAGCAGAATATAGATCCATGGCTACTATGTCTTGTTAACTTATTTGGTTGAAACACTTGTTCGCAGATTTGCATGTCTTGTACCACACTCCTGTCGAACTTTATCATGATAATCAGGCTGCAAGACATATTGCTAATAATCCTGTTTATCACGAACGCACCAAACACATCGAAATGGATTGTCATTTTGTGCGAGATTGTATTAAGAAAGGTCTTATCATTTGTCATCCTATTCCTTCTCAACATCAACTAGCTAATGTATTTACCAAGTCTTTCGAAACTCATCAATTTCAGATTTTGATTGCTAAGTTCGGCATCCGAGACCTTCATGCTCCAACTTGAGGGGGCGTAATAACATGCAAAGTTTGAAGAGTTCAAGATTTTCTCAGATGAACAATCTCAACAATATGAGATATTTTTGAAAATTTTGTAACTTATCCCATACTTCTTGTAGCAGACCATGTGATTTGTTTTTTATCTATAAAATATATATATATATTTTTTTAACTCCTGTAAACTACTATAAAAGAGCTTTTGCTCTTCAAGTTAATTCACAAGATACATAAGTTAAATCAAATATTTTTCTTTCAAGTTTTTTTCATCTGGGCAAAGAGTTCTCTATTATTATTAAAAAGATAGTATCATTTTATTATGGAAATAAAATGAGTTCACATTTTTAGTATCTATATCCAACTTTAAAATGAGCCAAACAATTTTTCTGTTAACTATTGTTGAATATTAACATTGAAAATATGTAAGGTTCGAGTGTAACTCATTTATAGCTCCAAAAAAGAAGATAAGTTTTTAACTTCTGTAATTTAATATATTTGAAAGTGACTCATTTTTAACTATTTTTTCAAAGTATTACCATGTTTTTTGATAGATCTATTGAGATAATTTTTTAGCGAATAAATTCTTTTCAATTTCCAAAATATTACCATTATTTTTTGGTAGATCTATTGAGATCATTTTTTAGTGGAGATTCTTTCCAAATATCACCATCATTTTTGCTAGACCTTGCCTTAAACTGAGATAATTTTTTGGTGGAGATTTTTTTCCAAATAGTATTACCATCACTTTTATTAGATTTACTCTTTGGAAAAACATCTCCATAAAAAATCAATATCATTTTTCAAAGATGCACTAGTACAAATTCTAGATTGCAAATAAAGAGTTTGTCTTTATTTGAGATATAATTTTTTTAATTGTCTCTTATATTATTCATCATGTTTTTCTTGGAATGCATGAGCTGATTATGAAGATGGTTGACTCAGACAGAAAGGAAGACAGTCGATCAATGGCTGAACCCAAAAAGAAAGATAGCCGAACACTGATGGCTGATTGCTGATTGCCGATTGCCAAAAGTAGTTGATTACCGAAATCGGTCGAATTGAGTCTAAATCTGGTAGATCACTGATCATCTGTCTTTACATTATACATGTGTCCAGATGACAGGAAGATAGTCGATCACCGATCATACCCCCTCCCCCAGAAAAAAAAAAAAATATGAGCTTAAAAAAAAAAGACTATGATCCTAAAAAAACCAAAAAATAAAATAAAAAAAGAGAAAGTAATATAGATTATACTGAGTTTGGAAAAGGCCAAGTTGGCTATAAAGGACCCAAAAATAATTATTTGGGGACTGAAGTGAAGACTAAGTGCCAAACTATACAAAGAGTATTGGTCAAGCATCTAAAGTCAAGAAAGCTTGAAGCATTATTGGTCAAAAAGATAATGAGCCTCATATGGAGACTCTAACGAAATATCAGCTTGATCCTGAACTAAGTCTAGAATCAGACTAAGGGGACTATTGGTGATATATAAATTTGCTCACTTGTAATGTATTGACATGTGGTTAGTCCAATATAACTCTTTAAGGACAAAAATATAAGATAGTCTAGACTTTCATAAAATCAGTTCAGCACTCATGCCAAATGGACAATGGCATTGAGATCAAATTAGGTAGGCTTTGATCCCCAATGGGGAACTCATTGGTTAAGGACAGGTCAGGGGTTTGAGCCCAACGTCAAATGCCTATAAATATGAGTTTACCCCTCAATTGTAAAGGGGTCCAATTCATTTATACCAAAATCAAGAAAAACATTACTCTTGTCTCTCTCCACAATTATTCTCTCCCTTTCTCCAACTTTACTCTCTCTATAACTCTAGCTATATCTCTCTATCTCTCCCATAACAAATTTAGATCTAATCTTGTTTCATCAATAAGCATGCATTCTTTTAAAAAGGAAACAAATTAATTAGCAAATCAATTTGTAAATTAATGGCTCGAAAAGAGAGTTACCAGTGGCCATGAAAAGTGGTCGGAGGAGTAAAATTGTTGCAAAGAATTCCATAAAACTCCTCATCTTGTCTCGAGGGAGAGTAGACATAGAAATAAATGTTGGAGGGAGATATACTCGCAATTTGCTCGGTACTATATATGATAAGTACGTCATTTCATGAAGGTTTTGTCCTTGATAAACATTCCAATTTGCATTAATAACAGTTTTTTTTTTTTAATAAAAAGTTTAAAAGAAAATTAGGTTATATTCTTTCTCTAAGATCAGAGAAGGTCACGAGTACATATTTCAATAGATTAGCTTATAGTTGTTTGTATGAATTGACATCAACAAAGGATTGGAGTAGCAAGAGTTGAAATCGACTACTAACAAAAGATTGAGAATAATAAAATTTAATTTTAAAAATGTTTATTTAATCTGATCACCTTCTCACCTTCTGAATCGATTATCGTTGGTTTAATTAATACTAGTAACGGTTTCTATATTGAAAAGCATAATCTTTTGTCACAGTATGAGGAGAATAGATGGACGAACGCACCAACTGGATACTAATATGTGGAAAAGTGGTCTGCTAATTTAATGTGAGTGACTTGATACATACAACTGATCAGGTTCCTTGGAAAAAATCTAGCGTGGAAAGTGGCGTAAAAACAACACTATATGCATCTCTTGTAAACAATAGGAAATTTGTTACAAAAAAAGAATTGCAAAATTTAGCACAAAGGTCCAAAAATGCGAAGATGCAAGATGTGCCTCATGTTCATATCATCAGTGACTTGGGTGTTGCAAATGGAAGAAAATTCTTGTACTTATTTTTGGTACATGGAGTATTATCGCTATTAAAATGATTGAAAAATAAAAAAATTAATTACTTTTTAATTATTTAATGATTTAAGTTATTTATTTTGTATTTTAATTATCTAACAATTTAGACTACCCACTCTGTGAAGTGAGCAAAGACTTTTTATTCAGTTGGAGCTTTTCATTAATTATTTGTGAAGACTAATATTTTAAAGCATTGCCAAAAAAAAAGAAGAAAAAAAAATTACATATAGGAGTCAATACGATATCGTCAGTCAATAAAGATCACACGATGGCTTATTTTCAGTCAGATGTTAAACTTAGTATATCAAAAATGAATTTGCTGCTCCAGAGCTTTTCTTTTCATATACGAGCATAAGATGATGAGCGAAGCTAGCAAGTTCAGTTGGAGGTTCTCGATGCAACTGAGAAACTTCAATTGTAGTGACATTTTTCCTTTTAATTTTTTAATTGATCAACGATAAGGTATCTAAATTTGTATAAGAGACATTTGCACTTTCAACCAGTTAGACCTTAACCAATACTTGGTCATAAGGACAGCTCAGGAGTTGAATTTTAGAAGACAAAAACTATATTACATATTTTTGGAGAGACAATTTTATGATTTTTGCAAAATTTTAGGAAATTAAAGACTTTTTTTTTTTTTTTTTGTAAGGGTATTATTGAATTTTTTTTAAAAAAAATATAAAGAAAAATAATATATTTTCGAAAATCTTAGGGATAAGACTATATAAATAAATACATAGGGAACAATTTTTATATTCTCTAAATTTTTTTAGAGGAGAAGAGTCTAATTTTTATAATAAATTAATAATGATTTAAAGAATTTTTTAAAATAGAAAAATATAATTTTGAAAATCTTGAGGAACAGTTGCCCTTCTTATCCCCCGATGATCCGCCCATGCTTGGTCATAAATTGAGTTTTGAGGTCTTCTAATTATTTTGAAGTTTTTATCCTTTTTTATCTGCTTGATTATAAATACTAACTATGTCCCAAAAATAATAAAACTAAAATGAGCAAAAAGTGATGCAAGGGGAAAAAAACCATAAAGGAAATACTATTGCCTGAGATTGAGACCACCTATGATCTAACTATTGAAATAAATCTAAACACCAATCAAAACTGGAATAGAATTGTCGAGGTATGTCATCACTTTTTTAAAGAGTGATATCGCACCCCCACGAAATTGTAATCCACTGATTCAAATAGGATCATCTGATAGTCGCTCTCCAAAATTTAATGACAGGCTCAGTTGCATGCACTCAGAAATAAAGTTTCGAGTCTACCACAGGACTACTCAGTATCAAGGAAGAGAATGAGAAAAAGAAAGTAGAAGAAGAAGAACTTTCGGTGTGTTTGGAAGCAAACTCATGGCCTCCATTTATAGTAAACAATTCGGCCACAGTTTGAGAGCAATTTGTCTGTTTTAGGAGAAAATATAAGAATAAAATAATTTCCTGGGACAGAGTTTTACAAGTAAAGTTCCATACGAAATTAGTAAGCAAAGATGGATAAGAACTCTAACAGACCAAAAATACAGGAAGAAAAAATGTAGGAGAAGTAAAATTCTAACAATTCTCATGCACCAAATCGTGTCGTGCCTGGTCGGGCAAGCCCGCGTTTGTGGTATACGAAAATTCCCTAAACTACCAACCATGCTTAGTCTAGTCTCTCAACTAGTGTTGTTCAAAGGGAAAATACCAAACACATATAAGATAAAAAAAAAAATCCGTAACAAGTTTTCAATATGGGACAAATGATTTTCACGAAAGAGATAACACAAAAGGAGGGAAATCAAAACTTTCAAACAAAAGTATTTTTGGAGGCAAATCTAACAATCTCCCACATTACTTGAAAAATATAAAGTGGTACTAACTAAAAAAATCTAACACATAAATTTTAATATTTTGCGGATTTGAATCACACTTAGTGTATTCAACAGAGAAGTATAGAAACATAGGTGATCAAGGTCTTAAACCTTCCTCCTTAATGAACACCTTTACAATCGAGCACATGTTAGACTTCAATCAATTGTAACCTCTCGGTTTCGTGCCTTTTGGATTGTGCATCTTACTTGGATGTTCATAAGTACTCTAGAGATATAACCACCAATCTCATAGAAATCGGATCCTACTTTCACACTCATATAGGTGAGTTTATCAAGTGTGTACTACCACACATCACATATAAAGGATAAAACTTATTAAAAGTCACAGACTCAGCCCTCATAATTTATAGATAGTAAGCACCACTACACCATACGGAGGGATCATACATGATAGTGCATATAGAATATCTTTGTTACTTATTATTACCCATTGAACCTAATTTATGGGATCTCCACTAATGTAAAATGGGTTGCCATCACATTCAATTGCTCTCATCAATGGGTCCAAGTCCATCCCCCTCGATATATTTGGGTCAAAATTTCTCCTCACTCCCTTAGTCAAAGGGTCAACCAAACTTCTTTCAAACTTCATAAAGTCCATGGTAATAACCCTATTGCTCATGCGCTATCTCGCTATATTGTGTTTCAAATGAATATGCCGACTCTTTTCATTATAATTTTGCTTTTGACCCTAGCGTTCGCTGCTAGTGAATTAGAATGCAAACAAATAGAAGACACAGATTTTGGCCACAAAGGAATGTTAATCAATAAATTTTAAAGCCACTCTACTTTTGAACATGCCAATTTTAAAGCAATAAATTCATATTTCATGGTAAATTTATCATTAAATATTGGTTTAGATGATTTCCAAGAAACAACACCTCCAATAAAAGTAAAGGCATAACCACTTGTAGAATTAGTCTTATCATTATCAGATATCGAATTAGCTTCAAAATAAACTTCTAGTATAGAAAGACTACTAGGAAAATAAAGCCCTAGATGCATGGTGCTCTTTAAATATCTAAGCAACCTAAATAATACATTCTAATGACTTCTATCCAGATTATATGTATATCTACTCAATCTACAAATAATATATACAATATCAAAACGAATACAATTCATTAAATATATAACACTCCTAATAATTTTGGCATATTCAGTTTGTGAGAAACTATTACGTTTATTTTTTTTCAAGTGCACACTAGAATTATAAGGTGTACTAACAGGACCTAAATCAAAGTGGTCAAAATTTTTAAAGATTTTTTCCACGCAGTGTGACTAAGAAAGTATGAAACTGTTGTTAATTTTATTCAATTTAAAACCCAAAATAACATTAGCTCCACCTATGTCTTTCATATCAAAACTAGAAGCAACGAAAGACTTGATTTGTATAACAACAGTTTTATCAGTTCGAAAAATAAACATGTTACCAATATTCAAGTATATCAAGATTCCAACATTCAAGTATATCAAGATTCCAACATTTCCATAAGCTACTGCTATAGATACATCTATGAAATTCATTTACTTTAAGACTATTTGAAATAAGAGACTTATCAAACTTTTCATATCTTTGTTTAGAGGTTGTTTTAAACCATACAAGGATTTAACATGTCTACACATTTTATATTGCTGTTTTTCAACAACATACCCTTCAGGTTGATGCAAGTATATTTTCTCGTCTAAATCACCATTCAGAAAAAAAAATTTCACATTCATTTGGTACACAATCAAATTATACATAGAAGCAATAACAACAAGCACCCTAATAGTGGTAATTCTTGTAATAGGTGAATCAGTATCAAAATAATCAATACCTTCATTTTGTGTAAATCCCTTGGCCACTAAACGTACTTTAAATTTATCAATAGACCCATTAAGTATTAATTTCTTTCTAAACACCCACTTACACCAATAGATTTACAGCCTCTAGAAAAATCTACTAATTCCTAGGTGTGATTATTTATTATGGACTCAAGTTTATTTTTAACTGTATCATAATCTAAAAACTAGTATCTATTGAATTCATTGCTTCTTTATATATTTTTGGATCTTTTTCATTTATAAAAGTAGTTATAAAATTAGGTCCAAAATTAGTTTCCACTCTTGCGCTTTTACTTCTTCAAAATTCTTGAGTTTCTTGATTTTTATATTCTTCTAAATCTTGAAATTCTTGAGACAATGTTTTTGCCGAATTTTTTTTTTCATTGGGAAAACATTTTCAAAAATTAGTTTCCATCACATGATTAGACTACAATCCAAGAACCTATGCACCACTATTATGTACATACTCAATGAAGACACTATCAATAGTTTTAGTCCCAATTTTATTTCTTAATTTTAAACTTTAGCATTCCTACTTTAGCTAAACATCCCCATACTTTGAGATATCCAAGGTTAGGAGCATAACTTTCCACAGTTCATAAGATGTCTATAAAATTTTCTTGTGAGCTGTTCTATTAAGAGTATGACAAGAAGACAAAATGGCTTTACTCTAGATGTTAGGTAAGTAACCTAGAATTTATCAACAGTGCATCTATCATATCTTTAAGAGTCCTATTTTTCCTTTCTGAAATGAAATTGGATTGAAACTACTAAACTGAAGTAGTCTCACGAATTATTTCATTTTATTCACAAAAATTCTTGAGTAATATGGAATTATGTTCACCTCCTCTATCAGATTTAAATCTTTTAATCTTTTTCTCTAACAGATCTTTAACTTCATTTTTTGAATTTAATGTACATTTTTCAGTTTCATCTTTTTCACTTAGGAGATATATTTTTGTGTATCTTGAGATCATCAATAAATGTGACATAATATTTCTTTCCACCTTTACTCATATTATTTTTAAAACCCCCAAAATCACTATGAATTAATTCTAAAAGACTGCTAGTACTTTCAAAAAATTTAAATGGCTCCTTATGATATTTAGCTCTACACAAATTTCATATTTTGTGAGCTTATAATGAGTCAGATTAGGAATCAAGTTTGTATTTTTCATTCTTCTTTTATGGAGTCAATATTCAAATGTCTTAATCTAGCATGCTACATATTAACAAAATCAATAATATAAGCGAAAGTACCATTCTTATTCATTCCATAGCAAGTAGCATGAAATACAAATAAACCCTCACAGCAAAAAACCTTTTCCACGAAATCCCTGTTCCTAGTCAAAATTTGCTTATTACCCTCAAAAATAGGTTTAATAGCAGACCTTGTAAGCAAAGAATCTATTTTGTAAAATTAGATAATTGGAGGAACATGCAGTCTCATTAACACATCTAGATCTAAATTTCTAGAAGTAGCGTGAACAATAGAACTCCCTTGTCTAGTAATTGAAACACTATGAGCATCTTTAAGGAAGACTTACTTCCCATCACTCACTCATTCATACTCACGGAAGTGACTATAAGTGAACAGTGACATGCTTTGTGACTCCAGTATCTACAATCCTGTCGGTCATATTACAAGTCAAGATTGCTAAGAGACAGAAACAACAGCAATAATTACCTCATTGCCTTTAGTAAGGTAGCGTTCACTTATTTGGCTGATTACTACTCTTGTCCCTTGTAAAATTTGCACTTATTTGTCTTGTGACCTACAACTCCACAAGCATAGCAAGGTCTTTTAGACTTTTTATTAATCTTACTAAAGTTTTTGAACTTACTTGACTATCTATTTTGATTGTTCTAGTTCTGACCTTGTGGTTTCAGCCTTTCTTGGATCCATGATATTTACTTTTGAACCTTTGAGAAGTTCCTTCAGGCTTGCTATCCATTAGGTTCACCTTGGTTTCAAACTTATGAGCCATATCAGATTTGTCCTTCTAACGATTGTGTTCCTCGATCTGGATATGAGATATCATCTAGTCAAGCATCGCAGCAAATTTTCCATGTTTCAGCATTTTTCTATACTCTTTCCAGAGTGGTGGCAGTTTCTCGATTAGTGCAACAATCTAGAAGGCATAATTTATTTTCATGAGCTCCTCAGTGATGTCCAGAATAATATTGTGGAACACATGGATTTGCTTGGTGATATGCTTGTAGATGTTGAAGTCCACCATATAAAATCCATGAATTTGTCGACTATATATTCCAACATCTTCAAAGTTGTACTTCCTCTCAACGGCCACCCATATTTCTTTGTCGGAATTATATAGGCGGTACATATCAAACAAAGTGTCAGTCATGAAATTCAACACGTGACTCCTACTGGTTTGATTATCATTAGTATAATTAAACTCTATTGGATTTCGTAGGTGCATATCTCCGAATAAGATGTGATCCACTTTGAGGATTTATAGATAAAAGAAAACCTTTTGGACCAGCATTTGTAGTTCTTGGCATCGAATAGTTGTAATTTGGACATGTTAGAACACCAACATTGGCCATTACAACAATACAGGAAAATTACTTTCAAGATTGTTGGAATAAATGGACAAAAACAATAATCAAAACTGGAACAGAATTGTCGAAGCGTGTAATCACTGTCCTTGAAAGTGATTTTGTCCCCCATGAGATCGTAATTTTACAATGCAAATGGGATCAGTGGACTGTTGTTGCTCTCTACGATTCAACGGCAGCCTCAGTCGTGTGCACTTGCTAGCAAGATTTTGAGCCTATCACAAGACTATTCAGTATCAAGGAAGAAAATCCAGAAAAGGAAACAGAAGGAGAAGAGCTCTCGGTGTGTTTGGAAGAAGACCTCAAGGACTCTATTTAAACTAAATGATTTAGCTAGAGTTCGAGAGCAATTGGTATATTTTGGGAGAAAAAATAAGAACGAAATAGTTTCTTAACTGAATACCAGTGTGAATACCAAAATCAGGTAGCACGAGTTAGTAAGTAAAGACAGATAAGAACTCTAACAAAGTAAAAATATAAGAAGAAAAAATGTTCGAAAAGTAAACTCTAGCGGTTCACACATATTCTCCACACCTTACGAAGCGGGCCAAGTGGTTACGCATGTGGTATAAGAAAATTTTCCAAACTACCAACCATGCATAGTCTAACTTCTCGACCAGTGTTGATAAAAGACAAACTACAAAACAAATATAAGATGATCAGAAATCGACCACAAATTTCTAATGTGGGACAAATAACTTTCACAAAGGAGGAAACAAAGAAGGTGGGAAACAAAAACTTTCAAACAAAAGTATTTTTGGAGGCAACTCCAACAATAACAAACAGATGAAATGAGAAAGACTTGAATTTCATTTATATTACGACTTACAATGCACCACCATCAAATAAAAACATGAGAAAACGTCATGTTTGTTCGTTTTCTTTTTCAAGCTACTCAAATAAAACATGGAAAAGTAACTGTCTTGATCGTCTTTCATTATCGGAGACAAGATATCACAATCTAATGAAAACCCCACAAATTATTGTTAACTATATTATTAAGAAAACCAAAAGCAGAGAAAAAGAAATGTACCACAAAAGTAACGAATTGAGGGCATATATTTAATGAAAAATAATTTATAAGACCATAATTTAAGATTATTTGTTAAAATTTTATTAAATTTTCAACCTCTTAATTTTAAATAATTGATTAGATTTCATTCATTATTTTACCTATCTAAAGATACATTAGTGACATGGGCAAACCATTGGGGAGGGGGGTAGGAGGTGGCGGCCGTGCTTCCAGAATATTTGGTGACCTATGTAGGTTATGTGTGTTTATAAGGGTTGGGAATTAAAAAGAATAATATTTGCCCCCAAAATTTTTTCTTTTAAATATTGTTGTACCCAAACTTTTATTTTTTTTCTTCATATTTTTCCACTTTGAAGTTTTTAAAACTTTAGTTATAACCTTACAAAATTGTTTTAAACTCCTAAAATATTATACAATTATGGAAAAACTAAAATAACTACTAATATATAAACCAACTTAATCAAAATTATAATATGATTTAACTATTTCAAGATATTTTTGCAACAATAGTTTCTGTATTATCTCTATAGTTCTTTTAATCTCATCTTTAAACATAGTATCATCGTCAATTATAGTAGAAAGTAAGTTCTTTTTTTCATTATTATCCTTTTTTATGTAAATTGTTTATTAGCATCCAAGGTTGATTTCTAGATGGTTAAAGTGCCCAAATCATAATATACACATATAATTTGTAGGTTTAATTCCTACTGGATGCACGCTAATGGGACCCTCCAATAAGTCTATTTGGAATTGGCTCTGTACATCATCCATACATAAAAAATTACTTATTCATGTTGAAATATCAACTTAGTCTTGATGAAACATTATTTATTTCTGAATAATTGATTGTTTTAATAGTAAATTTTTGGTATCCATAGCTTCACTTTAAAATAAAATAAGTTAATATATTGTCTTCTTTTATTTTATTCTATGAAAAGAATTTATGATCTATTGTTTGTCTAAGACATTATTTTGAATCATTTATTAGTTACAAGTCTAACATATTTTAGTAATATGAGTGTAAATTATCCAATTAATTTTCTATGTTAATAATTAACAAATTAATTTTTTTTTCTTTTTGATAATAATTAGCAAATGATTAAAATTTTATGCCATTAATTGTTAGGGTGTTAATAAATTACTCAATTAAGTATAACAGTGTCCCAAAATAATTTATTCTTTTTTTTAAAAAAATAAATCATTAATAGAATTTTATTTAATAAAAAAGTCGATGTTACTATTTAAATATTATTTCTTACAGTTATATTTCGCTAATATATACTCATTACAAGGATGATCAGACATGCTCAATAAGCAGACCTTTAGGTTAGACCTCCTATAGGTCAGAGGATCCAAACCTAGAGGCGAGAATCTCTACCTATAAATACTAGATGAATAACATGTAAACAAAGGCAAGAAGCCATAACGAGCAAGTAATAAACAATAAATATAGAGCCTACTGTCCACATTCATATATTTTCTCTCTACCTTCTTTAATTTCTTCCCCTTTACCTCACATCAAATCAAATCAACCCTCATCAACTATAATGGGAGTTCTGTGAATTGGACAACTCATTCTCATATACTTTTGTCCCCTAAACCTTCATTTTTGTATCTGTCCCTACTTAGTGATGTTGAGATGCATTGATATTAAATAGACGTGAATAACTTGGATAATAACATAAATGCATATTACAACAGGTAGAAAGAGCAAGCCTAATGAGTCGACATGTTCTTTCATTTTTCGTTGGTTTCATTTATTCATATTCTTATTTCGGCAAACAGTTGCACGACAGCGCACACGCACAAACAACAAAGGAAAGACAGTGAAGACAAAACACTTTCACAAGGGAAAAGAACTCCTCATATAGTAGTAGTAGCAGCATTTAGCAATGTTTAGTGCAGAAACATCGGCGACGGAAACCCCTGCAATCGCCACCATGAAATCCTTCTGTATGGCAAACAGCAGCACTATATGCCCTTCCTGAAACAAGTTCCTTTGAAACGGTGGCTCTGAGACTCGCACGTTCTTGCCTCTGCCAGCACCATTGGTCCCGTATCTGAATAAATGAATCAAGATATATCATACGAAATTAATTTTAGAAGAACACTTTTTTTTTTTCCTTTTATATTTGCATCTAGCTTGACCATAATATGTAATAAATTTTTACTTTGTTAGCTGTAATATATAGTGTATTGTACTGTATATATATTCAAAAAATAAAAGTATAGTACATTAACGGATCATAAAATTTTTCAAATGTTAAAACTTTTCCTCGCTAGTTAATTTGAAATGAAAATATATTTCAATAGGCCACGCACCCCTCATGCCACGTCAAATAGTTAATCGTGGTAAGTGACTAATTATTAGTACTAGTGATTATTGTACATTCTATGTGTGTGCTTATAAAAAAACATATTTTAAAATTTTGAAAAGAATTTGAGAAAATTTTTTGAAGAAATAAACATGTAGAGGAAAAAAGTAAAAGTTGTAAAACTATTCAATTAAGAGGGATATAGTAGAAATAATATTAAATGATATCACACTAAAAGAAATTCTTAGATATATAATTTAGATAAATTACATATTAAAATTTGCATCAGCATATTCATGATACGTAATTTCCTTATTTGAATTTGACATCTTTAACAACCATGTCCAACATCTAAAAGTTAAAAGGATACAAATACATTACAATACATATATAAAGGAATATTTGACAAAATTAGTGACCTATCACAAAATTTGTTAAAAAATAAAATGAAATTCGACCAATTATACAAAATCAGGATGTCGATAATTTAATAAGATTTTACCACATAAATTGGCCTTCCCACGACGTCTTGTAATGATTTTCATAAAATTATATTCCAGTTTGTCTTGGTGAACTCTAAAATAAGGAAAAAGAGAAGAAATTTGAAGCATTAAAGCATTTTAATAAGCTTCTAGTATCCAACAATGATGAAAGCATATTTCTCATAATCAAAAGGCATTACTAACAATTAGGTCACGATCAAAAACTTTATATGCCTGTATTAAAAAGGCTAGAGAATGTGGTTGGACTTGGTATAAAATAAGAACCCTAAAAAATATTAACAGAAAATATTGTCTTGAAAATTACTGTATCAAACAAAGGATATAAAAGAAATTTACATACCAGAGGACATAGAAAGCACCGTGAACAGAAACACTATTGTAAAGAAGCGCATGAAACTCCTCATCTTGTCAATTGTCACACACACAACACAGAGTGGTGAATTACAAAGGTGCTTTTGCTAATTGCTAGGTAGGTCTATTTATAATGTTTGTGCCTTCAATCAAATAGTGCAGCATGTGTTGTTTTTAACTGAAAATACAATCGAGAAAAAAGAAAGTTATTAAAGGTCTAATCTATAGTGAGACATCTCTACTCAATACGCACTAAGTATTTGGTTTCTTTAGTGTATTTCTAAGACCTACCGATCAAATTCACATGTTAATTAGGTGGATCTGTCTTCAAGCTTTTTTTGGCTTGAACGTGTGAAAATTGAGTGCCGAGTATCTTTTGAATAAAGGGTGTTAGGCAGTAAGCTCAAAATGAATGGTGCAAGTTGTGTCCCTGCCAAGATCAAAATCAATAAAAAAGATGTATAATCAAAATTATTTTCAAAATTAAGTTTTACTCAAACTAATGATTCTACTGAAAATTTTAATATGACTCATTCTACGGTATTATGCTATGAATCCTTTAATTCTGATGCACTATTGCATAGATCATATCCACATAAAAATCTCATATGACCTTTAGTCCATAATATACACTTTCCTAAATTCTTTTCCATCTTTTAACTAATTGCAAAATACATGAATGATGTGTATACTATTAGGTTATTACAAACATAGTCATTGAATTATTTGTTTTGTAAGTTTGATTACTGAATTATGACCTCAAGTGTGTGTTTGGAGTCATTGAACTACCTTAAATGTGTGTTTGGAGTCACTAAACTATTTATTTTATAAATTTGGTTACTAAATTACCTTAAGTGTGTGTCTGAAGCCACTAAACTATTTATTTTATAAATTTGGTTATTAAACTACCTTAAGTGTATGTTCCATGTGACTGCATACACATATTTAAAGTAGTTC
Organism: Cinchona pubescens; assembly: GCA_025175665.1. Taxonomy (NCBI): domain Eukaryota; kingdom Viridiplantae; phylum Streptophyta; class Magnoliopsida; order Gentianales; family Rubiaceae; genus Cinchona; species Cinchona pubescens. The sequence goes on from JANKKI010000109.1 coordinate 76,666, forward strand.
AGTGATCAAATTTGTAAAATAAATAGTTCAATTATCTTTTATACAACAACTTAATTGTATGCTAATCAATTTGTGCATTTTGCTCTTTAACTAAGGCTAATGATATTGCCACAACATTTATGCTATATATAAAGTATGAGGAAGGATTTGATTTGATGTCATTATTTGTTTTATCAATTATACCCCTAGTAATTCTCCCATAACTTTCTCTCACCTTTCACTCTCTACTAACAATATTATCTTTTAATTTTTTTAAATAATTCTTTTTAAGATTTTCACTAGTTATTTTTTTAAAAAAAATAACTAAATATTATTTTTGAGATTTTTTGTAATTTTATTATTAAATTGCAGACTCATAAGGTGCCTTTCACACTGGTAGATCATTAAATCTTACTGCCACAGCCATATTTACCATAATGTCAAGATTACCTTTAAAATCATACCACCCAAATTTTGCAGGCACTACCCATTTATTTCTACCCTGTTTGTCAAACATCTAGATGTGTATAAGAGACCCTCCTTCCAGTCCGTCTGACGCTACTCCATAGCCATGCTCCTCCAAGAACCATCAGCCAATCTTCCCTTTGACCTCGCCATCATTTTCTTATCACCCACCAAAATACTCAAAATTCAATCTTTCAATCTTCGCATCCTTATTTTGTTTTTTATTTATAGAAAAATGAAATTAATTTTTCATAATTTTTCCAATCTCACCCTATTGACCTCCATGTTTTGTTTTTTTATTCTTCCTTTAAGTCTTATTTTGAAAGTTGGGATTTGGAAAGAAAAGAAGAGAAAGAGCCAATTCTAATAGACTTCTTGTAGGGTCTCATTAGTGTAGAGAAAGAAAAGTCTGATATTTTCTTTTGTTTATGAGAGACAGTGCTCAAAAAAGAAAAAGACTTAGAAGAAATTGGAGGATAAATAACTTAAAAGATTTTCCTTCTAAATATGAAAAAAAAAATTGAAAGAAAGTTAAAGTTGTTATTTAAAACTTTCTGTTAATGCTGATTTTACCCCCAAAATACATAACAAGATATTTAAACAAACTTGTAAATTTATTCATTTTCCTCTCCAAAGTTCCAAGTAGCATGAAAGAAAACTATGATCCTTTCTCTTTTTTCTTTTCTTTCTTAACTTAAACTTTCTCTTTCTTTCCATCCCAAATTCCTAAACACACTCTTAATTTTCTCTTTTTTTTCCAACAATATTTTCAACAGAAAAATGAACAGTTGAGTGAATCTTTCTTTTAGTTTGATTAGTTTTACCTTTTTTTCAGATTTATTTAAGAATTAAAGAAGCTTCTTAAAGTATAAAGTTTAGTTCCTTTTTATTTTTATTTTCTGGATTTTGCTTTTGAACTCTCCCCCTTTTCTCCTTATTTTCTTAGTTCATTTTTTTCAATAAATTATTGGGTCTTTTAGGCGTTGAGTTGTTAATAAAATAATGGGTTTTTGAAAAAGAAAAAAAAAAGACAAAAATTTGTGTTTTGTGGAGAATTTTGTTAATTAAAAGAAAGAAGCGAGGATGATAGTCGAGAAGGTAGACGACTTGGGCTCTTCCAGTGAGAAGAGAGAGTGAAGGTGGATGGAGCAGAATTGGTGATGATGGCGGTGGGAGGAGGAAAGAAAGGGCTAACGAGGAGAAGGTAAGTGGTGGTGGAATCATTGAGACACGAAGCTAGTTTTGTCATGGCATTAAGATTTTTAGAGTGGCAATATCATTGCCCTTTAACTTAGGGTTAATTACACTTTTGTCTCCATGTAAATGTAAAAAAATTTATATACATCTAGTCATCCCTAACTAATCGTTAAAGTCATCTGTTAGAGATTGACACAAAATTACTAAATTGTCTTCATATAATTTTAAAGTCAATTACAATTTACTCGTAAAAATTACATGAAAAAGCAGAAGATTAATTAGCAGCAAAAAGAGTTCTTCAATAATTTTTTGATTCATTGAAGCAATAATCCACAAATTTTATCCAAACACACTGACACATGGAAGATAAAATTACAAAATATACAAATGTTTCATCATCAGTGCTGTGTGAAATTTAGCTTTTCAAAAAGGAAGAATATTACAGGCAATAAAGTGTAAAAAGCAATTCTAAAACGATTTGTATTTTCACATATGCAACATGATTATGTTGCTTAAAGTATTCCTTTATTGTCCCCCCATGTACGTGGTGTGTCGCAAATCATCTTACTATTATGATTCAAGACGATGATTCCCTGTATGCATTCGGTGCCGTCCGATTTTATTTTTCAAAATCGGATTACACTAACACATGATGATATATTTATCATAATTATCTCAAATATAGTGACTTTCACAAGAAGCTATTAAATTCCTTTTTATTATTTTCCTCCTATGTTTAATTAAATCTAGACAATCCACCTTTTATTACATACAAAAGGGTAGTAGTGAAATTACAAGCATCAAATTAAAGTTAGACGTCAAGTCAATTTAGTGTTTGAAGTTTCTTTAACAAAGAAATGGTTCCTTTTATGGAAATAAATATGTAATATGACAAAAAACTTTCATATGAGTATCATACCATCTACTTCCATAAACTTTTGAAGCAAAAGTTACAATTACAATTCAGTCAATGTACTATAAAAATTAATATTATCAAGCAATCAAATGTGTCAATTTGAAATCATATAATTAAATTTAGGAATAATTTCATAAACCTCCTCTAAAATTTATGTTAGTATCACTTAACACTTTCGAATTTTTAAAAATATCACTTACATCCTCTCATTCCATTTTTGTTGTAACATTGTCAACCCAAATGTTTTAAAAATATGATTTAAAGGGGAGAGAAAACAATTTCATTCCATTTTTACTCCAAACACAAAATTTTAATTTATTAAAGTCGTTGGAGAAAACAAATTGGGTGGTGTAAATATAATTATTAATGAATAGCATTGTGTTGTAACTTTTCATGTTTTTTACCAAATAATATTGACAAAATTATGCTTTAGTTTTTGTTCAATCATTTAAGAAGGGGTTGACAAATTTTTAATAAATTATAATATTATAATTTTGTTATTGACAAATTTTTGGTAATAAGTTTATAAGTTTTTGATTTATTGAACAAAATACAAATAACAGAATATTTTCATTATAATATGCCATGTATTTAATGAAATGAACTAGATGAGCATAAAATTTTAAACAACTTGTTTAATTTTTCCCGATGTATAAGTTTTTGATTTCTCAAATAAAATATTAATTATATTTTTTAATTTGTTTAAATTTTTTCAAGTTAGACAGAATCTGTCTCATTAGCACACACATTTTTTTGTAATAATTAGTTGACTAAAAAATTTATTAGGAACCTAAAGTGTGCAAAGTAAAAGTATTAAAATATCTTAGGGAAGGTTTTTGAAAGTGCTCTTTTAGTTATATGACTAAATTAGTGAGGGCATAAATGTCTTTTCATACTATTTGATAATAAAGATGGGATCCATTTATAAAAAAAATGGAGATAAGTGACATTTTTAAAAGTTCAGAGGTACTAAACATCAGGGAAGATTTATGAAATTATCCTTTCAATTTATACAGCCTAGATATATCTTCATTCGCGGAAAAAGTCTGATAGGTCGCATCATCTTTGCACCTATAGTATTCTAGGTCGAAAGTTTTCTAGGATTCTTCCATGGTACATTTTCGAAGTATATGATGACATATTTGGGTAGAAGAAAACTTATTTATATATGTATTTTTAACCGCAACCATGAGATCGAATTTCACCTTACAAGAATTTACATGGGATGGAAGAGATGTTGGTTCATGGACTATCAATTATATCAAATGGTTCCCCAAACCATATAATCCTTACAATTACTAGCTAGTTGTTCGACATTCATGACTCATCATAAGAGAATTTGTCCTAAAACCTTTATCTTTATTAAACATGTTCCTTTAAAATTTATCCTAACAATTTTTATCTTGAACTATACATGTAGGAAGAATACCATTAACCTCTATTGTCACATTTAAGGTAAATTGTCTTTTTTAAAAAAATTATCTCTCTTCTTAATCTTTAATGACTCAAACCCATGATATATCTAAAATATGAATAACCTAACTACGTTACTTTACTCGATTGAATAATGATTATAAGGATGCAATTTTGCACAATTAAAATATCAAAATACTAGAGATTCATTAGAATTACTTAGAATGCAAAATGGGTTAATTTTCTGAATCTAAGTGTTATTTTTTTTTTTGCCAAAATAATATCTAGGTAAATTACAACATGCAAATCTACATACCAGCAACACAATTAACTCAAAGATATGACTTGATACAAAATCTTTTCGGCCATGTTTGGGAGTTTAGATTAGAAAATACATGAATAAAAAGACTTAAGTTATGAGAGAAGTTGCGTAATATACAACTAAAAAACTTTCATTTTGTTGGGAATTTGATATACATATGGAATCATTTTGAACTTGAATAAGTATAATTTTTAAGTTTCTCCAAGTAAAATATTAAGTAGGACTTGAACAAATATTATTTAAAATCTTATTTAAGATCTAGATATGTATAAGACATTCAGAATATTTGATTAAAGAACGTGACAAATTTACTTATTACAACCTATTATTTAAAATAATGCATGTGTAGAATCTTTAGTTCACTTTTGACAAAGTATAAAAGTTACTTGCTTTAGAGATAAATTTTCAACTATAATTATCTCCCATTTCACTTTATTTCTCTCTGTATAAGAGACAACTTAGTATAGAAAGAAAAAGTTCCTCCAAATTAAACCTTAATAAACTAATTTCTCTTCGTTTCTTTTTTATTTGTCATTTTCAATAATTTTTTTATGTCAAATTATCTGTTGCTTTAAAAAATCAATAAAGTATTACTATTTTTTCCAACTTTGCCCTTATCACAAAAGCAAATATATTGTCTTTTCATCACCTATCTCTCCCTTTTAATTCTATGGTAAATTAACGGTAATTCCAATACCAACACCCAACATTTCAATGTTCTTTCGTTTTCCAAAAACTATTGGTCGAGTAGTATTTTATTCAATATGTATTATGAGTTGGTTTAAGCAAAAAAATGTAAACTCGTATAAATGGAGAAAGTTAAAAACACAATGGACATTAATAAAGACATGATTATGTAGTGGATGGCGAATATTAATATAGAAGTATAAGTTAGTCAATTTGAATTACTTTCTTTACACAAATTAAGACAATTCCATAACTTTCTTAATCATTATGTACCAATCAAATGTAACATATGAATTGAAGCAAGGGGAGGAGTGTTGTAAAAAATCAAATTACTCGATACTCGAATTGAATGCAGATTAGTAAGAATTCTTTTAAGCTTGGTTTGTCAGTAATCAACAAGATTAGAGTTTGTTAAATTTTTTAATTCATTTCAACTCATTTGATAAGTTTAAATTTTTAAATTTACATGTAAAAATTTCAAACTATTCGAATTCGATTCGATAAAAGGTCATTTGACTTTGACTCGAAAGTTAAACAAGTCAAACTTAAACATATATAAATTTGTTAAAATAATAAAAAAAGTTTAAACACTCAAATATTTGATTTGTTTAGACTTATTTAGCCGTTTACATCCTGAAGAGATGGTAGTTAATATGCATTTTGGTTCGGTCTCTAAACCCTCTTGTTCATGAACGTCAAAACTCAAACCATCGAAAGTAGGGATGTTGACAAATCAAACTTTTCGTAAGTCGCTAACAAATAGTTCGATCAAATGCTCAGCTCGGTTTGGTATTGAGCAAACTCGAGTAGCTCGATTAGGCAAATAAGTTGAGCCTGAGTACTACTATGTTCGGCTTGTGAGTTTGTTGAACCTAATCAAACTCCGTATATATAATATCTATTTTTTATTTGTACGCACAATTACAAGTATAGTTAAAAAATTTTACATACTTTTAAATTTACCTTCTATCAATAGAAAATATATAATTAAATTATAAGTCGAGCCTACATGAGTCAAGCTTGAGCTTATTATATTTTGACGAGTTCAAACTCAAACTCTAAATGAATTGTTTGATTGAGTTTGAACTCGAAATTCAACTCTTGTAAATATGTCGAGCTCAAGCTCAAACATATCAAGATTCGAGCTCGAGTCAACTCCAATCGTTCATGCCTCTAATTAAAAGAAGATCATAAGTCTCATAACCAGAACCCAGTGGTATTTGCATCTTTTGATTCTTTCACTTTTCTTTTCTTACAATTTAAATTCTCTTAACCACAAAAATTTCCAAAAGAAAGCCCTAATTTCTCTAAAGCCGATGCGGTTATCCCCTCATCTCTCCTAACCCCATTGTCACAAGTCGTAACATGAAGTCTAATGAGGTCATAGATATAAAAACAACTAGTTTTTCCTTTTCTTCTCCTCCTCCTCTTCTTCTTCTCTCTCTCTTTCTCTTTTTTTCTCTCTCTTACTCTCTCTCATATGTATATATAGTTGTATTGTTTTTGGAGACCTTTTTGTTTTGTTTCAAGTTTTAGTCTTTAATATGAATCCTGATATTTTCAGCTAGTAGAGGTGTTTTTCTTTCCTAGAATGAATTTTTTAAATTCTTCACTAAAAAGAATGAATTTTAAGTTCAAAAGACTCTATTTCGAATGACCTATAGAGTTTTTTAAGCCTATGCGTATTACGGTACTTGAAGAACCAATATGAGAGGATTCAATATAGCTTTTTAGTGTTTGTAATTGTCACACGTAGAGTAGCTAGGAATATTGAAATGCATTTTGTGATTTTTTAGTTATCGGGTATGGAAATGGTTAAAAGATATTTTATATTGTAAATGTTTGTTAAATGGTCCAAAAGACAAAATAGTTTTCTTCAATGATTTGAACTAAACTAATGCTTCGTAAAACTTTAATAATTAGTGAATATTTCCAATTTTAAGCATTTATATTAGCTTATGAGATATACTTGGTCAGAAGGTATAGGAATCAGGTATTGGACATGATGACCTTAGACTTGTTGCTTGGATAGTAGGTATGAATATTCAAAAATTGGAATGAAACATGAAAAGTTGAGAATTTCTCATTCCCTACCAAATTTGTTTTTTTGGGTTGGAGATAGGGCTGTTATTGGGTCAACTCGTTTATGACACGAAATTAATTGGGATGGGTTCAATACCCATGAGTTAACACGATAACCCGTTAAATTACAGTATGAACAGATTTTGTTGAAATTTGTTCTTTATTATAATTTAATATAGTATACTTTAAGATTTTGAATAATAGATTTAACATTAGATTATTAAATCAAACGTAATAATTATTTTAAATATTATCTAAAAAATTTTAACAATTTTAATTATGCATTTTAAATTATATGATAACAAGGTTAGCATTAATAATTGTTTAAGTTATTAAATAATTAAATTTGAGATTTTAATTCTAATAGATCGCAAGTTATATACTTTGTCAGATAAGCTGATACTTTCTATCAATAGGTAAGCAAGTTAGACACGAACACGACACGATAAGAAATGGGTTTCACATGACATGACACGATAAGAAATGAGTCACATTTTACAAGATACGATAATCTGATAATTCGAACCATTGATAAGCCTAATTAAGGACTTGGGGATGGGGTGGTGTTTGGCAAATTCCTAAATTTGATTTGGCAACTTAAAATAAAAATATGTTAGACCATCTGTGATTTATGGTGTTGCTTGGTAGTAGTTGTGATGGCAGCAGCGGTTAGTAAGGCAGGACAAAGCAAGAGTCTGGAAAGTGAAGAAAATTAGGAAAAAGGCATAAGAAAAAATGAAACTTCTAATTTGTATACTATCAAATGCTAGTTATTATAAAGATACCAGTGGTCCGTACTTACACTGATTGTATCATATATAATTTCAATAGCAATTCCAATTCTGAGACATGAATCAACCACCCTATTATTTTATTTTGTTCATGTATTGAACATTTTCATAATCTATACCTTGAAGCCTAAAATGTATTTTGCCCAGTATTGCACAATTCATTGTAGTACGCGATACGGGTACAAAAACGAAATTAATTAATAATTGTCTAATCTACTTTCTTTTCTTTCCTTTAACACTCTCACTTGATGTGAATCTAAAACATTTAAGTTTGTGGTAGTCCACAAACTTGAGAACTAGTACATAAGGATCCTTTAGAGCCACTAAAGTTGGAGTTGGAGTAGAATAGGATGCATCTATACTTTTTCTTCTAGGGTGACTTGAGTTGTCTACATAATCACCCTCCAAAGAATTATACCTCATCTCTTCCAATCTAATACTATATTTATTTATACCAGTAGCCTTCGACTCAACATCCCATTTTTTATACAGATCATTATTGTAACTTTTAGTAGAATGAGATTATAGATGAAGATTTGAATGGATAAATACAAATTTGTCAGCTCTAGCAGTATTGAATTTTTTTTTTTTTTTTTGACACTAAGAGTATATAAATAGATGCTCCAATTCCTCTCGGTGGATGAACTTGTAGTTGGCTAAGATAAGACCTTTCTAGCAATATCAGCCAACTCCAAAGTTTCTGATCCATATGTAGCCCACCAATTAATTACATCCATTGTTACGACATCGATTTGTGCTGCAATCGTAGCATAGAATATAACCCTTTACATGAATGAAAAGCAACAAATTGTTCACACAAAATTTTAGTTTCAATAGCACAATATGTTATTTTTTCAAGACCTATTTTAAGCATCACTCCACTAATAATCTCTTTGTCTTTGTTTAGAGCCTTTCTGGCCATGCCTTTTGGTGCAGGTAAAGTGAGATACTCATGATTATAAAATCGAGGTGTGAGTGCAAATCCAAAGCAATGTGTAGGCATATTCAACTTTGCACATTTTCCTATCACAATAAGAGAAATTTTTTCATAGCAATCCCAATTAGAGGTAGCCACAGTTTTGGTTTCAGAACCGGAACTGGAACCTTTATTGACAGTTTCCAGAATTGGAACCATGAACACAGTTCTGGTTCTCCATTTTTGGCAACCAAAACTGGCAGTTTCAGAGTAAAAATCGAAAATAATTTTTTTAAAAAAAAAGAAAGAAAAATGGATTATAATTCTTCCCCTATTATTTTACCTATAAATATCCCCTTTCCCTACCATTTTCACCACACAATTCTTTTTTATCTCAATCTATCTATTCCTCTCTAATTCTCTCTTATACTCATCAAAATATATGGATAAGAGACAAATAGAATATTTACTTTAATTTTTAATGGTTCAATAATTAATGCAATAGTGTACTATTTTTCAAAAAAATATAAATAAAATGTATTTTTTTATTTCTCATCTTAGCTTGTGTTAATTTTTTTTACTATTATAATTTCCAATTTTTTAATTTTTTTTTAAAATTAAAATCGAAATCGTGACCAGAACCGAATAGAACAGTGAAATTGGCCAGAACTGCTGGTTCTAGAACAGGAACTGAAACAGACTAACAGTAAAATTGGCCAGAATTGTTCTAGAACAGTCATAACTGAGACCGTACTTCTCTTATACACATCTAGATGTGTATATAGAGACAGAATTGTCTATTAGTAACATCTAAATAACTAATCCGAATGGATTAAAAAGTTAAAGATATTACTATATATGTGAATAATGTGAAAAATCCTAATCTATATGTTTATCATAGACTTACCAAAGATAAAATGTTCATCATAGAGCAAAAAAATGTATTTTTACTATAACTTTTGTTTCATATATTTTTTGACATTAATTTATATTTCTTAAAAAAAAAAAGATATAGCATTTTTATATAATATTAAGTATTGTGAATTATACATTATTAACACTATTAATATTTTACAACGGTCAACAAACTTTTAATATGTACCCAATATAGATTAGTTCAATATATAATATAAATAAATGCACTAAAAATAAAGTATAATTTACCTGTTATCCTTTATGATGTCTTTTAATTCTCCAAGCATTGTATCCATCCTTTCATAAATCTCTCATATTTTAGGTCGTTCACCGTCACAAAATTTTATCAGTAAATAAATTGGTTTTGTGATAGTTAATATACTATTCATCTAGATCCTAAAAATCTTCAAAGATATGGTTTTAGCAACTAAAGAATCCATAATTTTTGCTTTTTGATCTCCATGTTTCACCCAATGTTTTAAGTTCTAAGAACAACGGTAGTTGTTCGAAAGTTCTCTACAATCGGTAGGTCTCTTCAATAAAATATAATGTGAAGCAAAACGAGTCTTTGGCAACTTTCAAAAGTTCTAATCTAGAATTTGCTCTAAATATAGCTGAAGCATGTGAATGGTTGACAAAATATTTGACAATCTCTTTACCCATCCTGTTTCTTCAAGCTATTTAGAAAATTGCAAAATCTTTCAAAATTATGCATGGTGACCAAAAAATATGTTAGTGTACGCTTTCAGTTTTCTTACTGGCAAGTTTGCAATTAGCAACATATCCGTCACGATCTGAAGAATATTATAAGCACCCATCTCTCTTATACACATCTAGATGTGTAAAATTCAGCAATTTTTTTTCTAATTTTTTCAATACCCAGAAAAATCTTCCGCATACAAAAACTTTGTCCCCTACTATTTGTTGCAATAACATTGATCAAAGTTTGATTTTTTGCAATTGGTCCATGCATCAGAAACAATAGAAACACCCTATGTGTATCAAGTATCCTTGACGAAGGAATTAAATCCTTCTAAATATTTCTTTGTATTCACCTAACAAAGTAGTTCTTGCCTTATCGTAGGAATGTGCCTTATAACCTTTAGGATCTCTATTTATTGCTGACACTATCTAATGAAATTGAGAGTTTCTTAATACATTAAATGGTATTCCATTAGCACATATTTTTATGTCAACCATACCTCTCCATTATTGCAAAAAAATCCTCAATGGGTTTAGTAGATAATTTATGTGATTTGATTAGTGTTGAATTTTTCAAGGATGAGGGGACACTAGATTTTTCAGTAGCATCTACCTTTTTTTTTTCTTTCTAATTTTTCATATGTAGCCCTATCTTTTAACATAGCACTATATCTTGCAATGTCTGCCTTTTTTCCCAGTGGAGAATCAAATAAATAATAATGAATTCTAGTATAAGTACAAGTATGTTGGGTCTTATAATGATTGCATAGCCATGTTTTTGCTCCCATGTATATGACCTCGCTTACGAGTGGTTTCTAAATTGTTACTTGGTTGCAATACGTCATCTCTTTTTGACTATTGAGATTGATTACTTGACAAATTAATTTCTTCAATGGCTTAATCACTTGAATCTTCTTTAATATTTTGAATTTCGGGCTCTGATTATTTTGTTCTTGTCTTTTTCTCTTACCAAAAGCCATATTAATGAGTCATAGGAATGAGATGAAAAAAATCTTTAAAAAAAATTAAAGGAGTCTGTTTGAAGAGAAAATATGCTCGATGATTATTTTTTTGTACATATAACATACCTGACATGCCTTCTTATAATTGAGTTTAGAATTCTAGTCAGGCTTATTTAGTAAGTAAATCTTTCTTGTTTAGGTAATTTAATTTGGCCCACTAGAATAAAAAGGTAATTTTTAGCCTGAAAAATTACACTTTGAGTAAGTTTGGTCTTTCTTGTTTAGGTAATTTATTTTAACCCACTAGAACAAAAAGGGTAATTTTGGCCCAAAAGTTACATACCATTGAAAAAACTACAATTCACATAGAGAAAAAGGAAAGTGCATGGCAATTTTCATTTCGAGAAATGGTCAATTTAGTTATCCAACTTTTTTACTTTAGCCAATATTGGATTGAGACTGTCTTTTATTTTAACTGAATCTAGATTTGTATAAAATTTTTAGCCAATTTTATCCTTTTTGTGGCGGAACCACCCAACAAGTTTATCAACTAAATAGATAAAGAGCCTAGGCACTTTACCACTTTTTTTTTGGTCCAGCTTTTCCTGCTAAAATGGAGCACATGCTGCTCACGTGAATTGTTCAATTTTTTGGTCCGATTTGAGGACAAAATGGACAAACTACTGAATTATGCGGGGATAGAGTTGTAATTCTCATACTTATGGGTTGAGGAATTCTCACATGCATAATTTTTTTTTTCTACGCAACTTCTCTCTATCTTCTTTTTTGCATCATCTCTCTTCTCCCTTCCCCTCTCTTTTTCTCTATCAACAAACACTGAAAATCCTCTATCCTTCCTTACACCATGAAAATCCCGTTTGATTTCTCCTTCCACTACATCCCGAATCTTATCCCACATCTACGATGAATATTATTGTCAGTATATTTCTATTCTTTTTGGTTTTTGTAGTTTTTCATTTTTTCCATTTATTTGTTTGAAAGATTTTTTCTTTTCTTTTTTTTAATATGGATCTCGCATCTCATGGAGGAAGATTTTTTATTTTTTAATTTTTTTAATCATCGCAGGTAGATCTGAGTTGCCATAGAGGATATCTTGACAAAAAATATATTCAGGTTTGTAAAAGAAAAAAATAATTTTTTTCATCGTCAATCTCGCCGAGTATTCTGTTTTTTTTTTTATGTTTATTTGTTTATTTATAATATTTAGTTTGAGTTATTATGATAAGATAATTTATTTTTTCTTGTCGAAGGATATGCACAACCGGACTGAAAGTTTTGTGTTTTTTTTTTCTTCTCATTTTTTCCATTTTTTTGTCTGAATTTTTTTTTTTTTTTAATGGACCTCACATCTCATGGAGGCAGATTTTTATTATTTTTTAATTTTTTTTAATCATCCTAAGTAGATCTGAGTTGCCACAGAGGAGATCTTGACAGAAAATATATGCAGGTTTGTAAAACAAAAAAAAATTCTTTTTTTCATTGTCAATCTCGCCAAGTATTCTTTTTTAAAATTTTTTTATTTAATATTTAATTTGAGTTATTATGATCTTTATAAATTTTTTTTCTTGTCGAAGGATGTCCACAACCTAACTGAAAGTTTTATGTTTATTTTTTTCTTCTTTTAGACAGGAACTATAAGCATAATATGGAGGGTGATAATGACTTGAGTGTAAATTTCATGCCTTTCCAATTTTACTCTAGAAATACTAAATTTTCCATTTTTTTATCTTTTATTTTACTTTTTTTCCTATTTTCTTGTCAATGTAGAAATAAGTGCCTTATTAGAAAAAGTTTGTGAAAGAGTTTTGATTTGGAGAAACAGTAAGTGTATTTAAGTTTTATTTAACAACTGTTAGGAAATAATACAATTTGCATAGTAAGCGTGATTTTAAAGTTGGTAAATACGAATAGATTGTTAAGTTGCATTTGAAATACTTTCTTGTTCTTGCAGATTTAAGAGATAAATAAATGAGTCAATTTAAATGCAGTAGTTATTTGCTTATCTTGTATATTTCTATAGTTTTTTGCATCTCTCAAATATATTTATATGCTTTATTGCTTTTCTCGGTTATGATTAATTAAACAAACCATAGGCTTAGCTTAAACTTGGTGCCCATATTTTCATTTAAGCAACATACAAGTTGCTTTCAAAATGGAATTATAACTCTCTGAACTGATATAGTATATATACTCATATCTGATGTATGTGCATGAGGGCGCGTGTTTTGAACATGTTTATGTGTCTATTTTTTGAGCAATAAATTATTTGGATTTGCATTTGATTAATTTAGATTACAACAATAAGAATCAAATGAGATGAAGGAGCGATTGAAGGAAACTGAAGAAGAAGCTACAGGTCTATACAAGATGGAAACCCAAGTTCAGAAGATAGGAGATGGGTGCTGATAAAGGTCAATAATTCCTTCACTTTGTTTTTTTGATTTCTTTTTTTCCTTTAAGTATTCTAAATTTCTAGATTGTTATCTTTTGATAATATTTGCATTCAAACTATAATTTCAGGATAACCACTGTTGTTTGGTGAATTAAAAATTGATGATTTTGATCACATCAAAAGTTTTTTTGGTCATGGCAAAAAATTGATCCTTTCTTGATAAAAAAGTAGAAAATAGTTGAACAATATTTGGGAGAGGATATTGGTTATTTGCTTAGTTCTTAGGATAATTATATGATTTTTTATTATCGTATGCTTGGTAAAGTTCAAATTTAGGGAGATAAAGTTTATCTTTTATTGAAAAGAAATATAAATTTGAAGAGTTATAGCATTGGGAAAATGATTTTTTTTTTTTTTTTTTAAAAGGACAAGAAAAGGCCTAACTAAAGGCAGTGGATCTCTCTTTGTCCGTTCAGTTACTTGATGGGGGTTTGTTCTTATTATTCATAAGAAGAAAAACAAAAGAAAAGAACTTTTCTTTTGTTTTTCTTCTCTGTAGTAGCCAAAAAATGTAACTCTTATGCAGTTTCATCTTAATTTTCATCAAGGTAAATGTTGCTTTCATTTATTTTCCCCATTTTCACTTTAACATTTGTTAAAAAGCAATTAAATAATGGGTTTCTTCTTTTATATTGAAATCTCTTCAATGTTTATTTAATTTTTGTATGCTTGTGAAATTTCGAATTTGTTATTTTTATTTTGAAAATGCAAGTCAGGACGTAATTGGGACAAGGATTTTTTCAGGTGATGGCTTGATAGTAAATCAAACTAATAAAAAAATCTGTATTTTTGTTGATTGTTTAATTAGCTAACATTTCTTGAAACTATAGTATTATTTGGTTTGACATTTGGAGTTCTAATTGAAATTCTTTAGTTTTGGTTGAAAATGGTGTCAACGAAACTTAAATTATTGAGATATTCTTCTTTGTTGCCTTTTTTATACAAATGAAGTATAGTAAGTGCAGAATAAATTCCTAAGGTGTCGAAGTTTGTCAGTTTTGAAATTAGTGCTTTTTCTCCTCTTCCTTCATGATGCAGATGTAACTATATACTACTAAAAAATTGTTAATTACCTGTATATTTTGCTGCGGATTATAATGAAAAATCCGCAGCAAACAAGACTTTCTGCGGATTTGGGTGCCAAAAATAATCCGCGGGTAAAAGGCCGTGGATACTAATTTGCTGCGGATTACAAAATCCGCAACTAAATTTGATGGGGATTTTGTCATGCGAAATATACATGCGGATATTTTACGCTGTAAATTCTGTCTCAAAATTTCGACATCTAGATGTGTATAAGAGACAGGCATAGTTGCTGCGGAATTTTGTTGCGGAAATTATCCCTGTGTAAATTTCCGACAAAAAAACTCAGATCTATCCCCAGCGATGATTAATAAAATTAAAAAATAAAAAATCCCTGTCTCTTATCCCCAGCATCTAGATGTGTATAAGATCCCCAGCAATTTGATTGTTTACTTAGATAACTAAACCCCATATATGTATTGTATTTGAATTCAATAATAGCTGTCTCTTATACACATCTAGATGTGTATAAGAGACAGGATTAGGCGTTCTTCCTAGATCCTCTCGCAAAAACAATTCGCATTGATCATCATGTCACATTCGAGCAATTTTATCTCAAAAAATAATTCGCATTGAAAGAAATATAATACGAAACAAATTCAAATACAATACATATATAACATTTAGTTATCTAAGTAAACAATCAAATACAGTCTAAGCATCCGAGCTACCATCTGCATCATCCTCATCATCTGCATCAAGGGGTGAGGAACACTGGTGGCGAGAGGATCTAGGAAGAACGCCTAATCGCTCC
Source organism: Cinchona pubescens (assembly GCA_025175665.1). Lineage (NCBI taxonomy): Eukaryota > Viridiplantae > Streptophyta > Magnoliopsida > Gentianales > Rubiaceae > Cinchona > Cinchona pubescens. The sequence continues at coordinate 92,323 of JANKKI010000109.1, forward strand.
ATCAAAGTATGCAACTGGTTTCTTGGTTTGGTTCTTTAGGTAGGACCATGAAGGGTTATTCGTCCAGACCTTCACACCCATACGACCTACCTGAGGATGTTGATAAGGAGTGGATGTGCTCCTAATCCTCTTGTAAAACGGTAATACAGTCATATTAGTTAAACAATGTTTCCATAAAGTTGATCTTTGTTATATCTGTCTATTAAGGACATCTGACATAACATCAAAATCATGGTTAATATAGATAATTACCAGCTTGGGCCCGAGGATGAACCCAATCTCCCTCCTTCTTCTTATGGGTACGGAAATAGAAATCAGAGAATGGCGGATTTTCACCCCTCTCAGCCTTCTGTAATTAAAAGAAATAAATATTTTCAAGTCATCAATAACAAAGGTATTGTAAAATAATGAAGTATTAAAAGTACAAGAAATTAATTAGTATTACCATTTTCTTGAAATGCACCAAAACACGCGCCCTCATGCACATACATCAGATATGAGTCTGTCTCAAACAAAAATCTCGACCAAAATAAGAAGCTGTCTCTTATTTCAATCTATTAATTGACTATGTAATTATATGTTTCATATCCCCCATCCAAGATGGTTTTCTACCATCTTTTCGGACTTTTTGTAGCATCTGTGCCAGCCTACCTGCCCCTCTCTTTTCGAAATTCTCTCTCACCACTGTATTGTGCCTAGGTGGCCATCTAAATTTTTTCTGCAATGCTCAAAGTAAGTTTTTATATAACAATATGAAACATATAATTACATAGTCAATTAATACGTTGAAACAATATAGACCATAATACCTGAAATTCCTCACGTGTATAGCTGTCTCTTATACACATAGAAGATGTGTATAAGAGACAGCATAAAGACCAAGTTTGAAGAAGGCATGCAACATGCCCTCAATTCTTGGTTGTCGCACAATAACCTAGTTTGCAAGCAAACAAGATTAATACAACACCTAACTGAACGGACAAAGAGCTTTCTCTTATACTCCCATCCTGATCTCCTATATCAGCCATCTACAATAACCACTTGAAACCAGTAAGATATTAATTAATTCAAATACAAAATCACATAGCAATAATATAAGGATTCTTTTGAAAAATTACATGAATATGCAAGACAAATTCACATGGCACCAATGTAAGCAATATTGGAAAAATAACATGAACAAATCCCTCATTCAAACCATAAAATAGTATGGCGGTGGATAACAAACAGTTGAAAAAAAAATGTAAATAACACAACAAAAATCTATACGATAACAAACAAAATAAAAAATAAAATAAAATAAAAATGCAAAAATTATAGAGGAAATCCTACGAAATTAGGGATAAAAAAATTAAAATAACACAACAAAAATCTATACGATAACAAACAAAATAAAAATAAAAACGCAAAAATTATAGCAAAAATCCTACAGAACTGTTTGTAAAAAAAATGAAATACTATTTCTGTCTCTTATACACATCTAGATGTGTATAAGAGACATATAGCAAAAAAAATAAAAAAACTGAAAATAACAAAATAAACCACTCACAAAAATTATGGATAACAAGAATTAAAAAAAATAGATAAAAGAATAAAAATTGAAATGGTAGATCAATCAACTTCACCTTGGAAATGGTAAAGGATGTGCACGGTTGCAGCTAGAGGAGATGGTGGCTGGACAAATGGAATCCAAGATGAACACCAAGTTCACGCGGCTTCTTCAAGAGGAAGGATGGAGCAAAATGGCTTGAGGAGAGAAAGAAATGAGGAAGAAGGGATGAAATTTAGGTTCGGAAATAGTGGATGGTAATTGGAAGAAAGGTGGAGTGTGAATGGTGGCTGGTGGTGCAGGAAATGGAGTCCAGCCTTGACATTCCCGATTAGATCTGTCCTTTCAATGCCAATTTCTGCACTATAAATTGAAATTTCCTATGGAATTTCTGTCTCTTAACACATCTGCGGACAATTAACTTTAAATTCCGCAGCAAATTGCTTATACAAATTATTCCGGCAAGTGTCTTTGCGAGAATTAAATATCCGCAGCACACATGCTGCGGAATTAATTTCCGCAGGACATCTACTGCGGAATTTATTTCCGCAGCAAGTGTGCTGCGGAAAATTTATTCCGCAGCAAGTATGCTGTGCTGCGGAAAAATAATTCCGCAGCAACTATGCTACGGAAAATTTATTCCGCAGCATATGTGCTGCGGATTTATTTTTCCGCATATATTCCGCAGCAAATATGCAATTGTCCTTAATTTTTCCTTTGATTTTTGTTGTGTAATTTTTGTAAATAATACGTTCCCGCTTTATGGAGGGGGTTATCTGCGGATTTTTTAATTCGTAGCAAAATTTTAATCCCAAACCTAGAAAACTAAAATTTGCAGTAAAATCCGTATATAATTCCTGGAGAAAAATCCATGACAAAAATCCGCATGAAATTTGCAATTTTTTTGTAGTTAGTTTTTCTCCTTTTCCTTCATAAAATTGTCAGTTTTGAACAAAAGTTCATTGAAGAATCCATAAAAATGTTCGAGGCTTCATATATTTCCCTTATAAATCTTTTCCTTGCAGGGCAACATTTTCTCTATTTTTTTTCAATATTCTTTCATCAGAATTGAGGTCTTGGGAGTATTGGTAATTATCTATACAAGTAGTTTCATACCTAACCATGATTTTGATGTTATGTCTTTGCACTTTGAAAAAGTTTATGTTCCTTGAGTTGCTTTATATTATGACTTCTAATTTGTAGCATACAAATTACTATTGCGTAAAAATTTACTAAGTTTTTGTGGAAGTATATAATAAGGGAACAGAAAAATCTTTTTTTGAATTTTTTTAGATGCCTACATCATTATTTGCCAAGTAGAAGTAGAAATTCAGCAAAAGCCATTTTGTCTCGTGTCTAATTGTCTTATTAAATCTAAATTACATTTTTCCTCCTTGATCATAGGAAAGTATTTGATGTATGTATGTGTCATGTATGATTTGAAACAACAAATATATATCTGCCAGATTAAAGATGATTGATTATGCTGTTGTAATTTTTCAGGTTTTGTAAAGGTAGTGTTGATTCTTTTGATCCTATTAAGAAAAAGCACAAGATTGGTTAGGTCTCAGCGCTTAAGAATTGTGCTGACTTGGGCCAATTCACTTCTATTTGTTAATCGGGTATTTTGCATATGGTTGCTATATGTGGTTTTGGAATAGGACTACCAACTTTGTCACAAATCTGTTGTTTTGTCCCATGTGGAATTTATGTATGGTACCAAACATCCAGTTCCTCTGCATTATAACCCATGTTATGTTCAAAGAACAATTTTTGTTGTAGCAAATGTCTAGTTTTTGTACAGATAGCACATTGTTTAAGTATAACAATTTGTTTCCTGATTTTATTGTATTTTCCTTTGTGTATTTTAGTTTTCCTGTCTTATTGTTTCTTCTAAAATAGATTAATATATGTTAACATAAATTTTATTGTTTAGATTCATTGTATAGTTACGTTATTCATTGGTGCCTAAATTTATGTTTAGTTACCTTGTTAGTCAGTGTCTAGGTTTATTGCACAGTGTAAATTCATTGTACTTATAAGCCATAAATATAGGCTATTGTATCAGTCATCAATACACACAAGTTAAACAATTCTTTCTCAACTCTTGACATGGTATCAGAGCCCGATTTACATGGGTCAGAATCTTCTTGTTTTTTCAATGGTATTTCTTCCATAATCTAGCTTTATAATTTGACCTGTTTCCTAACCTTCTCAAGTTATTGGATTGATTTTCAATCCTTCTCGCACCTCAAGAAAGTATCCAAATTGTTCTTAAGCCTCCTCTAATCAATTTCAGAATTTTTTTGTGCCCAGAAACTAATTCACACTCTCTCACGCACTTGACCTATTTTCTGACCCAATTGATATTCGGGTCTACCTGCCAGAGGTTGAAGAAGAATCAAAGAAAAAAAAAAAGTCACGTCATCAGACGCGTCATCAACATGTCACCGCACAATCATCACCACTGAGCCATGTCAGCAGCCACGTCAGCACTAATTCATCACCATTCTACCACATCATCAATTCTGCCACGTGATCTGGTCTGGTTTTCTTTATTAGTGGTTCAGTCTGATTTACTGTTCAATCTTTCTTTGCACTGGTTCGGTCTATTTTACTCCTATTCTATTCTAGTTTGACCCGGTTCCTTACTATTTTTAGCCTTCTGAATTCAACTGTGGACTCAATTTTTTTTGATTCTACTCCGACAGTAGACTTTTCTTTTCAAAGTTGACTGGTTACTAATTTAGTTCTTGGTTTATTGTTTGGTTTTGCACTTCCATGGCCCAATCGGGTATTTCTCATCCCATTTTCACTATCTTAGATTAATCTAATTATGTTTTGTGGGTTCAGGAAATGCAAAGTTTCCGTAAAGGTTGTAAATTATGGTAAATTATTGACGGTTCTATTCTATCTCTAATTCAAACTGCTGAAAAGTCATCTGCAAAATTTGTTGATCGCCTGAAAGATTAGGGTAGTAAAAACCGCCAAAACATTACTTGGATTTGTAATACTTCTATCCCGTCCTTACGTCAGCAATTTGGACATTTCAACTCCACTAAAGATCTATTGGATTTCGTTGCCCATCGATACACCAGTAAGGACCTGGCTAATCAGTATCATCTTCTTACTATTTTGTATCCTGTGAAACAAGAAGCTCACATCAATCTATTCACTCTTTTATTGCTCATATCAGCAACTTATGGGATCAATTGGCATTTTTGGATCCTCAATGGGAGCCTATTGGAGATGCAGCAAAATATTTTGCTCTTCGAGATTAGCAGCGTCTAATGCAATTTCTTATGGCTCTACATGATGATTTTGAACCCATTCGTGCATCTTTATTTCATCGACATCCATTACCTAGAAGTCCAAGGAAAATAGACAACAAGAGGTCAAAAAAATAGATATATCAAACCCAGATGTCCATGGAAGATGAACAACAACAGGTCATATAGACAAATACCGCAGACCTAGATGGCTACAGAAGATGGACAACAAGTGGTCAGATAAATAAAAATATGTTACTTGGAAGTCCATGGAAGATGGACAACAAGAGGTCAAAAAAATTGACATATCAAACCCACTTTGAGGTCAAAAAAATAGATACATCAGACCCACAAGAAACTTGCCTTCATTCCCTTAAGGTTTCGGGTCCTACTTCTGGTCACCATATTACTGACACTGTTTTAGCTACAACGACCCCTCAGACACCATCTCAATCATGAGAACGTCATTATTGTCATGAACTTGGTCACACTCTTTTATATTATCTTACTCTGTCGCATCTGTCAAAAGAAAGGCTCTCGTCATTTTATTGCAGAATGTCCCAAGAATCCATACAAATCTTTAGGACGACCAGGATATGTCCCAATTAAATCTAGCCCACATCGTGCTGTTGCTGCTACTACTAATGTTGATAATGTTCCTCTATCATTCTCTCAAGGTTCTGCATTTTCGTCTTCCAATGTTACTCTCAATGATATCAAATCAATGCTTAAATAGGTTTTACTTAATTCAGCTCCATCTACTGCTCTTTCTGTCACTCCAGATACTTTCTCTTGGTACTTTGATTCTGCCTGTAGCAACCATATGATCGCTAACTCTGGTATTTTTTGGTTCTAAGCATAAAAATTTCTTTGCGCCACTTATTTATACAACTGATGGTTCTACTCTGCTGACATATTAGTCATATAGGCAACATATCCACCTCTACAGTCTTCGTTCCTAATACTTTTCTCATTCCCAAACTCATGTTTAATCTAGTATTAGTTGGTCAGTTGTGTGAGCTAGTCTACATATATTGTTTACACCCTCTGGTTATTCTGTGCAGGATTCTCGGACAGGGCAGATTCTTGGGACCGTGCCTAAAATTGGTTGTCTTTTCGAGTTGGTTCATCTCAACCTTCTGTCTCACTTATTTTCTTTATCATTTTCCACTTCTCCTTTATCCATTGATTTATGGCATTTACGCCTTGGTCATGTCTTTGTTAGTCGTTAAAAACTTTAGTTGCTAAGGGTCATTTAGATTCTGTTAAGAATACTCATTTTGATTGTACTTCATGTCAACTTGTAAAACATCATACTTTACCTTTTAATAAAAATGATTCTGTTTCTAGTGCACCATTTGATCTTGTTTATTCAGATATTTAGTGACCTTCTCCTACACCCACAATGGGTGGTTCCCAATATTTTGTTATTTTTGTTGATGATTTTTCTCCATATACTTGAATTTATGTAATGCATCATAAATATGATTTGAAGTACAATTTAAAGTGAGTATTCTTAACAGAATATAAACTCAATTTTCTAATACTATGTAAAATATTTAGTATTGATAATGTGATGGAATATTAAGAACACTTCTTTCTATAATTTCTTCACCAAAATAGCACTATGGTACATAGATCATGTCCAAGAACTTCCTCACAAAATGGTCGTGCTGAACACAAACACAGACATATCCTTGACACTATTCGTGCACTTCCCATTTCTTCTTCTTGCCCTGAATGATTCTGGGGAGAAGCAGCACTTATTGCTTTTTATACCAATAATTGGATTCCATTTTCTGTCATTAATAATAAGACTCCCTATGAACATCTTTTTCAATCTACTCCTGATTATACAAAACTCAAAATTTTGGTTGTGCCTGTTTTGTTTTGCTCCAACCACACGAGCACCATAAATTAGAATCTTATAGCTGCAAGGTTGTGTTGTTTTCTTGGCTCTGGAATTGAACATAAAGGTTATCAATGTTAGGATCCGTAGTCCAAAAGACTCTGAATATCTCATCATGTTGTCTTCTGAAAACATAAAATGTTCTTTTTTATGTCTAAATTTCATCTTCCTATCACTTCTTCTTCAATTCTCTTTACTAATCCATCTAGTGAACTTTTTCCTGACAAGCCTGTTGTTGAATATTCTCATGATAGCCCGACTGATAACTCGATCCAAGATCATGCTCCACCTGAAGATCCTGCTCCTGCTGTCTCTTCAGAATTGTCTCCACCTGCCTTACGTAGATCCAATTGTGTAAGAGAAATTCCTACTCGTTTTGTGATTTTCATTATTTTTCTACTGTCTTATCTTTCCAAGAACCCACTTTTTATCGAGAGGCAAGTTCAAACCCTGTGTGGCAGAAAGTTATGAAAGATGAATTGCAAGCCTTTGATAAGATGCATACTTGGCATCTTGTGGACCTACTACCTAAAAAATCTGTGAGTCTGTTGGCTGTAAGTGAGTCTATAAAATTAAAACTCACTCAGATGGCACAATTGAATGACATAAAGCTCGCTTATTTGTCAAAGATTTTGCTCAAGAACATGGCATTGATTGGAAAGAAATTCTTTGCTATTGCCTGTCTTTACTTCTATTCGTAGTTTACTTGCTGTTGCTGCTGTTCGTCGCTGGCAACTCTTTCAAATGGATGTTAAGAATGCCTTCGTTAATGGTGATCCTATTGAAGATGTCTATATGAAACCACTCCCCAGTTATGATCATCCAGCAAACAAGGTCTGTAAGTTTCGTCGAGCTCTTTATGGTATCAAACAAGCTTCTCGAGTTTGGTTTTCTAAATTTAGCTCCATTATCTCGCATTTTGGATTCACCTCTAGTTCTTATGACTGGGCTCTCTTTTGTCGAGTATCAAATGGTGGTACTATTTTTTTTTTACTTTATGCGGATAATATGATTATTACTGGGGATGATCTTGATGGTATCACTGTATTAATAACGTCATCTCCATCAATATTTTGAGATGAATGACTTGAGATTTTGAAGTTATTTTCTTGGTCTTGAGGTCTCTTTTAATTTTGATGGAAACTTTCTTACTCAGGCCATGTGTATCTCGGATCTTCTTGCTCAGGCTGGCTTAACTAATAGTACAATTGTTTCTACTCCAATTGAGACTAATGCTCACTTCACTCCTCGTGATGGGTCTCCTCTATCAGATTCTATGTTATATCGTCAGTTGGTAGGCAGTCTAGTCTATCTTACAGTTACTAGACCTGACATTGCTTACACCGTTCATGTTGTCAGTCAATTCATGGCAACTCCTAGGACGACTCATTTTGCAGCTGTTCTTCGCATTTTGCAATACCTCAATGGAACTTCATTCCACGGTCTACATTTTTCTTGCCATTTCACACTTGATTTACACGCTTATTTTGATGTTGATTGGTCTGGTGATACTACAGATAAACATTCTATTACAGATCTTTATTTTTTTCTTGGTACATCTCTTATCTCTTGAAAAATTAAGAAGCAGACTGTTACATCTCATTTTAATACCGAAGCTAAATATTGCGCAATTGCTGAGACTACTTAAGAACTTATTTGACTTCGATGGTTACTCAAAAATATGGGCATTACTCACTCATCCACTACTCTTCTTCGTTGTTATAATCAAAGTACTATACAAATTGCTCACAACGATGTCTTCTATGAGCATACTATATATTAAAAATGACTGTCATTTTGTTTGCCAGTATTTGGATCATAGTACTCTTCGATTACAATCTGTTTCCTCACAATATCAGACTACTGACATTTTTACTAAGGCTTATCTACCCGGTCGTTTTCTCTCCTTGTGTTCCAAACTCCTGTTGGTCTGCGCTCAACCACATTGAGTTTGAGGAGATATTAACATAAATTTCATTATCTAGATTCATTGTATAGTTACATTATTCATTAGTGTCTAAATTTATGTTTAGTTACTTTGATAGTCAGTGTATAGATTCATTATAGACTGCATTTTAAATTCATTATACTAAAAACTTATAAATATAGGCTATTGTATCAATATATCAATACATAAAAATTTAACAATTCTTTCACAACTCTTGACAATATAAAATAAGCATATATATTAATCTATTTTTTTCACCTTGCTTCATTTAAAATGTCCGGCTACAACAAGGGTAATTTAGGCAATATTGATTCATTATTTTACGATTGAAACAAAAACAGGGTCGTGATCTTGGTTAAATCACATGGTGAACTTCTGGTGAGATTGGGGAAAATTTTAGGGGTCTAAAATTGCATTTTTGATTCGAAAATAGGTTATTTGATTGACTCAACGCTTGAGATGGATTTTTTTCCTGGAAAAATGATGGCCGTAGTGGATATACTGATTCCTCATCTGATGTACGTTCAAGCGCCTCAATGGCATCCATGGTACGGGGCATCACCGCGTATGCCTATTTGCTCAAATTTTTTGAGGGCGGCGAGAACTGATTCAAGCAGGGAGATGTTTGTGGTAGAAACGGGGACGTGAATTGGTCGTCAAATGTTTGTGAGGCAGCGAGGAATCCCTAGAGGGAGAGCAGGGATAATAGAAGAGGCAATAGTGAGAAATAGCACTTAAGTTTCAAGTTTGGGCATGCTTGGAATTTTGACCAGCAAGGGAATGAATCGGGTTATAGGAGTGAACTGGGTGGGTTATCAGGGCGATGCAAAGTTCTGTTACGGCTATGATGTTGATGAGGAAGAGGATGATCCATGACTTTCCAGAGAACAATTTGTAATGAGAATAGGTGGCTTTGATGGACGTGATGCATCATGGACAAACTATTTTGGATTGGAATAATCTATAGTCGTTTTTCAGAGATGGGATGACTTGGATTATATAGCATGTGATGAGGTGTTGAAATCATTATGTATTTTGGAGTTGAGAAAGTGCATTGGGAGAGCATGAATGGCAGAATATATTATTTGTTGTATGAATGTAAGAATATAAGATAGTGATATTGCTTTATTGTCTATTCCAAATTGCCTTAATTGTAGCACATTTTACAAAATAATATTTCTTTTGTTTTATTTTATATATTACTTTTTTATTTTAATTTGTCTCAGATTATGTCATACTTAAACTGACAAATTTTTAAAAGTTATTTTACTTATTTCATCCTTAATATAAGTCCCAAAGATATAATATTAAATTATTTCATCCTTAATATAAGTTCCAAAGATATAGTATTAAATTTATGTTTTGACATTAATTACTCTCGTAAGTTATTTTAAAATTTGAAAATTTAAAATTAATTAACAAATTTTGTATTTTAATTGAAGGATAATTATGAAAAAAAATTTCTATTAATGGGTCAAATATCATTTTTTTTAAATTATATGTAAATTTAATCATACTAAATAATATGGGATGGAAAGAGTAATAAACTTGTTGGGATGAAAAAAATTAAGATTTCTTTAGTAATAAACTTTTTGGATGACTAAAAAAATTAAGAGAAAGGACTGTTTCGGCTAAAACAAGAAGATGAGGGACTCATTTGGCTAAAGTAAAAAAATTGAAGGACTAAATCAAGCCAATTTTCTATTTCCATATCTTATCACATATCAGGGATTTATTTGCAAATGAAAAAGCTTATCAAACCCTAAAGACTCTTATTTTCTTCTCCGGCCGTTTCAGACCTCCTCCTCCTCCACGATTCTGAGTCTTCTTCGTCAGCCAGCCTAACGTCGTGGGTGTGTTTAGCGAATTTTTACCCCCGGTAACGGAAACTTACAATTTTCCCATGAATATTAGCTTCTTACAAACACTCATTAATTTCTAGTTAGTCACAAATTAGTACAATCTGTTATTTATCCTTTTGACGGATCATATGTTTCTAAAAAGTGATCATTCTTGGGTTGGGTATATTGATTCTTTAGTTATCCGATAGATTAATTGACAGATTTCTGTTGCTCAGAAGGAGAAGAAGAAAAAATGGTAGAAGCAGAAAAGAATAAAAGACCAGTGATATTTAGAGACATAAGAAGGTATTATTGTGAATATTGTGGAATCTGTCGTTCCAAGAAGGCCCTCATCTCCTCTCACATCCTCACTCACCATCAGGTTTCGCTTTCTATACCCCTGCTCTTGTATACACTATTTATAATTGCACTACACAAGTTTTAATGTGTTTTCATTTTTAATGTGAAATAGGAGGAATTGAAGCAGAAGGAGGAGGAAAATTTTCCTCCTCCTTCTGCTTCAATTCCTCTAGATGTGTATAAGAGACAGTTTCAAAAAGCCTGCATGTCTTTGAGGCAGCATATGCAAAGCCACTCACTTGAGGTAAGAGACAGATCTACTAATAAATCTTGTTTCATACTACTGGTGTTGCTCAGGAGGTGTTTGGTTCGATAATTGGAATCGAAAAAGGAATTATAAACTTTACTATGGGTTTATATAATTCAATTCTTGTTTGTTAGTTTGAATAAGGAAATAAGTTTCATTATATTGATAAGTTAATAAATTTGAAATTCATGTCACGAGAGAATGAAAGTAATATTTTTTTTAATATTTTTATTCTTATAGAATGGTTATCATAGTTATTAATGAAACAGAATTTATTAGTATCGTTAACCTTGATTCTTATTTCTTTCTCTTATACTCGCAAACCATGATGACACCTAGGCGTTCTATGTATGCAATTGGATTTAAGGATTCTTTTACCTGCTCTAAGGTTATGGTGGTTGAAGTTTTTGTTCTATGTTTTCCGTTGAAAGTATCATGTGGACTAATATGTTGTAATGTGATCTGGATTTGTTATTAGGCGTGACAAGCATTGGATCCCACATAAAGAACTCCAAAATGCCAGAGGCATTACGTTGACTTGGATGGATTAGTACCGGGTAGGGGGACCTCCTGGGAAGATCCTTCAAGCATGCCTCTTTCACGCTATCTTCGTCTCTGAGGTTTGAGGATTTTATTTCATGGTTTATTTGTGATTTGAGTACAATTTATGTTCTAGTGATTCTTATACTTACAGTGTATTTGAAACCATTTTTCGATACAGAGACCTTTTACCTGTCCAGTGGATGACTGCCACTCAAGCTATCGGAGAAAGGACCACTTGACTAGACACCTGCTTCAGCATCAAGGGAAACTTTTTGAGTGTCCTCTTGATAGTTGCAAACGTAAATTTGCTTTTCAAGGGAACATGAAACGGCACATGAAAGAATTTCACGAGGATTCTTCCTCAAGTGATGTTGAGAGTCCAAAGCAGTATGTCTGCCCCGAAATTGGGTGTGGAAAGGTGTTTAAATTTGCATCTAAATTGAGAAAGCATGAGAATTCTCATGGTAAGCTGCTATATGTCAGAGAAAGTTCTATTCAGGCATAATCCATTCTTGTTTTGAATGGAGTTTGCATTTGTTTTCTTTGCTTGGACAACATCAATGCATGCTTTAGCTGCACTCAAATTGGAGTAAGTGGTTCTTGTTTCTTAGCTTTTCCTGGAACTCTTTGTGAAATGCAGTTAAGTTGGATACAGTGGAGGCATTCTATGTGCTGAAGCAGGATGTATGAAGTATTTTACAAATGAGCAATGCCTCAAGGAACATGTCCGCTTGTGTCATCAGTATATTACCTGTGAGACATGTGGGACCAGGCAGCTGAAGAAGAACATTAAGCGGCATCTTCGCTCACATGAAGCAGGGGTTTCACAAGTGAAAGTAAAATGCAGCTTTGATGGCTGTCTTCACTCATTCTCAAATGTAGGTGGTTATAACCTTTACAGATTGTTCCTATATGCTACTTTGACAGCATAACAAAGTCTTTGATGAAGATGGAAATCCTTTGACGAATTCCAATCTATCAACCAATGATAACTTGGGAATGAATATTTTCATATTACTTTCAGCAGTCTGATATTTTGTCCGACATATTGATTGACAAGATTCTTGTATTTTGCTGATTCATCTGTTCAACTTTGATAAATTTTCAGAAGTCCAACCTCAATCAGCATGTTAAAGCTGTGCACTTGGAGCTTAAGCCATTTTCCTAGTAGATTCCCGTCATGTGGCATGACATTTTCATTTAAGCATGTGAGAGATAACCATGAAAAATCTGGTTGCCATGTATTCACTCGTGTAAGTTTTTGCTGAAACTGATAGTGTTGCCAAAATATTTTATTCTACACTTTTACCATGCCTAGTAGGGAGATGAACTGATTATCTTTGTAACTTGCCTCATATTTTCAGGGGGATTTTGAAGAGTCTGATGAACAATTTAGATTGAGATCTAGGGGTGGCAGAAAAAGGAAGTATCCTGTTATAGAAACATTGCTGAGGAAACGGATTGTTCCTCCTTGTGGATCTGATCCAAGTTTGAATCAGGCAACAGAGTATCTATCGCGGTTGCTCTCTGCAGAATCTGATGATGAGCTCTGAGTCATGATTATAGGAGTCTGTTTGTTAGAACTTCAGTAAATGTATATTCTCTCTTATCGGTGCTTTGAAATTTCTTTCACCCAATTGTTTGCTGAAATACAAGGAAGATATAGCAGAAACTGGCAATATTCAACATTTATACTGGTCATTGTGTATATTCAATTATCAGTGGCAGTGTTTTCCTGGTGTTCTTGTTGATGTTTTGCGGGGGCAATGATATTGTCACATCAAAAATCTTTCTGCCATATGTCATTTTTTTTAATTGACAAAGCTGCCCTTTCAATGATTTCAGTTATTAACTGATCTTATTGCCTCCTTTTCTTTTCTGTCTCTTCCTCTCCCCAGGTGCTCCGATCCTCCCTGCCTCTCTCTCTTATCATATACACTTTCCATCTTCCTCTAAATTCACACTATCAAACTAAATAAGTTCCCAAGACAACAAAATCTATTTTGGCTAACAAAACTCAAAATTAAAAAAATCGAAGATTAATATTCCCAATTGATTTTAGGATTATAATATTGAAAGTTTACAAAAACCCACAACTAAAGTATCCTCCAAGATACAAAATCCATTTGAGAATTCGCATAGCCCTTCATGAGAGTTGAGATATGGTACGTTCTAACCTCCCCAACCCCTGGGTTGGGAATGTGGGATCTACATGAGCAAGAGACAATCATATGAAAGGGCATATTTGTCAATTAAGAAAAATTTGCTGTGGCAATAACATTTTTGCTGTGGTAATATCATTGTCCATGTTTTGTTTTATTTTATTTTTTGAAGGTATTGCCCATGTCGATAATAAGGGTAATAATAATAATAGAGAAATACTTAAGTAGATATAGTCTTTGACCTCCTTTGTAAATTTTATGGTGTAAATTAAATATTATGAAATCTATGATATCAACTGATGTAAGAAAAATTTTATAAAATTTAATTTTAATTACAAAATTTACATGTAGAATTAAAAATCGAACCATCTATGTAAGTATTTACCATAATAATATATTACTAGTCTCCGTCAGTGTTTTCTTTATCTTTACAACTCAAAGAATCCTCCATAATTATTTGTTTTGTGTTTTTGTCCTTAATGCGTACTAGTTTGTTTTTTAATCATAATATTCTGGCTATATTGCCCCTTTGTGTTTTAGCATACGCATGTATAATCGGGATGTGTGGGGAGTGTGGACCATCCGATTAGAAGTTATACAGTTTAATAATATAACATAGAAATTTGGAATATTTAAAAATGGGTAGAAAAAGTATAGTTTCAAATATTAGCAAAGTTGACTGAAACATGATATAAGAAAGTAAGGTTTAGTTTGTGAGTTAAGGAAGATGGTAAAGTTTTGTTGAGGTGGGAAAAAGATAAATATAATATTTCATAATTAATTATAAGATAGTTTAAATTTTCTCTCTATTATCTAATTTATAGAAGGACAATTTTTTTTTTATTTTTTTTAGTTTTTATTCTTTCATTCCAACTATACCTTTATCTACTTTTTTATCTATTTAAAACTCTCAAATAAAAGAAAAATTCTAACTTTCTCTTTTTTTTCTTCTCTTTCTTTTATTTCCTTTCCTCCGAACAAATCGTAAGACGTGTATAATTATTACTTTATTAAATTTCAATTGAAAAGTAACTTATTAAATATGAAATTTTACAGTAAGCGAGGTAATAGAATAGTATTCTCCCCTCCCACAATAAAATATAAGAAATACATTTCAAAAATCTAACATAAAAATAGAAGAAATTTTCTTTTTGAATCTTCCTCAGACTTAAAAAGTAAATAAACAAATAAATGAAAAACCAATGAACTCATAGTTAAATCTAAAGGTCAACCTCATAATGTCTCTTATACACACTTTAGATGTGTATAAGAGACAGGACCCCTTCCTACCAGAGATGTAAAAGGCAACCCATAAGTGGTAGCACCACAATTATTCCATTCGGAAAATATTTATAAAATTTTATAAAAAAATTGTTCTCCCGTTCCCCCAAGTCAGTCCCAAATATCTTTTCCACCAGGTCTTTTCTCCATTGAATTTCACACACACACACTCACAGTACACAAGCAATCCTTTACAGCAAGAGGAAGACTTCTTGAGCTCTTTCTCTTCACTCTGAAGAAAGTGATAAAAGACACACACACAGACACACACTTAACATCGAAGAGAAAGGAGTATACCAAAAGAAAGTTGAAAAGATTGAAGCTTTTTGAGTAGTTTTGATGGACTCAAAGTCCTTCAGATTCATAACCCACCAATCATTTTTCTCAGCAGTCAGGGAAGAGGACCTTGAGGCCCTCAAGAACCTTATAGAAGATGATGAGTCGGATCCATCTTCTTTTATGGCTTTGCAGAATGATGCTGGGGAGACTGCTTTATATATAGCTGCTCAGAATAATTTTCTTGAGATTTTCAGCTATTTGCTGGGATTTTGTGATCTACAGACTGTGATGATTAACTCTAAAGCTGATATGGATGCTTTCCATGTTGCTGCTACTCGTGGACACTTGGGTACTTTGATCAACTTGTTTTACTAGTATTTTTAGTTCAAATTTTCAAGATTTGGTCGTTTTTCTTTGTTTTATTTTTGTTTTTGTGTTTTTTTATGGGTTTATTGAGGACATTGCAGTTTGAGTTTCTGATAATTTAATATGATTTTGTGACTCTTTTGGATGATTGTTATGATTTATGACTCATAAATTTTGTTGAAAATGAGCTGTGGAAAAAGAGTATTAAGCTAGAAGGGTGTAGGATATGAGGAAATGGGAGGACTATAAGGATTAGTGGTAACTGTTTGCTGAATAAGAGAAAGATGTTTAGAGATTTATAGTAGTGGTTTATTATTATTTTATATATATATATAAATACTGGGCATAAAAGATAGAAAAATTGAATTTGGAAAATTGACAAATATGGAATTTGCGAGAGTCTATGTGATGTTCATGTGAAAGGACAAGTTATGACTACAAAGCATTGAATCCTTATTTTTACTCTGCATCTAATTCTATCTTAATAAGCCTACACTTAAAAAATTCTTGTAAATGAACCGTTCTACTAAGTTGAAGTATTTGATTTTGTGATTCTGTATTCAGGAATCATCAAGAAATGTCTGAGTCTGTGGCCTGAGCTTTGTAGAGTTTGCAATTCTTCAAACACAAGCCCCCTTTATTCAGCCGCTACCCAAGATGACATCTAGACATAGTAAATGCCATATTAGATGCAGATGTGAGCTCGATGCTAATTGTGAGGAAGAATGGAAAAACTGCATTACACACAGTTGCAAGATATGGCCTTCAACCTATTGTGAAAACTTTAATAAGAAGGGATCCAGGAATTGTGTCCGTGAAGGATAAGAAGGGGCAAACTGCACTGCATATGGCTGCAAAAGGTCAGGACACTTCAGTTTTGGAGGATCTATTGGATGCTGATCATTCCATTCTAAACGAGCGTGATAAAAAGGGTAATACAGCTTTGCATATAGCCACTCGGAAAATCCGTTCCCAGGTATTTTTCTACTGATGCTATTAATAGATTGGTCAACTTGTTATGGAGTCATTCATATGTTTTCTTAATGAATTGATCCCAACTTCTATTCCTTAAACTCTCAAGATTGCAAAAGTCTTCATACTGTCATCTTAACATCTTTTCTTTTATGGAGCGGGAGGATTTTTAGAGTTCTTGGGGGGTCAGAGGAGAGAACAATTCAGCTGCTTTCTCAATCTCTTTCGAGTTTTTGAATTTTCTTGTAGAAATTGATAAATATATAGCTGTTTTTGCTTGTACTTTGCTTGCACTGTGGTTTTGCTTCATTTGGGCTTGGGAAAAGAAACCTGAATATCTAGTTTGATTTCTTGGAGACTTAGATGTATTTATGTATTTCGCAATCTCGGATTACCATGCATTTGAACCATTTCATACATCGGTGCTCGAAATTCATGATAAAACTTCTGCTTCCGATTGATGAATTTGAGAAGGGAAGAAGGATCCTCTTGGAACAGTTGAAGAGGGCAGGGTGATTGGGGTCAGGGCGGTGGTTGGATGGTGTGGGAGACCCGAGATAAGGCATATAAGTGGTTGGGCTGAGCATAACTCCTATTAATCATAAAAATGACTCGATGTTAAAGAAATAGTGTATCTTTTTGCTAAAAACTAAGGCTTGACTTTATACCACAATTATGCCCATTTGTAAAATGGGCTTTGTAATTGTACATATGTTTCCTAACTCTATCAAATCTGCCCCTTCATTTCAGCTAGTAAGCTTTTTGCTGACATACACATCCATTGAAGTTAATGCCATTAACAATCAACATGAAACTGCGATGGACATGGCTGACAAACTCCAATATGGGGAATCAGCACTGGAAATTAAGGAAGCTCTGTTAGAGGCTGGTGCCAAACATGCAAGGCATGTTGGTCAAGTTGATGTAACAATGGAACTCAAAAGGGCCGTTAGCGACATTAAGCATGAGGTGCATTCTCAATTGATACAAAATGAGAAAACCCAGAGGCGAGTTTCAGGCATTGCCAAAGAACTCAAGAAAATTCATAGAGAAGCTGTCCAGAATACCATCAACTCTGTGACAGTTGTAGCTGTTCTGTTTGCGTCCATAGCTTTCTTGGCTATATTCAACTTGCCTGGCCAATATGTGCGCGATGGACCAGAAACAGGGAAGGGAATGATCTCCGGTACTGTTTTCATTTCGAGTTTTTTGCCTCCTCAATGCTACCTCTCTCTTCATTTCTCTAGCAGTAGTGGTTGTTCAGATCACTTTGGTTGCCTGGGACACTAGATCTCAAAAACTAATCGTTTCAATAGTAAATAAGTTAATGTGGGCTGCCTGTATCAGCACCTGTGGAGCATATTTAGCTATAGCTTTTGTGGTCGTGGGAAAGAAAAGCTCTTGGATGGCTATCACAATCACAGTTGTGGGAGTTCCTATTCTTGTTGGTACACTGGTCTGCTTGTGCTACTTTATTTTCCGACAACATTTTGGAGTGTTTGGTAATGATTCTCAGAGACGGATCAGAAGGGCAAGTGGAAGCAAATCATTCTCATGGTCATATTCAGCAAACATTTCTGATCTAGATGACTTCAATTCAGATGAGAAAATCTACGCTTTGTGAAAATATCAGGATGATGGAAACAATATTGACTGGAACTCCCTACTCTTGGTCTGTCAAGCTCGTGTTTCTTGTTGTAGTTGACTGTGCTTCTCTTCTCATCATATTTGGAGCAAAAAAGAATTGAAGCTTAAATGTGTAACTTAAAGCACTGGGGCAGTTTTCCAATGAAGATTTTGCTTGGTAATACTTAAAGCTATAAAGATGGTTATGTAGATTTTTGTATATGCATATGATCTGGTACAAAGCTTGTTGAGCACATAGTATATTGTTGTACTACTATAGTTTTTCATTTTATCATCTTTGTAGTTTTATCACCTTGTTTACCAGCTTTTCTTTTTTGGTTCATGTTCCTCAGTACTTCTAAACTTTACAAGACTACATATATGCATTCATGTGATAAACTTTTAGGAGGCATACTTCTGCATTCGTGGTTGCTTTGGCCGGAGAAAATACAAGAATAGAACTTTGCCAACCTGGATAAAAAGGCTAAGTCGGGAATTGTCTTAAATCTCTCCAATCAGATTTTACAGGAGGTAGCCTCTGAAACAACTGCCAAACGCATATGGAAAAAGTTGAAAGTTTGTGTTATATGAAAAAGATAGTGGTGACTAGATTTTATCTCAAATAAAGTCTGTACATGTTTCGTATGACCGAACATACTTCTATACTCTTACATCTTGAAAAAATTGATTCTATTTTTATGGATTTGAGTAATATAGAAGTTAACACTGAAGATGAAGATCAGACTCTATTATTACTGTGTTCCTTACCCCAATCATTTAAGAAATTAAGAGATACAATACTTTATGGAAAAGAAACTATCTTTTATAAAGAAATGAAATCTATTCTACAATCAAAAGATCAAATAGATAAAAATATTACTGGAAAAATTAGTGAAAATCAGGGAAAGGTTTGTTTATTAGGGACAGATCAGAAAAGAGAGTTGTAGACACTAAAAAGTCTAAATCAATATCCAAATCTAGACATAAAAATTTGGTGTGCAATTTTTGTCATAAAAGGGCCACATTAAGTTCGAATACTTTAAATTGAAAAATAAAGAAAAGCATAAGGAGAAAAATGAGCAACAGAAAATAATGACACCTCTGAAACCAATATTGCAGTTGATAAGAATGATGGAATTATATTTTTAGCCATTGAAAATAATTCCAAATCTAATAATGAGTAAATTTTAGATTCGGGTTGTTCATATCTTATGTGTCCCAATCGGGACTAATTTTCAGTATATAATTCAGTTGAAGGTGGAGTTATCTTAATGGGCAACAACGCTATTTGTAAAGTCATTGGTAAAGGTACTATCCAAATCAAAATACACAATAGTGTGGTGAGGACGCTCACCGATATGAGATGTGTTCTAGACTTGAAAAATTTCATCTCTTTTGGCATTCTAGAAGCTCTTGGGTGCAAATACACAAGTGAAGGTGGAGTTCTAAAAATCACTCACGGTGCTCTTGTGGTCATGAAGGTGCTTAGGTCTAGTATGTCTTATATTTTACAGGGATCTACCGTTACAGATGCTGCTACAATTTCAACTGTAGATCATTTTGATGTTCACACCACCAAAATATAGCATATGCAATTGGGGCATATTAGTGAGAAAGGCCTGTCTATATCAGCAAAAGAGGTATTCTTTACGGATAAAGTACCAAAAAGATGGATATCTATAAACATAATGTCTTTGAGAAGTAAAAAGGAGTCAGTTTCAAATCTTCAGCAATTCACAGAACAAAAGGTATTTTAGATAACATTCATTCAGACCTTTAGGAGCCTTCTCATACCCCATCTAAGGGTGGTGCTAGGTACATGTTGACTTTTATTGATGATTATTCAAGAAAAGTCTGGATGTATTTTTTGAAATATAGAAATGATATTTTCTTAACTTTCAAGAAATAGAAAGTTTTGATCGAGAAACACACATGAAAACAAATCAAGAGGCTTAGAACCGATAATGGCTTGGAGTTTTGTGAAGGTGAATTTAATAAATTCTACAAGAATGAAGGAATTGCTGGACACAATGCCATGAAAATGGCACCTCAGAAAAATGGTGTGGCGGAAAGGATGGACAAGATTCTCCATTTGGAAAGAGCTTGTTGTATGATCTAAAATACTGAATTGACGAATGTCTTTTGGGCAAAGGCAATCTCTACTGCTAGTTACATTGTCGATGTGCTCCTTCTGCACCTTTGAACTTTAAGACTCCGAAGGAAATTTGGTCAGGTACTCCTGCTGATTATTTTGATTTAAGAATATTTGGGTGTCCTATATATATGCATGTATATGATAGAAAATTGGAATCAAGAGCTAAAAAATGTATATTTCTTGGGTATCCATCTGGAATGAAAAGATATCATTTGTGGTGTCATGATCCCAAATCACCTAAATTCATAATTAACAGAGATATAACTTTTGATGAATTCTCTATGTTACATCCAAGAAAGGAATCTTCTAATTCTTATAATATAGATGGCAAAGAGAGTATGCAGAAATAAGTAGAGGTCAAAATTGGCAACACTAGTCCTTCTCAATCAAGTTCTTCTACAGTTTAGCTAGATGCAGATGAGACACTTGAAGCTGAACCAGAAAGAAGAAGAATATTTCATAGCCAGAGATAGACCAAGGAAAGAAATTCAACTATTACAGAGGTATGTGAATTTAGTTGCGTATGCTTTGTCAGTTGCACAGAAAATTGAAAAAATTGGTGAACATCTACATATTCGAAGACAGTTTCATGTGCTGATTTATCCAAGAGGTTGATTGTAATGAATGAATAAATTGAATCTCTCGACAAGAATGGTACGTGGGTTCTTGTGAAGCTGCCGTCAAGAAAGAAAATTGTTGGTTGTAAGTAGGTCTTCAAGGAAAAAAAAAATGTATTCCAGGGGTTGAAAATGTAAGGTACAAGGAACGTTTAGTTGCAAAGGGCTATAGTCAGGTACAAGGTATTGATTTTAATAATATTTTCTCACCTGTTGTTAAATATAGCTCTATACGTGTTCTACTTGCTTTAATTGCCATGCATGATTTTGAATTTGAGCAACTTGACATTAAGACAACTTTCCTACATAGTGAACTTGAAGAACAAATATATAGCCCATCTACGAAACAACCCAAAGAATTTGAAATTGAAGAAAAAGAAGACCATATTTGTTAGTTGAAGAAATCCTTGTACGGATTGAAGCAATCTCCAAGACAGTCGTATAAGAGGTTTGATTCATTTATGTTGAGTCATGATTATTTGCAGAGCATGTATTATAGTTGTGTTTACTTTCGAAAATTGAATGATGGTTCTTTCATTTACTTGGTTATTATATGTTGATGACATACTCATTACTGCCAAGGATTTGACAGAAATTCACACTTTGAAGTCTCAGTTGAACAGTGAATTTGAGAAGAAAGATTTGGGAGTAGCTAAAAAGATTCTTGATATAGAGATTAAAAGAGATCGAGGAGTTGGAAAGTTATTCTTGACCCAGAAAAACTACTTAGATAAAGTTTTGGAGAGATTTGCATCAAAGATGCTAAACCTATAAGCACTTCTGTTGCTACTCATTTCAAATTGTCAGCTGCTCAATCACCACAGTCGGAAGAAAAGGAGAGGTATATAACACCGTATTTCTTATTCTAGTGTTGTCGGCAACATTATGTATGCAATGGTTCGCACTTCCAGACATTTCACAAGTAATCAGTGTGGTAAGCAGATAAATGTCTTTCCCAAGTAAAACATATTGGTAGGCTGTGAAGTGGATTTTTAGATACTTGCGCGGACTTCATACACATGTTTGGAGTTCGGGAGAAATAGTAACACTAGGGTTGTTTCGTAGATTCAGACTATGTCGGAGATCTTAATAAAAAAAAGATTACTTACAAGCTATGTATTTTGCACTAGCGGTTGTGCTGTTAGCTAGAAAGCAAACTCATAACATGTTGTAGTCTTGTCTACTACTGAAGTAGAATATATGGCTATCATCGAGGCAATCAAACAAGCCTTGTAGGTAAAAGGTTTGTTTGGCGAGTTCAATCTACATCAAAGTGTAACTACCATTTACTGTGATAGTCAAAGTACCATTCATTTGGCTAAAGACTAGATGTTTCATGAATGGACAAAGTATATTGACATGAAGCATGACTTCATTCGGGAGTCTAGTGCTGAGAAAAAGATTCATGTTTAGAAAATTAATACCAGAGACAACCCTGCTATATGTTTGCGAAACCTCTTCTAGTTGCTAAGTTCAAGTATTGCTTGGACTTGATTACTGTTTGTGGTGATGATTAGGCCTGTTGGGGCTTATTTGGAGAAGGTGGAGTAAGTTTACTATTTTTGTGTCAGATGTAAATTCAAGGTAGAGATTTGTTGGCATGCATGTGTGGTTTTGTTTGCTGCCACACTCCATGAACTACTACTTCATGTTGCTCACGAAATTGCAATTGGGTTATCCCTTGTTATCTTGGCCAAAATAATTATGTTTTTCTTTGGATTCCTATGGCAAGTTTTCTCAATAAATTGAAGTAGAAATCCATAACAGAAAGTGCACCACCAACAAAATAGAACACAAAGTATTCTCAAGTTCTTAGAACTTGTTTTCGGTTTAATTCTCAGGGTGTTCTTTTGAGATATTTACTCTCTTTCAATTTTTTAAGATTTTTCCCAAGACTTTATATCTTTTTCATATAGTGAAATATTGCTCCCCTCCACTCATGGACGTAAACCGAATCACATAAATATTTGTGTCTCTTCCTATTTATATTTTTTCTGCATATTTTATTATTAATTTTGTTATTGTCGTTAAAAGGCATGCTAAAATTAAATTTAACCAAATTCTCAGGGTTTGGATTCTAATAAAGTTGATCCCCACCAAGCTTTACAAACTCATTTATAGATAGATAGATAGATAGATAGATACATTAGTACAATATGTTAATCCCAACATCAGTATACACAATATAAGTAATTTAGCAAAAGCAACACCGATTAGTGTCAATTCTTACCCAAGTAATACTAGTCAACCGAGTGAACTCATCCTGGGAAGCTTCTCTCTCTACTAGTATCTCAGCCATGCAACCATAATCTACAGACTCCAAGTGTGGCACTGCCCAAGTCAAAGATTTACAAGAGAACACCAATACGACTTATCTTGTTTTAACAATTCTTTTAACGGTTTCTACCAACATATATTTGCAAAAAAAAAAAATAGACACATAGATCCATGCATTCCCATAGTTAAATTCTTCAAAAATAGTCAAGAAGCTGCTAATGCATGTTGCAGCAGAACCAAAGAGCAAAACAATAGTATGAAGCAAAATCAATCCTAATACATAAGGCTCTTCTACACTGTTATTTCCCACATCTGAATTATGGATCCCATTCCCACAAGTATATATGCCCATAAAAGGAGATTGTTCTAATCTATCAGATTCAAAGGGCAGGACATGCTATTTAATCGCACTAACAAGATTGGAAGTTTACCCTGGGCAGAGGCCTTATTGGAGAATTTTTTATTTCTTGAAGAAAATCTAAAAGTGCAAAATCAACTTGTTGGCGTATCTCGTGGCTAGAATCACTTAGCATATTGAATAAGCCTACAATTGCATCAAACATGTCAGATGAAACACATGGTTGATAAACTCCAATATGCAGAATCTGTATTAAGGAAGTTCTGTTAGAGGCTGGTGGAAAATATGCAAGGCATGTTGGTCAAGTTGATGTAACTCAAAAGGGCTGTAAGCGACATCAAGCATGAGGTGCATCCTCAATTGATACAAAAGGAGAAAACCCAGAGACGAGTTTCAGGCATTGCCAAAGAACTCAAGAAAATTCATAGAGAAGCTATCCAGAATACCATCAACTTTGTGACAGTTGTAGCTGTTTTGTTCGTGTCCATAGCTTTCTTGGCTGTATTTAACTTGCATGGCCAATATGTGCGCGATGGACTAGAAGCAGGAAGGTCATTAATCTTTAGTGCTGTTACCTTCCGAGTATTTTGCCTCCTCAATGCCACCTCTCTCTTTATTTCTCTAGTAGTAGTGTCTTAGGATCGGAGGTTGGCAATATAAGAAAATTTCTTGACAAGCACTTAATGACGGTAATGAACCCAGTTTAACTCAAGTCACTACGTGTTTTACTGGATCAGCATCTATAGAAGCCAAATGAATGGTACTTCTGTCTCTTATACACATCTAGATGTGTATAACTTAAACTCTATCAAAAATTTGGCAGAAAGTAATTTCCAAACCTCCGTCTCCACCTTCAAATGTTTAAACTCCCTTCTACAAGCTCAATAACAAGCCACCCAGATATCCCAAAAAAAAAAATTAAGAGAACCATAATATGCTAAACGCCCTAAAAGACTCAATTCGCTCACTTGGTTAATACCACAAAAACACTAAAGGTGTTAAAGAGGTTGCATGCTCAAACTCTACCAACCAGAAAGACCTCAATTTATAGGCCTTCAATTTGCTTTGGATCCACTGGAATGAGGAGACTACACAACTTTCTGAATGCGTGCAAATCCATGTATAATCTGCAAATTTTGTCAAGACGCAAAACTAAACAGCAACAATATATGTTTGGCTTTTATTTGTTAGATGCAAGACATCCCCAACAACTACCTGACATAGTGCTTGTTCAGATCACTTTGGTTGCACACTAGATCTCAAAAACTAATCGTTTCAATAGCAAATAAGTTAATGTGGGCTGCCTGTATCAGCACCTGTGGAGCATATTTAGCTATAGCTTTTGTGGTCGTGGGAAAGAAGAGCTCTTGGATAGCTATCACAATCACAGTTGTCGGAGTACCTATTCTTGTTGGTACACTGGTCAGCTTGTGCTTTGTTTTCCGACAACATTTTGGAGTGTTTCGTAATGATTCTCAGAGACGGATAAAAAGGGCAACTGGAAGCAAATCATTCTCATGGTCACATTCGGCAAACTATTTCTGATCTAGATGACTACAATTCAGATGAGAAAATCTACGCCTTGTGACAAACATCGGGCTAATAAAAACAAAATATGGAATAGAAAACAGCATTGCTGGTTTATCAAGCTTGTGTTTCTTGCCGAACATGACTCTTGTAATCATTATTTGACTCGAAAGAAAGCATTGAAGCTCTTGCTTTGGTGTTAAAGTTTAAATTCTTCTAATCATTTCTACATAAAATTTGTGCCATTTACAAATACATGTCGGACGAGAGTGCTAATTAACTACATAGGATGTCCCTTTGATGTTAAGATATAGTTTAGTAAACTAATGTAATTATGCATTGCATTTTACCCTTATATTGATATTTTCAAGCAAAGTTATTCCACTATGTTAATTATTCTTGCTTTTCATGTTTTCCTTAATTTTGGCCTTTTCTCCCTCCGCATTTTCCCCAATCTATTACTGCCACTAGCAACTTCCTTCCATATGCTATTTATATGTGCATAGTTAGAGAATAATTTTTTTAAAATTTTATTTTAACTCACTCTTTGTTTTTTTTTTTTCTTAAAACAACTTTGTCTATTTGTTAATCTTTAGTGTTAATAATTCACCACAAATTATATGTTACTAGAAAACTCTATGATTACATTACAAAGCATATTTAACGTATAACTAAATTATTCAACAGTATAAGTAAATTGTTTAGTAATATAAATATATCATAAACACTTAAGGTAATCAATTATCCAATAATGATTATTCGTAAAACAAAAATAATGCTTGACCTATATATTGCTAATTTTACTAATAATTAATTAATTAGCTCTAGTTAAATAATTTAATTTTTTGAACGAGATACGTTTTATTGATATAAGCAAGATATATTTTGTTACTATAACATTTGATTTGTGATGATGATTGATTATGAAAATTGACAAATAATTACAACAAAAATAAAGAATAAGTTAATCTAAATTTAAAAATTTATTCTAACTGTTCAGATAAGAATGAGTTAGAGTGCTTAATAATTTATCTAAAAGGTCATGATTTGTCTGCCTATAAGATATCACCATGTAGCTCGGTCAACATACAAACAAAGATACTATATCTCAGTCTATAATTTGGGCCTCCAATCTTGCCTATTATCTCTCTAGATCCAGTAAATGTCATAAATGTCTTATACATACAGTATATTCTCACGTGATCCAGCACAAGAAATCAAACGACTATAGAGTGCTCCCTCTCAATTATCAGAGCTAACACGGAATATCTTTGAACCAGCCTCCACTTTTTGCAGTCACCCTACACGTGACGGTAGATGACTAGCACCTAACCAAGTTTGCACTGTCAATTAGTGCCTAACAAAAAGTGGGTAAAATACTCCCACCTGATTCCTTTAAGTCGGGAAAATATTTAAATAAATTTAATGTTTTATTATATTTATAAATTTTATAGTGTAAATTAAATATTATAAAATTTATAATATTAATTTATATAAAATTTAATTTTAATTATAAAATATACATCCAAAGCCGATACAATAAAACATCGAATCTATATAAATAATTTCTTATTTTAAGTACCATGAATAATACATGGGCAATGATATCGCCACAGCAAAACTCTTAATGCCACAGCAATTTTAATCTAATTGATAAATTTGTCCTTTATAAAACCAACTTCCATATGAACTAATTAATCTGGGACCCACACACACATAAATGTCTTCAATCCACCCTTCGCCGTCGTCCTATCCCAATTTCTCCGCCAAGTCCACACCTGTCGACTGCAGCCTCAGATTGGCCATCACTCCAGCCTCGACCACGGTCCATCGTTGGAAGAGCCTTCAAATGCCACTCAAAAGGCCTCCGAATGAGGAGGAGCACATGGCTCATGGCTGCCACGGGAGAGACGGAGGTGAACCTCTTCCTCCTCCACCTTTTCAGGCTATGACCAAGCCTAAGTGGTGAGACTTCTTGTTGTAGTAGCAGTTGGTCAGAACTCAAAATATTGAGTTAAAAAAATGAACGAATTGCGCGTAGATGTTTTTGTTGGTGGGAAAAGTTGTTAGAAAACATGGAAGAGATATGACCGTGGTAGCGTTGTCCGACTATGGCAGCAAGACAACAAAGATAAAGTAGGAAATGTGGGGTCAACACAAATGATTGATGAGATATTTGATGCTTCTTAAGGGTAATAATATCATTTAATATTAAAAGTGTTGTGGCATTGAGAATTGTGCTGTGGGAATATCATTGCCATAAAAACTCAACCGGTCCCTTTGCAGTCTATTGCAATCCTATGTTTGATAATTAATTCCTTCAGTCAACTTTGCTGTAAATTCTTATATAGATCCCATCTAAGATAAATGGAGTAGAGTTTTTGATCGACATTTATTCACATCACTCTGAAAAAGTTTATTTTATTGAATTAGAGTGATGTAAATGAATATGAATCAAGGGATCTATTTCACTTTATGAGAAATAGGCCTATATAAAAATTTATCAGCAAGAATACTCTGATCTAGAAACACTCCAATATTAAGTGATCCCCTAAATCAGCGGATCACTGCTCTTGCACTTCCTGTAGAGACCCTAACTCAGACAATCATAAACGAGAATGTACGAAATTTTCCAAATACCTTGAAGTAACATTTTTTTTTTATGAAAAAATAAAGTGCCATTTAGAGTAGGGGTGAGAATCAGCTAATTGATTAGTTATTAAATTAATAAAATTAGTCAAAATTCAAAAAACAGTCGTACAAGTATTAGCTAATTTTCAAATTTGATTAACCTAATTTGAATTCAGTAATCGATTTTGAATTCGATTATCCAAATTCAACTTGGGTAAGTTGGGTCTTGACATTGATCAAAATTTCTATGTACTAAAACATGTTCCTCAAATAAAATTTGTCTAATTTGTTTAATTTTCACCACATATAAATTGATATATTTGACTTTTATTGATTAAAGATCTGATAAAAATATGAAAAACTCCTATTTCCCTTGATCCTTCTCTCTCTTTTAGACGTTCTACTGCTAGTAAGTAGATATTGTACTTATATGAAATTGATATCCTTCTAGAAAATTATAAAATTAGTCCTACTTCTCTTCCTTTGGTTAATCCATATTATGCTTTTGCCAATCTTTGTTTTTCTCCTATTAGGACTATACGTACTCTTATCAAACAAACTCCTTAGTATGTTAAGGAATATATTCAAGCTTCACGATTGGATCAACATCATATTCCTGCTACACAACAGGAGAAGTTTGTTACTCTTCACATCCCCTCTGACTTTCCCCGTCAGTGGAGATAATAAGGGTACACCCATATCCATTTTGGAACAATTAGATTGGCTCTCACTTTTCATGGCAGAAAAGGACTTCCTGTTGTAGCTTGCTTATCTCTCTTGGATACCAGATTTCATGAGTATCAACATGCTTGTATTGCAATTGTTGAAACTACTCTAAACGCTAGCACAGTTATGGTAACTATTTTTTCCAAATTTGAATATTTCTATTGAAGGAAGAAGGCATTAGCATTAGAAAGACTATAGAGGCATAGTCCAAGCCGACTACAATACAAGTCATGAGTAATAACGAAACCAAGATTGCAAAGCTTTGAAATGAGCACAAGAAGCTTTCTTCTTCTTTATTCAGTAGCTCTTTCTCCTCTTTGGTAAAAAACTTATCTCTAAGTAGGCAGAATGCCTTCCTTACTAGTCTATCTGATCTTAGACCTCTTCTCGCACCCTAGCTCTGGTTCATACATGTGTTTATATTTATGATATAAAATCTTTTATGTTTAATACTGTCATTCTTAGAAGTTTGGCTTGAATTACGAGGCAATCTTTCTCAATAATTAGGTCTTCCATCTGATCTGAGTAGCGGATCATGGATCATGATGCCGGGGATTTGTTCACAGCGGAAGTGAAACCTCAAATGGATTAGACACTCAAAGAAGATGGAATTCTACTTGGAATTTCAATTCAAAAGATCGATTTCCTGCTTCTGCAATGGGTGAAAAAATCTCATCTGCTCTCTTCAGTTAAGTTGTTCATGATATGAATACCTCTGAAAAGATTTAATTTCTCTAAATATCTATATCCCTTTTCCCAGTCTTTTGTGCTGTAACAGCAATCGCATCTAGAATATCAAATCTAGCTCTTAGCTGGTCTTGTCCAACCACTCTTCTGTTTGATGACAATTGGAAATACCTTGCTAGTGAAGTAAGCAATCAAAGGGATGCCATTAGTTTTATTAAAAGGCATATCTATTTTCTCGCCTATTTTCGGCGGCTATACTAACATGTAACTTAATTCAATAATTAACAATATAATTATGTACAAAACTATAGCATGTTATAAATTACAAATATTAATAATATACGTATCATAAAACTACATAATGTGTGATTTATCAGTAACAATTTTGTAACTGACAAGGTAAGAATATGTAAATCACTACCAACATAATTACGTATAAGTGCATTATTTAATGGGTAAATTACCGTAAACCCCCATGTGGTATGGCCTTCATACTTTTTGCCACCATGTGTTCTGGAAATATACCTTAAACCCCCATGTAGTCTAGACTATGTCTCTTAAATGGTAAAATGGACGAAAAACATCCAAACTAATGGTTTTGGTTGGAATTACATTCTTACCCCCATATTTAAATTACAATAAATTACTGTGAACCCCCATATAGTATGATCCTCAGATCCATAACCCCCATATGTTTTGGAAATATATCCTAAACCCCATGTACTCTGAACTGAATGATGTGTATAGAAAAAAATCATCCAAAGTCATGTTTTTGAAATTACATTTTTACCCCAGATACAATTTAATATAATTTATACAGGCATTAATTCTCCTGGGCCTTAGAAATTTTAGATTTCAATTTGCAGGGATGGAAAAATGAAAAAAAAAATGACATTAGTTTATTATTACAATTAAGGATCTACAAATTAATGCACAAAAAAAAGAAAAAAAGAATTACGGAAAAATATTTCATGCATCCTACAGGTAGTTATGCTTTTTGGTTGTAAATGATGGATAAGTGTAGCAAATTTGAGAACAGGTTTATGTAAGTAACAATAAGGGTAGGTTGGATATAAATTTTTTTTTTTTTTTTTTTGCAGAGAAGACGAATTTTCAGGCAACAACTCGCAATAGGTGAGCATGTGTAAATAAAAATAATTAGTTTGAATGATTTATGTTTGTTTTACCATTTAGTCCAGACCATGTAGAGGTTTAGAGTATATTTACAAAAGCATATGGGGGTTATGAGTTCGAAATTCATCTTATGGGGGTTTATGGTAATTTATCCTAAATTTTTTGAGAAAAATTATGTTTTTCATTAAACACTCGCTTTGGGATGCGTGCTTTTCAAACACTATTAATTTGGATGATTTCTGTCCACTTTATTTTTTAAGACAAACTATATAGGGGTTTAAGGTATATTTTCAAAATATATGGGGGTTATGGGTCAAAAGGCTGTACCACATGGGGGTTAACAATAATTTACCCTTATTTAATTCATAAGAGTATATTAATGTTAGGGTAAATTGACGTAAACCACCATGTGGTATGGCTATTTGAACCATAACCTTTATACCTAGGGTAAGATGTTTTGAAAATATACCTTAATCCCCATGTGGTCTAGACTAAATGGTAAAGTGGACGAAAATCATCCAAACTAATGATTTTCGTTAAAATTATGTTCTTACCCTATATTTAAATTAGATTAAATTACTTTAAACCCCCATATAGTATTATTTTCTAACCCATAACCACCATATATTTTGAACAAACAAAATATCCTAATCCCCCAGGTGGCCTGTACTAATAATAAAACAGATAAAAATCATCCAAAATTACGGTTTTCGAAATTATACTTTTACCCGATATGTAATTTAATATCAAAATTTTCAAATAATTCATTTCTCCCTATTTTCAAAAAATATAGCTTTCAATTTGCATGATTAAAAATGAAGAAAATGATATTAGTTTATTATTACAACTAATGTAAATTAATGCATGAAAAAAAAAAGAAAAAATTATAGAAAAATACCTTATGCATCCTTGTTGCTGTCTCTTATACACATCTAGATGTGTATAAGAGACAGCAAATTTGAGAATACAAGTTTATGTAAATAACAATAAGTGTAGGTTGGGCATACAGTTTTAAAATTTTTGGGAAGAAAAACGAATTTTCAAGCGACAACTCACAATAGGAGTGCGTGTATAGTAAATATGATTAGTTTTGATGATTTATGTCTACTTTATCATTTAGTTCAGACCACATGAGGGTTTAGGATATATTTACAAAACTATATAGGGGTTATCAGTCTAAGATGTATACCACATGGGGGTTTACGGTAATTTATCCTAAACTTTTTGAAAAAAAATTATATTTTTCATTAAATACTCGCTTCGGAACGCATGTTTTTTAAACACTATTAGTTTGGATGATTTCCATCTACTTTACCATTTACTCCAGACCACATGGGAGTTTAATGTATATTTCTAAAATATATGGGGTTATGGGTCGGATGGCCATACCACAAAAAGGTTTACAGTAATTTACCCTTAATGTTATGAATAAAGTTCAAAAAATAAAGCTAATTATAATATTGTATGGTGCCACATTATAATTTTTAAAGCACCTTAACGTTGTTTGAACTACGACATTTAAAAGTTTAAAACTGGAATACACAAGTACTATTGAATTCGGTAATTGATTAATTGAATTAAAAATACTTCTATTTCACTTTCGAATTAAATAACCTAACTTACGAATTCGATTAACCTATTTTTGACTAAAATTAACCAAATTTATTAACCGCATTTAATTCGAATCGATTTGAAATTTCAATTAACCGAATGCCTGCTCACCTCAAATTTTGAGCCAAAACAAAAGAAAGTAAACATCTTGGACTCAAAATAGAATCAATGTATAAGTTTGCCCCACCTGCCACCTTCTAGCACCCAACCTAAGATCCACCCTACCTTCTTGGGGTAGTTATATGTTTTTGAATTATTGAACAAAAATTAAAGTTCTCAAAGATTCAAAAGCGAAAGAGTTAAGTAATTATTCAATTAGTGATATGCAAGAAACAATTAAAATTAGTGTTATTCATGTCATATAGCAAGGCTAATAATCCCTTGCTAAAAAGGGTTTTACTTAAGGTGTTCATTTTGTCAATAAACAACTTCTTGATTTATTTGATTTTCGACTTGAAAAATATTAAAGTCAATATCAAATCACATAAGCTCAAAATCAAATAAAGTCCAGCCATTTAAACTCGATTTATTAGGTCGGTAAGTCAAAAAAATTACCTATTCTATATCTAATATAATCCTTCCTTCTATTATTTATACTTTAAAATTTTAATATATCATTCTACAAATCAAAAGACATTATATATTTCAAATTAAAAATTAAGTCAAATATTACAAGTTTGTAATCATAAGCTACATTCATCACTAATAAAAGTAAAATACATAACCAATCTACCCCAAGCTTCACCATAACCAACCTCCAAATCTTGCCACTCTCACCCTCAAAGAGTGCGATCTACTATCCCTACCTCCCCCTACCCTCAATCTTTCGCCAACCCCTAGGCGCCGCCAATCCCCGATTTTCTCCCCTTGCTAGTCCGCAACAACTAAACTCCTCTTTCCCAAGGCCCCAATCTTCTTAATGCTCTACAATGCCTCACCTAACCTCCCTACCACCCCAGCCCCTCCTTCATCATTTTTTTAAAAATATTTTTGAATTTTTTCTAATAAATGTTCTATAATTCTTTTTCCATATTTTTAAAATTTATATAAATATTTTTTTTTCTTTTTATGCCATCTAAAATTTTTAATGACTTTTCTTAGTATTATTCTTATTTTTTTCCTTTTCTTTTTCTTTTTCTAATTTTTAAATTTTATTACATTTTTATGAATTTTATCTTTACTTATTTTCATTTTATTACTTTTTATTTTATATTCTTTTATTTTTAAAGGAAGAAAATACTAATACTTAAATAAGATAGAAAAGGGCATAACTGACCAATTTAATTGCTCCGTTAATGAAGGTATTTTTCATCAATTGGACACTTGAACGCAAAGTACAGAGCATTTTTGTAGCTTTTTAAACTATGTGTGGGTAATAAAGACTTAAACAACTAAATCACATGGGGTGTAAAAAGAATTTGTCCAAAAGAAAATTAAATCACCTAAATGGAACTTGTAAATGAGACGATGATTATATAGGAAAAACCTTTTTGTCTTTAAAAATGGAAGTTAGCATTTGGTATTTGGTTTTAGACACAGTACATTTATACAAAGTGACAATGTGACAAAAGTCACTGACGTATCACTAGATCCGGAAAAAAAAAAGAACGAAATCCAGCTGAGTATATAGGGGTTTTGGATTCACTATTATAATCCATCTGGAGTGGTATTGGCAAGTGGCCATGAATTTGTGACTTTGTAAACCGTTTTTCTTTTTCATATATAGACATCGAAAGATAAATAACACTTAATAAAAAAAATTTAAATCATGAATCTCCATTAGAAAAGCTCCATTGTATATTTCATACATCAAATTTTGCAAAAATATTACGATAAAAGATAGATAAGAGAAATAATAAAATTAATTTTGATTTTCTATAAAGGTTCACACTGTGAGTTCTAAGAAAAAGACTATAAATTAATTAAAACAAATTAAACTAATAAAACTAAAATATTCCTAATTTAAGGCTAAATGAGCTAATTAAAGTCTTATAAATGAATAATTAAGCCTTAAATGAAGATTAATTAAACTCATCATAACATTTTTAACATGAGAATCTAATTGAAAACTTTTTAAATAAATTATAGGCGTCAAATAAGAAGGAAACCTAAATTTAAGGAAGGGCCAAGACAAAAAATAAATAAAAATTAAGGGATAAAAGTTGTGAATAAGTCAGCAAGTAGCCTTATGTAAATTCTACTTGATGTCTCTTTCAGCATTCACGTGATTGTGTCAGGCAAAACTTTGTTGCATTGCATGCTATGGTGCAACTAATGCTCAGTTGCATTCATCTAATTTTCAAAGAAAAGAAATAGAAAATTTTAGAACAAATATGTCAATAATTTTTTACTTTCTAGCATTTTGAGGATAACAAAAATTTTAGAATAGGTATACTGTGATAATCTTTCTCTTCATTTCCATCCAAATTGGAAGGAGAGCCTTTTTGAATTTTAGCTCTCAAATCCAACCCATCCAAATCATTTTCATTCTGCTCCTTTCTTCGCCCAAAAAATCTTGAAGAAAACCAACCTTTTCCTTTTTTTAATTGTTCTCAATTGCTTTTCTTCTTCTTCTCCTTCTCCTTTTAAAAAGCCTCCTTATAGCTTATAACTTTTAAAAATATTTAATGGTTGTTGTCACCTACTTTTTTCAATAGTTTTTGTGTTATTTATCTTTCTTACACCAAAGCAAACTAAAAGCTTAACAGATCCACCAACCCCAGCAAGATAAATGTAACTCCATTACTTGCTACACCCACGATATTTTTCTAAAATATGAAGCTTTTAGATGAAAAGGGTTTCTTCAAAATTTCGTGAAGGTGTTAATGATACTAAGACAAGACTCCACAAAATGGCAATTAAACAAGAATTATCGAAACCAGGTATGGAAATAATTTAAACCAAGCATTATATATTGTTTAATTATTTTATTGTTAGTGGGACACGTGTCTTATTCTCATTTGTTGGGTTGATTAGGTTGTAGTATTTGTCTTTGGTTGTGGGTATACTAGATTATTTCTTTTGATAGTAGTACCAGTTACCGTAAGCCATAGGGCTTAGAAGTAATCCTCTGTTTTGTTTTTAGTGGGGCCGTCCTCTTTTGTGAACAGAGTCGCCACCTCCATTTTGTAAAGGAAAATAATTTGATAGACCCGATTTTTTATCCTACTTATAAATTTTGTAGTCAAAATTAAATCTTTAAAAACCTTACTTATATCATTTAATATCATAAATTCTCTAAAATTTAATCCAAATCACATGATTTACAATTAAAATCAAAAACTAAATTTACCTAAATATTTGACATTTTGTATATGGTGTAAAACACAGTCATCATTCCATAAAAAGTCCTTTGCCTCCGTTTACGATTTTCTTTCGTGTTTTGGATTAATTTTATATTTGTTTTGGGTCTATCAAAGTAGTATTAGAGTTACGGTTAATTCATAGTTATAATTGTTTCTTTACAGTTCTAAAACTCAAAAATAAATGTAAATATATTTTTTGGAAAAAAACAGAAAAAAGTCTATTTGAAAGCACATGAGTTAGAGGATCATATTCATGAACAATCGATGGAAATGTTAATGTACAAACGGTGCAGCAAAATAATCATTCATTATCACAAATTCATCAGGCAATTAATATTTCAATTTATGAAAAAATTGCTATGGCAGATATGAAAAAGAGGCTTGGGATATTTTGGAGAAGACATTCCAAGGAATTGACTAGATCCAATAAAATAATCTGATAATGTTGAAGAGAAAATTTGAACTTTTGACGATGAAAAAATCTAAATCCATCGAATCTTGTTTTTCTCAAAAATTTGAACTTTTGACTATGAAAAAATCTAAATCCATCGAATCTTGTTTTTCTCAAAAATTTGAACTTTTGACTACGAAAAATGTATAGTCTAAATTCATAGAATCTTGTAAAATCGGTTATCAGAGATTAAGAATGAGATAGCACTCAACAACCATGAATTGGCTGACAAATTATTTGTAGAAAAAATCCTGAATACCTTACCAATGAAATTTAATTTTGTTGTTACAGTAATTCAAGAAACGAAAGACATCCAATTTGAGTATTGGAAACTTGCAGGGCTCATTAATTTTTCATGAATAGAGAATTAATGGGAAAATGGAGGATGCTATAGAGAAGGATACAGTGGAGAAGGCATTACAGACACAGTTGAATTTGAAGGAAAAAGATGAATCTAAGCCGCAAGGAGAATCCAGTCAGACAAATCTGACATACAACAATAGAGGTTGTGGTTACAACAACAACAAAAGTAAAGGCAAATGGAATCCCGGACGTAGTAGATATAACAATTTTATTTTTAGAGCTAGTTCTGGTAGAGGTAGAAACAATAATTTTGGTAGAGGTAATAATTTTGATAGAGGAAATATTTTTATTAGGCTCAAGATCATATTTTTGCAATGTCAAAATATATAGACTTTATTTTTGACTTGTAATGTTGTGGACATTGTTGACAAAAATAATGGTTTTTAGATACTGGCTGTAGTAATTATATGTGTGGTAAAAAAGAATTATTTTCTAAATTTGATGAATCTGTTATATATGAAATAAGAATCTTTCTTTTCTAATTTTTTTTTTAATTTTTTTTTTTTGAAAACTTTTGAAAACTGTCTCTTAGACCTGTCTCTTAGATGTGTATAATAGACATTATGTTAGTTGAGTCATAATTTGTTGAGCTATGTGTCAATTGTTAGAGAAAAATTACAATATTCGTATTAGGCATGGCATGTGTACTATTTTTAATGAAAACACATTGATTGCAAAAGTACAATGACTCCTAACCACTTATTTCCATTAAATTTAAATAGTTAAAAATTTTCTTATATAAGTACTGTGATTGATGACAATAATTCACTGTGGCATTTGCAGTTTGGACATTAGAATTTTGACTGCTTGAGATTTTTGGCTAGTAGAAGAATGGTTGGTAGGTTGCCTAGTATCAGTATTCCTCTTATATTCCATATCATTTGCGTAGAAAACTTGATGATAAAGGTAAAAAATGTGTTTTTATTGACTATAGTGAACAGTCCCAAATTTACAGATTATTTAGTCCAGTTTCAGGAAAAGTTATTGTCAGTAAAGGTGTGACTTTTGATGAAAAAAGTGTTTGAAACTGTTCCCAGATGAACCAAAAACTGCAGAGTTAATTTTCAATTATGAAGGAAAGAATGATGAGCATGTTTTTTAGCTATCAGCAGTTGCTCAGGGGGGTTGACAAACTGAGACATCGGGTCGTCAACAGCGTCAATGCCAATTGCCTGCTAGATTGCAGGATTATGCTATTTCTTTAGATAATTCTCCTTCTAATAAAGATATTGTAAATTTTGCTTTATTTATAGATTGTAACCCAGTTGTTTATGAGGATGTAGTCCAAGATAATTGTTGGGTGAAAACAATGGAAGAAGAAATTCATGCCATTGAGAAGAATAATACATGGGAGCTTTTTACTCTTCCAACTGGTAAAAAGACCATTAGAGTGAAATGAGTTTACAAGACGAAGCACAAGCCTAATGGAGAAGTGGAGAGATTCAAGGCGAGATTGGTGGTAAAAGGTTATAAGCAAAAATTTGATATTGATTATTTTGAGAGATTTGCACTTGTTGCTTGACTTGATATAATTTGTTTGACAATTTCTCTTGTTGCTAAGTGGAGAATTTATTAAATGGATGTTAAGTCCATTTTTTTGATTGGAATACTCGAGGAGGAAGTGTATGTGGAACAAGATGCAGCTTTTATCAAGGAAGGTCGAGAAAACAAGTGTATAGTTTAAAGGCATGGTA
The DNA here is from genome assembly GCA_025175665.1 of Cinchona pubescens. Lineage (NCBI taxonomy): Eukaryota > Viridiplantae > Streptophyta > Magnoliopsida > Gentianales > Rubiaceae > Cinchona > Cinchona pubescens. The sequence continues at coordinate 130,211 of JANKKI010000109.1, forward strand.
CACAAGAATTGATTCTTACATTTTTATTTCTCATATTTTTTTAAGGTATCCATATGAGCACACTTTTTATATTAAATTTTCTGCTCGTGGCGATGTTATTATTGTATGTTTGTATGTAGATGACTTGATTTTTATAGGAAATAATCTGGAGATGATTGTTGAATTCAAGGAGGCCATGATTAAGAAGTTTGAGACGATAGATATGGCACTTATGTCACATTTTCTTGGGACTGAAGTTCATCAGTTTGACAGTGGTATTTTTATTTCTTAAAGAAAATATGCAAGTGACATTTTGAAAAAAATTCAAGATGGATGAAACTAAGCCAATTTTGACTCTGGTTGAAGAAATTGCATTCAACGAAGGATGGTACTGGAGAATATGTTGATCCCACGAACTTTAAAAGTTTGGTAGGGAGTTTGAGATATTTGACTTTTATAAAGCCAGATATAACTTTTAGTGTTGGTTTGATTATCAGGTTTACAGAAATTCCACGCCAGTCACACTTGCAGGTAGCAAATAGGATATTTAGATATATCAAAGGTTTTTAAGGGGATGGTACTTTTTATTCACGCAATGATCCAGTTGAGTTATTTAGTTACGCGGATAGTGATTGGACAGGTGATACAGTTGAGAGAAAGAGTACTTCAAATTATGCATTTTTTACTGGTTCTGAGGTATTTTCTTGGTGTTCTAAGAAGCAACAGGTGATAGCTTTGCATACAGCAGAACCAGAGTATATTGCAGTAGCTAATAGTGCTACTCAAGCATTGTGGTTGCATCGTATGCTTAACAAAGTAGGATGATCTTACAAAGATTTATTGTGACATTAAGTCAGCAATTGAGTTATCAAGAATCTAGTCTTCCATAGGCGTAGCAAACACATTGACATCAAATACTATTTCATATGTGAGTTGGTTTGAGATAAGGAGATTGAGATTGATTATTGCAGAATTGAAGAACAAGTGACAGATAATTTTACAAAAGTTTTGAACTCAGAAACATTTTTGAAATTGAAGAAGGTGTTGGGCCTGTTCACATTTGACCGAAGTTAGGTTTAAGGAAGGCATTGTAGGCAATAATTTAAACCAAGCATTATTGTATTGTTTTATTATTTTATTGTTGGGTTGATTAGGTTGTAGTGTTTGTCTTTGGTTATGGGCATAATAGATTATTTCTTTTGATAGTAGTACTAGTTTCTGTCAGTGTTTTTAAAATCGGACAGGCCCTGTCGGTTCGACCGATTGGACCGCGAACTGGAAGAACCACCAGTTCGGTCCACTTTCATAACTGGGTGGAACAAAAAATCGCAGAGAACCGGATTGAACCTGTCTCTTATTCAACTAGTGCTTTGTGGTTTTCAAAGTTTTAATTTTTAAAAAAAAAAAAAAAATTCCTTGAGGCGGCGGCAGCAGCAAAGACCAAAGACAACACAGCAGCAGCACATTCTTTGCAATTTCCATTTGTTTAGCTTTTTTTTTTTATGAACATAATATCTAGATCTATCTATCTTCCTCATCTTCTTCTTGCTTTTTTTTTTTCCACTAGCCTAGCCGACTCCTTCCTCCTCCTTCTCTTTGTGCTTTGGCTCCGAATAAGAGACTTCTTCTCAACTCTTCACTTCCTCCATCATCTCTTCCACTCCACATTTTCATCTAGGCAAGTTATATTATTTCTTTCATGTAATTTTTTTTTCTATTTTTATGCATTTATTTTGTTATTTTTCTTGTCCATTTTTCCTATATTTATGTTGTTATTTCTCTTATGTTATTTTTTGGTGTATTTTTCATGCATTGAATTTTAATTATTTCTGGTCCGTTATTTTTTTTCTATTTTTCGGGCATTTTTTTTCCTTTCATGTTTTGTTATTTTTCTTGTTTATTTTTCATGCATTTATTTCATATTTTATTTTCTGTTTTTTGTCTATTTTTTCTCCATTTAATTTTATTATTTATTTTTTATTTTTTGGTGTATTTATGTTTCTTATTTCTTTTCCACTACTTTTTTTTTTCTATTGTCCTGTGTTTATTTTATTATTAATTTTTTGTTATTTTTTTTGTTTATTTTTCTTGTGTTGATTTTCTTAGTTTTTCTATTTTTTTAATCTAAGCATGCCATCATTTATTGTCCATAAGATTTGTCTATTTTCTGCATTTATTTTGTTATCAAAAGATTGTTATTTTTTAATCTATTTTTCGTTCATTTTTTTTATTATTTATTTTTTGTTATTTTTTGAAGAACTACCTGTGGATGATATTGTTGAATGTTCCAATTTTCAACAAGTTGAAGATTGGTTTGAAATAATTTTTTTGAATCTTTCTAAATTTTAATTGTAAATTATACTATTGTACTATACTATTTTTTTAATTAATATTATTTTTTTTTATTTTTTATTAATATATATTATTTTGTTTTTATTTTTAGATGATGATAATGATGATAAAATTGAGGAAGATGTGGATTTGGAATCATTTCAACATAGGGGTATTAGTCTTATTGATGAAGATGATGAATGGCTAAACTGAGATAATCATGAAGTGAAGTTATGAGATGATTGTAATTTGTTTTTAGTTTTCGTTTGATGTTGATTGTGTTACTTAAGAAAATGACAGTTCAGTTGTAATGTTATTTGCTATACTTGTTCTTTGTTGTATTTGTTTCTTTGTTTGGGATGTAGACAATATTATGTAGAATTATTGTTGTTAGTTTTTTGAAGTCAAAAATGATGTTGGACACGTTAATGTTGATTGTAGAGATGATGTTGGTATTTGACAAGTTGTTTTCAACTTAGAGATGATGTGGTATTTTTATTTTTGAATTTTATAGAAATATATTTTAATCTTTAAGTCACTTTAAATTTTATCAAATTTAAAAATAAAAAAAAATCAACCAATCAGACCGAGAAACCGGACAGGCCACTGGTTCAATGACCGGTCCGATTTTCAAAACATTGGTTTCCGTAAGCCGTATAAGGCTTAGAAGTAACCCTCTATTTTGTTTTTTAGTGGGGCCGTCCTCTGTTGTGAATAGAGCCGCCACCTATGTTTCGTATATAGCAAAAAACGCCATCATTCAATAAAAATTCCTTTGCTTCCATTTATGATTTTCTTTCTTGTTTTTTATTACTATATTTGTTTCGCGTCCATCAGGCCAACCAATAGTATATAAATGGTCAACTAAATTGAAGATTTACACGAAAAACTGCAAATCACCATCAATGTTACGACAGAACTGGTATTTTCTCCAACATATCATAGTGGAGAACAAAATTATCCTGCCCTAGGAATGTCTCCTCAAGTAATATGTGGATTGATAGAATATTAACTGATAATTTTATCTGGGCTAATAATAAGAGCCTTGCCACAGAGGTGATATGGAAGATTGAAAAATAAAAAGTTTCTCTATGTAGGGATGTTCAAAAATATCCTATCACCTTATTTAAAAAAATTATTCTCTCTCATCTTAAATGACATTTTAATTTTGGGTATCGTTGCACTAAATATAAAGTTTGGAGAGATTTATGAGATTTTTAAAAGTTCAGGGACCAATTCACCCACCATTACTTCATCAATATTGTGAATATGAAAAATGCCATTGTTTCTATACTAAGTGATATTAGCATAAAATTTGGGGGATATTTGTGAAAGTATTCCATTGTATTTTATTCTTTCATTTGTTTTAAATACTACATGATTATTGTATTTCTTATGTATTTTTCTAAATATAGTGAAAATTGGAGCTGAATCAACAATAATTGATCTTTAAAAAATTAACCACTCTTGAAACTTGCTTTTGAAGAATGTTGCAAATTGTTAGCTTTTATAATTTAGTTATGTTTTTTCTTGTCTTAACTATAAACTTGTAATATTTGTATTAATTTCTATTTCTATTACGACATATTTTAAATTTATGGAATGATATACTAAATTTGAAGTTAGAATATGGAACGAAAGATTTATATAGATATGAATAGCTCCTAGTCAAATCTATACAAATTCATGTCATCTTATAGACAGGTTAGAAATTTAAACGATTCGACTTTAACTGATTTTAGATTAATATGATTTGAGTTTGATTTCAAAATTCTTCAACTGAAACTCAATGTTTCCAAATCTCAAGTTAAATAAGTCAAAAAGTCGAATAGCGGTTGAACGAACTCCCTAGGAGCTGCCCACATAAAAGGATTTGGATCATCTCCATTTAGTTTCTCTGCATTTATTGTCCATTTATCTAAATAATTAAAATTGAAAAAAATAATCTGAACATACCATTAGCTTTATCTCATCGACTGGATCATCATATCCAAAAATGGAAATTCATTCGAAAAAAAAAATTATCATTAAATTATATGTCACATTTGGATGTGTCGAAATTTTTAAATTTTGATGAAATATAAATTAGTTGAATCAAACAGTAAAACATCACTATTTTTTCTGATTTTTTGCAAGACATCTGCACAGAACATGATTTAAATTATGAACGGTCTTGATTTTTGAAAACATAGTTAAAAGTTTATTTTTAAAAATAAATGGAGTAGGCTCTATTTACCCTTTTAATGGAGAGAATCTTTGTCTCACATAAAGGAAAAAAGGAAATGAGAAAAGGCTTTGAAGACCATCTACTTCAGTTCCATCCCCTATGTCATGTGACCAAGAGACAGGCTTTATTAATTAACTAGAAAAATTATTTATAAAACTACAAATTTATAGTTACTTGTCAAAATTACTTTACATGGTAAGATTTTATCAAATCATAACCTTCTTAATTTTAGATTCTTGTCAGGATTTCTTTTTATTTTTTCGGATCTAGTGATACATTATTTGCTTTTATTTGTCATTTTATATACATGCACTCAATTAACTATTGCATGCAATGTTTTTGAATTCGGACTGGTAAATGAACCGATAAATTTTTCAGTTGGCAGTTCAATTGGTTGAACCTCTCGGATTTCATAGGTTTTATATTTATAAAAATAGAATAAAACATCTGTCCATGGAGTAGTTTACCTGGAGATCGGCCTCGTATTTTATCCAAGACCAATGTTCTAAACCTACTACAACTAACTTTTTTTTTTTGGTTACTACAACTTGTTTACATAAATTTTTTCAATCCAATTTTTTTATTACCAACCTTTTTTTCTTTCTACTCCATCTCCTTACCTCCCCCTTATCCTCCCATTCTTCCCATCTCCTCTATCTCCCTCCTTTCCTTCTCCTGGTCTCCCTCTACCTCTTCATTTTAAAGTAAATACTTCTCATTTAATTATTATTCATAAAGAATATATCTTTGACCTTAGAGAATGAAAATATGAGAAACTATTAAATTTTATTATATCCAACATCACAATTTGTTCAAGTTAAGTCAAATATTAAAAAATATAAAATATTAAGAGATATCAAAAAATCAAAAAAATCAAAAAAATTATGAAAAATATATTTTCATACATACTTTTAAAGAAAAATTTTCAATAGAACATAAGTCCATTTTGGAATTGTTCTACCATTATATTTCAACATTCAAATTTGAAATAGTATAAAATGAAATTCAAAAATTTTAAATATTTGATAAAGAAGAATATTGATATAGATTATATTGAAATATTATATAGTTTATTTTTGCTTATTTTTAATTAATTATCACTGTATATCACTATCAAAATTTAAATACATGATAGATGAAAATATCAATGATATTTTAGTCATTTAACTAAAATATTTTAATAATTTTAATATTGTTAATAGATGAATAGTGTCAACATCATCTAAAATGTATATGAACACTGTTAAATGCATATATTATTGTAATTAAGACTAGTTTAGGGGGCAAAGTGTTATTAACCCAAAAAAATATGCGACTTTTTTTTTTTTTTTTTTTTGAAAATTTTTAATGAAGGCTAAAACAATCAAAACTTTAGCAATTCAAATCTCCATAGATAATTTATTCATAATTTAAGTGAGATTTTTTTGGTTCATGATTTTCCCATCTTCAGCAATGGTTCAACACTTCAGCAGCAACTAAAAAGAACTAAAAGATGACTCACCGTGCCTCAAAATCTGTAGCATCAGTTGTTATCAGCTTCTCATTTTTAAAGCTGATAACACATTTTTCAAACATGACCAAAGTGGGGGCTGTGTGGACGTTTCGGCTGTATTAGTGGACAACCTTACGATTCATAAAAAAATAGGATTAATTTCATTTTCTTCCCCTGTGGTTTAGCATAATTATAGACACCTAGAGGTGTCAAAAGTTACACTTGCATCCTGTATTTTAAAGTTTTATATAACTAAATCCAACCCATAAGGTTGATGTTAGAAAATTTTCCTTTTGAATATCTTAAAATACCCTTTATTTATTAAAAAAAAAAAAAAAACTAACTTCATCTTTCACAGTCAATTAAACATTTTCTAAAACTTAACGAAAACCCAAAGTAATTAATCCCTCAATTTTACTCCCTCCCAAACTCATGGTCATCCAACTCCATTCGTCTCCAGTCTCCACAGCTGCTATATCGCAGCTCATCCCCTTCCTAAAATCCCCGCACAAACAGAATAACAAAGAAAATATTTATATAAACTCAATTTTTTATTTCACCTGTAGACTTTACGGTCAAAATTAAATCTTAGATTCCATAATATTTAATCTACACCAATTATTTGACAAGATCTACAAGTGAGATAAAAAATCAAATCTACTTAAGTATTTCCCGAATAATAAACCAATCTATTCTCCCTCCATCTAACTAAACCCTTTTTCCATGCCACACTCCACGCCCTCAGTAACTCTCCCATGTCCCTTGCCCAAATCCTTCATAAAAGAAATAAACTCTCACTTCACAAACTCCATTAACGCATATAGTAAATTCCTACGATTCAGTTTAAAATAATAATAATAATAATAATAATAATAATTCTTCGATTCAACCAAAGAGTACATTCGGTCATACAAAAGTTTGTGTTTGTTTGGTCTTTAGTTATAAGATCAATTCGATTTTGTTTTGTCTGAACTGATTGTTGTGCTATAAAATTTGCTAATTTTTTGGTTTGTTTGGCTTGTACTTGATTTGGGCTCTTGTAGGAAAATCAGTGAAGAGGAGACTGAAAAAGTAGGTTAAGAGACAAGCAGGTGTAGTGGTCTGGAAAACAACATGGCATTCAGCTCTTCTGCCAATTCACCACTGTCTCTGAAACACATCTAGATGTGTATAAGACTGTCTTGATTTGTGCTTGATTTTTTTGATTGGGAATGCCTGCAATAGTGGTAACTTTAATTATTATAACTTGAAGGCAGATTCCTGAAATTATATCAAACTTCAGGAGAGGAATATAAAATTATTTCAAAAATATCTTATAGACCCAATCAAATTCTCCTCAAATAATTTTTTGGTCCAAGTCTCCTCTAATAACATTTAGCAAAAATTCTAGTCATATCATTTAACATAGGGTTAATGACAATTTAACCCCTAAAATATGGGGTAATTGCACTTTGCCTGTAAGAGAAAAAATGCACACATTACCCACTTCAATTAACGCCGTTTGTGCTTTCTAATGTCCTAGGAAATCGTGAAAATTTAATTTCTAATCATACTCTCAATGGTCTTTCACGTAATAACACCTTGTCCCACACACATATATATATATATATTAGTAAAATCTGACTGTGAAACACATGGTCGGTGTCTACTATTTTTCCTTTTCCCAAAAAGATGACATTTTCATAAATAATACAGTAATCCTTTATTGATACAAAATTAAAAAAAATTATGTGTAAATATGGGCAAAAATATATTAATTCCAACATAATCCAAAACTAAGGCAATAAAATGATCTAAACTTACATTTTATCTTTCCAAATAACTGGTTATAGACGATGATAGAATGGATCAAATTCTGAAGACCCTATTGTAGAAGGAAAATTTTCAAATATATGTTTGACAACATCAATATGTAATTGTGATCTCTCTGTCTGAAGTATATGATGCCTGAATCCCATGCCATCTAATATAGCTCAATACATTGAGAAGTATGTGTAGGAGAGAGAAGAGAATTATTCTGTGCAAAATAAGAAATCTATGAAAATAGAACATTTTTTCAAAGGAAACTACCATACTACTTATATCATCATGTCATCCAATAGCTAAGCGAAACAAAATCATTAAAGCGATGATGTATATTCATCAATAATACTACTTACAGTACAAATTTTCTCACAAGGATGCATTGATAATGTGGTCAAACCACAAGGGAGATGAATATAAGTTACCCTTATTTTGATGGAATTGAAAATTCTACGGTCTCTTTTATGAATTATTTTTTTTTATTTTAAATATTTGTACAATACATCATGTGATTTAAAAGTTTATATTATATAAGTTTTAAAAGTTAAGGGAACGGTAAAATTTTCCTAAAGCGTATATTGTTTTTAGTTTAGAAGGTAAAGTGTTATTATCTACTAATTTAGGGGTGGTGTTATAAATAACTTTTGATTTAAACAAAGAGTGATTATTATTGGGCTCGTCTTTATTACATGGTAGCAGTTTACAAGTATCCATCACGCAACTAGCTAAATAATAAAATAAATATTGATTAGGTGATAATTTGGAAAAAAAAATTTTACTACCCACTTGACAATTCCAAGATTGTTAAATGTGGGTCTCTTACTTTATTAGTTTCCTTTTCAAAACCTATTCTTATTCAAAAGAAAAATGAGTAGCAAAGATTTGATTTTGATTAATTTGATTGAAAAATTATTTAATTGGGATAAACTGCGAAGCTAGTGAGAATGATGTGCATAAATAATGGAGTAGTTCCAGAAAACTGCTGGCATATTCCCACTAATTGCCTTAAAACTGCATTTTATTTTAAAGCAAAAGGCCAGTTTACATATCTTGTAGTATATGGTTGGCTGAAGCAGAGAAGGGACTAGCAGAAGTTGCGGAAGAGGTACAATTTGTTCTTGGAGAGAGTACATTACTAACAGAATTTCTGAAGTAGCGATTGTAAACTCCGTTGTAGGCCTCCTAATAGACCAGCTAATAGAATTACGTAGGCCGAGTGCCTCGCCAATTATTAGGAAAAGTGCGCTTTGCGTTCTCCGGAAGCTGAAATTTATAATGTCAGATAGCTTGAACGATATAATTGATTATTTTGATCACATGGAGGATGATATTAGTGCCAGAGATCCAATATGGATCCTCAAATTTATATAGCTGCTGTTTCGGGTAATTGGAGTGAAATCGCCAATCTTGATCTCTATTCTCAGAGGACGGCTACAGGAAACACCGTCCTTCACGTACTATCCCAGTGCTCTTCTACCTCTTCGGATGCGGTCAGGCAGATTCTTACAAGAAATCCTTATTTACTGCTGGACCAAAATGCACAAAAGGAGACAGCACTCCATTTGGCTGCAACGAAGGGCCATTCCGAGGTCGTTGGAACACTTATCGATTGTTCGAAAATTTCTGGACGGCGTAATAAACTCTGCACGATGATGTTAGGAATTACAGATAACTATGGAAACACAGCTTTGCATAAGGCTGTTGAGAACAATCGCTATGAAGTCGTCAAATTGTTGGTAGAAGCAGATACAAGCCTACAATACGAAGCCAGATATTAAACTATTAAGACAGCCCTCTGTATATAGATGCTGAGAAGGGATATAGTGATATCACGGATCGGATTTTGTTGAGTTGCAATGAGTCACCATCTTATCATGGCCCCGGTGGGAAGACCGCCTTGCACGCTGCAGCAATCCGGAACTCTCCGGGTATATAATCCTTCCCTCTATCTATTTTGTCACAATTGAATTTAATTGAAATTTTGTTGGACAAACAGATATATCTTGTATATGAATAACTCATATAGAATTATTTAATTTTTTATAAAAAAATTTCAATAACAGTAAAATTTAAATATTCCTATTTTTTCAAAACAAAAAAAAAAAAAAAAAAAAAGATAAAAAATTTAGGAAATGATACCACACAGCATTTAAAAAATCAACACATTGACCTAAAACAAAAAGTCACAAAATAATTGGGACGAATGAGTATATATTAACGCTCAAGCTGTGTCCAACATTTAATCGTTTATAATGCTTTTTTCACTTTCTCCTTATTGTCAACTGACTACAATCAATAATTTTGACGACGAATATTGAATAATATCAATAAAAGATTCAACATTAAAAAATGAAAGATGATTATAATTTTAGTACGTAGCTATATAATAGCTATTCATTAGTGGCATTGAAACTTCTAGCGTTAGAAGTTTCAACTTTCAACAACAAAAATGATAGTGACATGTACCAATAATGAAAACCATGATTTACCAAGCTTATTACTAATTAGGATGACATCAAGGTGTATGCACCTATTTCTTACATGGGATTATATAAGTAAATAAGGATCACAATGTAATAATAAATCTGTGCACTTGATCTATCCAAAAATTTACCATTAATAAGGGTTGGGAATCAATTATCTAAATTTTTGTATCAATTTTGATTTTCTATGCAATTCAGCAAAAAATGAGACCTCATTTTCACATGAAATTTGACTGTTGTACAGAATGTGTTGTGCTGATATTGGCTGCGTTGCGACAACTGACTAAGCATGTGGATGAATGTGGATGGACTGCACTTCATTATGCCGCCAAGTATAATCATCGACAAGTGGTAAATTTGTTACTGTCTGCAGACAAGTCTTTGTCGCGCTATATAGCTGCTCGCAAAGATTCTGGGAAGACTGCTTTACATGTAGCGGTAATTCATGGAAATCTAGATGTTGTGCAAGAGATTTTATCGCACTGCCCGGACTGTTGGGAGGGAATCACAAGTAAAGGCCAGAATGTAATTCATCTTGCTGTCGAGAATGAGCGAGGACAAGTGTCGGAATTTATCATAGAAAATTCGTGGGCTATTGACCTCATAAATAAGAAGGATGTTAATGGGGACACTCCTCTCCATCTTTATGTTGCTACAAACGTATTACAGGGGCATAATCTCGTAAATCACCCTGGTCTAGATAGAAGTGTCTTCAACAAAACTGGCTTGACTCCGTTAGACATAATATCAATGGATGAAATGGTCACACAGAGACAGGTAAGAATTCTTTTTTTTTTTTTTTCTTTTTTTGATGAAAAGATTTTGGATATCCAAAATAGTCAAGGAATTTAGCCGAGAATTTAAAATTTACTAATAAAGTGAGAGTGAAAATTCTTTAATGATTAAGAATAATAGATTTTAAATTCATCCAAATTTTATATCATTTCAAAATTATTCAATCCATTCATCCAGTTACAACCATACTATTTGTGTTATGAAATACTACTAATGGGTATCTAATGACTCATTACCCGTGACAAACTACTAATTAATAACCAAGGGAAAAAAAAAAATATATATATATAGTTTTATGCACCTTATCAATGTTTGTATTTGTTACTATTATTTATGTTATAGAAAATGATTTACAAAATTATAAACAAGAAGACTTGCTCCAATTACTTTTCAAAGTCAATTTATGTGATAAAATGTTATTGAATTATTAACTCTTAATTTTAGATACTTAATTGATCAGATTCTTATTTTCTTTCACGAATCTAGTGAAATATAAGTGATTCACGTGTTATGGTTGTTTTTAAGATTAATGAAAATCCATCCATGCAATCATATTGTCTTTTGCTTGTTTTAATAGATGGCGATCAGGGACGAGTTGGTGCTAGGCGGGGGCTACACTAGGGAGGCGCAACAATAATATCACGAGATCTGTCGAGGATAAAGCATCTAATAAAAGTGATGAACTTGAACACGCTCAAGCGTATACAATTGTTGCTACGCTGGTAATAACCGTGACTTTTGCAGCTGGTTTTACTGTCCCAGGTGGCTTTGACATTGACAAGGGTCCCAATGAAGGCATGGCAGTTCTAGCAAGAAAAGCAGCTTTTATTGTATTTGTTGTTTCCGATTCATTTGCGATGATGCTCTCCATGGTTGCAGTACTACTACAATTTTTGCTCAAAGACAACCATACCCTGCCGGAAAAGCTAAATATATTACAAAATATCAAGGTATGTATTGGAGTTGCAATGACGTTGATGGTAATCGCATTTGTAACTGGCCTATATGCTGTACAACCAGTGCTAGCCATGAGGATTTATCTCTGCGCAGTTGCTGCAGTTGTTTGTTCTCCTCTATTAGTGTATCTTCTTAGGTTAGCGTTATTCGTATTGTAGGCTTGTATCCTGTCTAGCAACGCATGTTTGATTCGGCTATTGGTATTCACATTAAGAAAATCATATGTTTCAGGGATTTGGTATTGCTGTTAACGCAAGACTAAATTTTTTAGTACTATTGTCTAAATGTATCTTCCAAAAAAATTGTCGATATGCATTGTATCATATTGTTACCTTAAACACTATTTTACCAACACACCATCTATTACCGAACTCTAATTTTTGTTCTAATATGATATTAGAGTTTCCAATTCTTTTCATGGTGTCTAACTATTTATCCAATCTCTTATTGAATTTATAATCTCTTTTATGGATGTTTTAAATTCCTTTTATAAGTTTTCCATCCATTAATAGTGCTCCTCTTTGCATCCTTATCAAGGGTTTCAATCAATGAGTGTTAGATGTATATAAGAGACAACTGTTGAAAGAAAAGTCTCGTTAAAAGAATTGAAAAAAAAAAAAGAAAATCCCCAGGTCTTTCAGGCTTCGCATATCTCACCATGTTGTCTTCCTCCATTAAAACAAAAACAAAAGATAATTGATTATACAACTCTATAAAAATTATTTCTTAAATCAGTTTCAAAATCTCATTAGCAACCTCAATATAGTTCCTTTACAATCACCTTGAGTTTTAGGATAGGTGCTAACGTACGTATAAATTCATTGTTTCTATTATTTTCTTATTAGTCAATATTTAGATTCATTGTATCATATGCTTATATACTAATATATTTTTATACTATTTTAATAATACACTGTCTATTATCAAACTCTGATTATAATTGTTCTAACATTTACTTTCAAGTATTTGGAATACATTAACCCGGTCCATTCATTTGGTGAGCGACCCGATTTGATCCCACCTAATCACGAAAAATTGATTCAGTGCTCCTGGACTGGCTATCTACTAGAAGAGGATAGGAATAACTAGGTAGTCAATTTGAACGAATTTATGACGAAGAATTATATTTTTTGTGTATGTTATAATAATATAAAAAATTCTCTTAAATAGACTACACTACGATACAAATAATGAATTTTTTTCTAATCAAGACCTATAATTAAGTAACGTAATATACACTTAACAAATTCATACAACTAAATATGTTCTTAGCATATATAACAAAAGTTAAATATGTTAATATCCCCCCCGCAAATTCAAGACGGGTTAAACGCAAACCAACTTGAGTTTGGAACATAGAGCATGAAAACGGCCAAGTGAATGATCCTTAGTAAAGATATCAGTAGTTTGATCAAGTGAGGAGACAGATTGCAACTAAAGAGTACCGCGAACCAAATGCTGTCGAACAAAACAACAATCATTTTCGATGTATTTTTTGCGCTCATGGAAAACGTCGTTGTGAGCAATTTGAATCGTATTCTGATTATCACAACGAATAAGAGTAGCTCCTATATCTTTGAGTAACTAGTGAAGTCAAAATAAGTTCTTGAATAGCATCAGTCATAGCCTGATATTCAATTTTAGCACAGACTAGAATGAGATATAATAGTCTGTTTCTTGCTCCTCCAAGAGACGAAAGAAGTACCAAGAAAGAAGCAGAAGATGGTAAGAAATCGTCTATTCATTGAATCGCCAGACAAATTAACATCAAAGTATGCATGTAGGTCAAGCATAGAGTGGGAACAAAAATGAAGACCATGAAACGGGGTACCCTTGATATATCACGAACTGCGAAGAACAATAGCATGATGAGTTGTCCGCGGAGCTGTCATAAACTGACTAACTACGTGAATAGCATAGGCAATGTCAAGTCGAATGACAGTAAGATAGACTATAAATTGCCCACGAGTTGACGATGTAAAGTAGGAATAGAGAGAGGAGATCCATCAGTAGGAGTAAAACAAGCATTAGTTTCAATAGGAGTTGAGGCAATGTTATTATCTTTTAGGCCAACACAAGCAAGAAGATCAGAAGTATACTTAGCTTGAGTGAGAAAGTAACCATCAGAGTTGGAAGAAAGCTCAAGACCAAGGAAACTAACTCAAGATACCCAAATCCTTCATCTCAAAATGCTTATGAAGATGACTTTTGAGATCAGTGATGTCATCAACGTCATTCCTGGTTATAATCGTGTCATTTTCATATAACAATAAGAGATAGTACCACATGGATATTCGAAGAAATAGAGCCAAATCATAAGGACTAGAAGTAAATCCAAGGTGACAAATGGTGGAACTAAACTTGGAGAACCAATCTCGAGAAGTTTGTTTGAGACCGTAGGGAGCTCGATGAAGTTTGTAGACTTTGTTCGTTGAGAATAACCAGGTGGTGGTTTCATATAGACATCTTCAATAAGATCACCATTAAGAAAAGTATTCTTGACATCCATCTAGAAAAGGGACCATTGGTGAGCAGTAGTAACAACAATAAACTGCGAACTAAAGTAAGACGACCAACAGGAGCAAAGGTTTCTTCATTATCGATGCCATGTTTCTGAGTAAATCCTTTTGCAACTAAACGAATTTTGTATTGCTCAAGTTGTACTGCCATGTGATTGAGTCTTAATTTTATAGACCCATTTACAACTAACAGCAGATTTCTTAGGAGGTAGGTCTACTAGATCCTAAGTATGCATTTTATCAAATGCCTGCAACTCATCTAACATAGCTAGTTGCCAAACTGGATTAGAATTGGCTGCTCGGTAAGAAATGAATTCATGTAAAGATAAGATAGTAGAAAAATAGTGAAAGTTACGAAGTCGGGGAATGAATTTCTCTTACACAATTAGACCTATGAAGAGTAGGTGGAGATGAGGGAGGCAATTCTAGAGATATGGCTGGGATAGGATCACTGTCAGGAGCACAATCTTGAGAGCCATGGAGGTCATCAAGAGAAGATTCAAAAGTGGAGTCAACAGGGGAATCTACAGCATGCTTATCAGGAAAAAGATCAAACGATGGATTAGTGAAGAAGGGTTGAGAAAAAGTAAGGGGAAGATGATACTTGGATATGGAAGAGAACATTTTATGCTCCCAAAAGACAACATAATCCATCTGGTGAGATATGCGAAGCCTGAAAGATTGGGGATCCCAACACTGATAGCTTTGATGTTCGATTCCATACCCTGAGAAACAATAGAGACGAGCATGAGATTCTAACTTGCTGTGCTCGGGAGGTTGAATAAGAACAAAACAAGCACAACCAAAAACTTTGAGTGATGTGTAATCGGGAAGAGATTTAAAAAGACGTTCATAGGGAGTTTGATTGTTGATGGCAGAAGAAGAAACCCTATTAATAATGTCGATACCAGTAAGTACTGCTTTACCCCGAAACCTCTCAGGACAAGAATATGAGATTAGTAGAGCATGGGTAATATCAAAGATATGTCTATGTTTGTGTACAGCATGACCATTCTGTTGAAAGATACGTAGACAAGATCTATGAACAACAATACCATTTTGATAAAGAAAGTCTAGAAAGAACTTGTCTTTATATTTCATAGCATTGTCCGTACGAAGAACTTTGATGATACTAGAGAATCGAGTTTTAATTATATTGAAGTAAAATCACGATAAATTTTAGATAAGTTAAATTTATGACCTATAAGATAAATCCAAGTGTATCGTGAATAGTCATCAACAAAAGTAGCAAAATATTTTGAACCATCCATAGTGGGTATAGGGAAAGGTCTTTCAAACATTAGAGTGGACAAGATCAAATGGTGCAATAGTAACATAATCACTTTTATTAAAAGGTAAAACATGATGTTTTGTAAGTTGACAAGAAACACATTCAAAATGTTCATCCTTAACAGGACCTAGACTACCCTAAGAAACTAAAGCTTTTAAATGACCAATCGATACATGACAAAGGCGAATGCTATAAATCGAGTGATGATGTTGAAATAGTAGAATAGGATGGAGAAAATAAATAAGGTAGAAGCCGAAGGTGAATTAACTCGAATAGACAACCAACTTTACGACTTGTCCCAAGAATCTGCCCCATCCATGGATCCTGGACAGAACATCCAAAGGGCATAAAGAATAGATGCAATCCCAAATCACTCATAATTGGACAACAGATACAATATTAAGTTTGAGCTTCAGAATAAGAAAAGTATTAGGAATAGAAATATTTGATGTAGAGATGTTGTCTATGTGACTAACATGCATAGTAGAACCATTAGCTGTATAGATAGGTGGTAAACAAGAATTTTCCGACTGTGAAGAAAAAATACTAGAATCGGAGATTATGTGATTATTACAAGTAGAATCGAAATACCAAGAAGAAGTAGCTGGAGTGATAGAAAGGACAGCAGATGGAGAAGATTTAAGCAAAACTTGCTCAGGCATCGATTTAACATTAGTGAGGGTAATAACAGGAGAAGATGATTCAGCAAGCACATTACCAACATCAGTGGTAGCTACAGCACGATATAGACTAGACATAAGTGAGAAATGTCTTGATTTGCCTGAAGTGGGATTGGGATACTTGGGATAGTTGGATGGAAAATGACGTGGTCATTTGTTGCAACAAATATGACAAATTCAAACAGGACAATGTAAAATCCGAGATAATAACCAGGATCATGATAACAATGACATTCCCTTGGTTGAGAGAAACCCGAAGGAGCTAGTATGGCTAGAGCAGTTTTAGTGAAATGATATCCAGGATTAGAACTCGTAGCCTTGAGAGAACAAAGACGAGTTTCCTCAAAAATAACCTCTAAAAAGGTAGTCTCAAGAGTAAGTAATGGAGTCCCATACAGTAAGGATGCACAAATAGGCTCAAAATCATCATGGATTTTATAAGAAATAGCATCAAGCGTTCATGATCTTGAATAGCAGAGTACTTTGCTGCATCTCTAGGAGTATCCCATTTGGGATCCGAAAGAGCCAATTGATCCCAGAGACTACTAAGTGTAGCAATAAAGGAATGAACAGGCTAATGTGGCTCCTGTTTCGTATGATATAAGGTAGTCAAAAGTTGATATTGACTCGCAAGACCCTTGATAGTGTATTGATGGGTAAGAAAATCCCATAATTACTTGGCAATATTAAAATGGCCAAATTGTTATGTGACGTTTGGAAGGAATAGTGGTGTTGTGGATCCAAGTAATAATTTGATGATTCTTATTGTCCCAATCTTCAAATCGATCATCTAATTTGGCAATCGACTCTCCCTCTAGTTGTGTTGAAACAACTGTAAATCCATTAACAATACGCCACAAATTTTGACCTTTGAGAAAACTTTGCATATCTTGAGCACATGAAACATAATTAGGTCCGTCCATCCATCCAGTGTAGTTGAAATAGGATGTGATGCATCTAAATGAGCTATGATAGTAAAATAACAATTGAAAGCCAAGAAACTGGTGATAAAGTAACTTTGTAAAGAAAGTTTATTGTCCGAGAAGAATCACAAAAAACCAAGCATATGGTTGAACTCAAAAGACCAAAAAATAGTAGGGAACCGACTAAACAAGTAGAAAATCGGTCAAATGCATCACATCCTATTTCAAATAAAATTCTGATCAATGAACTGGACCAAATTAACCCAAGGCTGAACGAGAGATAAATCTTTAATGTCCCAGCCATATCTCTTGACATCTGTCTCTTATACACATCTAGATGTGTTAAGAGACAGTGTCAGATGACGTCTCTGGTGATGTATCAAATAGTGTGGACAATGTGTGAGATTAGAAAGTGATGTGGTAGACACGTTAGACTTACGTGGCAGAGGACTTCCAAGCAAGAAAAAAAGCCTGCTATGAAATACGTTTTTGGAGAGACTAAAGAACACGTGTTCTTAAAACACGCCTTTGCTGTCTTCTTCCTGCACCTGTACTGTTTTGCAGAACAGTCCAGTCATAGATCGAGGCGCATGAGGTAGAGTCCGATGACTGGAAAACTACTGGAACAAAGCCGAGGACCTTGGGATCATCTTTTTGATAGTTTGATGAAAAAAAATTCCAAAAGAAGAAAAAAAAAAAAGAACTTCAATGATATTTAAAACTCGAGGATGAATTGATCATACCCCAAGATGTGGCTCTAATACTATGAATGAATTTGTGAAGAAGAATTATATTTCTTGTGTATTAACAATGATACAAAAAATTCTTTTAAATAGACTACACTACGATACAAATAAGGAATGTCTTTCTAATTAAGACTATAATTAAGTAATGTAATATACACTTTAACAAATCTATATAACTAAATATGTTTTTAACATATATAACAAAAGTTAAATATGTTAACACAATTTATGTCAATTTATAAAATTAGAAATCTAAACAAATGGCAATTAATTACACAACCATCCCTATAGGCTATAGATGTGACAGGAATAACAAAAAGAAATCCCTTGATATTACTATATTGGCGCATAATGGGTAATAGTGCATTTATATAGATTGATGAAGTGACAAAATTATTGATACGTTACTAGATACAATAAAGAAGAACGAAATTCGACCAAATATCTAAAATCAGACGTTGATGATTTGATATGATTTTGTCGCATGGAATATCTTTGACAAGTAATTTTGAATTTATAATTTTGTAAATCATTTTTCAATATGTAAATTACACAAATGCTATTGACCTAATCTAAGAGGAAGTAGGACTGTAATTGAGTTTCAATAAAAATGATCAAAGATACGTTCAAATTTGATTCGTTAAATAGAGGATGATAATAAAACAATAAATGATCTAACGAACAATTTTGAGAGAGGGAGAGAGATCAAAGATTAATTGTGACTTTGGATCTCTAAAATTTTGGTGAAGTTTTGGTTCTATGGCTCACTTGACAGGTGGGACAGCAGGTATTTTTATTAGGGAGAAATAATTTACGAAGTCATAAATTTAATATTATTTGTTAAAATAAATATATGTGGCAAAATCATACTATTCAATTATTAATTTTTAATTTTAAATATTTAGTTGAATTATATATTTTTTTATTTACGGATGTAATGATACATTTATTATACTTTTGTTAGACAGACCAATTATGATAATTGCGATTTAATTTTCATCTCTTACTATTTGTAATTAGCCACGTGTTACTTAAAAAAAGATAAATATATTCAATTTTATAACCTATCATTGTCCCTTCGTCATCAGCAGTGAGGTCAGCACTTGAGTCATAAAATATGAGCAAATAATTTATAAAGTAAACCCAATTCTTTTTTCTTATGAGTGATTCTTAAGTCTCTATCAAACACCTTATAAGTGACAAAACCAAATATGATGGTAGAAATTCATTTGTCAAATGAAAAGAGTGAGGCTGTCCATCACTTAGAAATTTGTACCTTGTACAGCTGTCATAATGTTCCAATGTAAACGGAAGTCAAATTATTCCTATTTCCACGCTTAAGGGGTAATGATATTGTCACAGCAAAAATCCTATTGCCACATCACATTATTACTTAAATAACAAAATTATCCTTTCACTAATTCTTTGTTTTGTGAACCCTCACAACAAACGTTTTCTTATTCGGCTGTACAGCATGGCCACCTTCGAAGTTGCTGAAGATATGGGAGGTGGATTCATGTAATAGTTATTTGGCCTGTTTGTTATGGTGCAATTGAAAGTGGCAATTGAAGTGAATTTATGGGATTACCTGAGTTGGAATTTCGACTAGCATGTTATTTTTTTGGGAATTTAGTGATAATTTTATAAGGGCTCCGTTGGAGTGTTATATAGGTTCAGGTGAGAGGTGTGGTGCTTTTTTGGACATTGGATGAAATTAGTTGTGTGGGAAAAAAAAAAAAAAAAGTAAATTATAAAGGGTAACTTTGGCATTTTGCTAAAAGTATATGTGGCATTAACAATAACAGCCGTGGCAATAACATTGGCCTTGGAATTTGCACCAACCACGATTAAAGAAATAATGAAAACAAGTTGGTTGAGTAAATAAAACAAATGAAAACGAGTTGGTTGAGTAACTAAAATAAATGGAAGTACAAGATTTCTAATCTTCATGGAAGAACTCCCAGTGTTTGGAATCGAATCATTTCACATGGTACCGATTAGAGAAATGCAAGCTGGTTGAGTAAAATAAACAAATGAAGTGACAACATTTCTAAATTCTACAGAGAAAAATGCGTCGTTTTTGGAATCATTTTATAATGTACTGATTGATTGATATTTGTCACCAATCGAGGATTAAAGAAATACAAGCTGGATGATTAAATAAAACAAATAAAGTAATAACTGCACCATTTGGATAGTAAATAATCACTTTTTACTTTTGTAACTTTATTTATTACAATTTGGACATTGAAATAATCAAAAATAATGTTGACTTTTATAATTTCCAGATATTTGTCACCTCATGAAATAATATTTCGAAATAATAATTTGAATTGCAAATAACGAATGCTTATTATTTACTTTTTATTTTTTTAATTATAAAGAATTATAAAATATAGTAATTAGACATTATAATCTAATTATTTTGCTTTCATAAATTTGATGAGTTAGAGCTGAACGACTACATCACACTCCAGACCATTAAATATTTTACCGGTCATCTGCAAAATATCTTTATTTACATTAAATTAATGTATCTAAAAAGTCAATTTCTTAACTAAATTACAACTCAGCACCCATTATCATTTTGTCACATTTTTTTAAGGCAATCAAAGTGTTTCAAACACAACCAAAAAAAAAAAAAACAACTAATTATCTTTTAGAAAAAAAATAAAGAATACCAAAATATTAAAAATATTGCATTCGTACGATTTTGAAGGTACACATCGACTAAATACGACCCACTAGTTAGACAATGGAAACATAAAAGTATGTTAAAAATTTAATAGAAGAGTAAATAACACATTACTAATAAGAAAGCTTGCTTGTTTAGTTTAAATGAAACTGTGTAGTTTCAACTTCTTCACGATCCCAAAGAATTACTCCTTATAGTCTTCCCTAGTAAACAATCCATATTGTATCGTATAAGTCAATTAATTATTTAAATAAATTAATAAAGTGCAATAATTAGTCTAATTAATTGGTTAAATTTTAACAATTTTCCAAAATTTAACAACAAAATGAAATGAAACTCTATATCAAAACCCCAATTCCATCTAGATTGTAGAGAAAACTCAATATATATGGATGAACTAACCACACGTAGGCATGATCCAACATGTGGCAAACAAAAAAATCGAAAAAAATTGAACAATAGAACATTTGAGAAGGTAGACCTGCTATGAATAATTGAAGAGTAAAATAGGATTGAAGAGAGAGGAAAAAAGGAAGAACTATTTATCTGCAATGTTTCTTAAGATAATTTACTACCACCACAATTTATGGGCTTCAACGGAGTGGATTTCCATCTCTTAAGAGCTCAAATCGACTTAGATTTCTTGACCAAAATAGTATCGTTTGAAGGAATATTTGCTATTCAACTCGTGAAATTGAAGTTGAATAGCGTAAAGAGTTGTATGAAAAGTGGAAGAAAAACTTTAATGCAGAGAAACTGTCAGATGTTCA
This sequence comes from Cinchona pubescens, assembly GCA_025175665.1. Taxonomy (NCBI): domain Eukaryota; kingdom Viridiplantae; phylum Streptophyta; class Magnoliopsida; order Gentianales; family Rubiaceae; genus Cinchona; species Cinchona pubescens. The sequence continues at coordinate 151,902 of JANKKI010000109.1, forward strand.
AATGATTACTTCGACAGTTAGTAGAAGATCAGAGGTCCGAACTTCTAATTTCAAATTATTGTTAGTAAAGACTTCTTCGACTTGTCTTTTAGTCATTGGTATAGCAACATAAATATTTCAACAATTCAAACCCACAATGATTTTTTTTTTTAATATAGATAATTGATGAGTCACATTAGATGAATAGTGTAAATAATGGACAAGACAAAACAGGAATAGTGTGTGATATTATTTGGTGAATAATCATCACTTGACCAAATAATATTTGATAAATAATTACCATTATTTTGTAACCAAATGGAGCCAACACTTTTTAACATTTATATGGTACATATTAAAACTTGGGGATAATTTTGGAAGCCTCCTCTTAGTTTTTTCTTAATATTACTAAGTATCATGGAACTTTCAAAAATTTGACAAACCTTCCCTTAGCCCAATTAAAAAAAAATGATATGGAACATTCATTTTAGTATACATAAGCTAATTTTATTATAGTTCTATCCCTTTGTTGATTTCATAGTTAATTTAGTATCAAAATTTAATGAATTAGAATAGTTTGAAAAAAAAGAATATATCAAATTAATTTCTTAAGCAATATCATTTGGTAAATTTAACATCAAATTTTAATTGTGTGTTTTATTTACAATGCAGTTTGCCGATTAAATTTAGTTTAAGAGAGGATTTGACCATTCTCAATTAGACAAATTTGTAATGAATTTTTTTGACAAGTCGATCTGTCACCCAACCTACTTAAACAATCTAAAGACTTTTCCCTGTCTCGTTTGAAGAATGAGCCCTTATGGCACACGAGATTCATATTAAAAATCATAAAAAGTCTAGTATATTTATATAAGACAAAAGAGTAAAGCGATTATTTTCAATTTTGAAAGGATTTAAATTTTGAACTGTTGTGATTGAATTACTAAAACTTATTTAGAAATTAGCTTGAAATTTGAGCTTATAGTTTTTATACACAATTAAGTAATTCCTTTACAAACTAACTAAATAATTATCTTTTACTGTGTTAAAAATATGTCATTTAAACTTCATCATTTATTTTGTCTATAACAAACCGATAATTCTAAAAAGAAAAAAATCCAACTTGAAAAGAACTAATAAATGTATTTCAACAAACACATAAAGTATATTTTCTTTGTAGGTCTAAAGTAATAAGGGTAAAATTATCAAAATAATAAATTGCTTAATATTTTTTTGATTTGAGTTGACATGTTACAACAAATTAAAAGTTAACATAGTTTTATGAGATTTTTAGATGTTTAGAATTGTTAAATGATATTAACATAAGTCTCAAGGAAGGTTTGCAAAACAATCTGTAATACTTTGTACAATGTTTTATTTTAATTTTCAAAACTATTACTTGTCTACTGGATGTTAAGAGAAATTTTTTGTCATTGTCTCATTTGGCTGTCAATCACTTCATTTTAGTCTTTTATTCTAGTATCTTTTTGGTAAAAAAAAGAAACTTATAACCTTTTTTTTTTAACCTTCATTTCCTCCTAATCCCTTAACGACTTGAACCCATGATCAATAAGTCATAAGAAAGGGATTTTATCACCTAAATTGCATTTCATCGTTATTCTTAATGACTAATTCTTTCTTTCTTTTTCTTTTTTTTTTCTTTTGCTAATTCTTAGTGACATCTTAAACAATCTAAATTAAGCTAAATCAAATCTTTGTAGATAACTGAACGAGTAGCGATGGTAGAAAATTACTTGGGAGGGAGAAGCGAAAATATGTAAATTTTAAAAATTTAGGAAGGTCAAAATAAAAACTTTTTTTATGTAAAATTTTCAAAATGTAGGCCTCCTGCCCCTTCTCCCTGAACCATAGATTTCATAATTTTAAGTGAGAGCGAGTTCGTAGTTCTACCCATAGTTTAAAAATTCAGAAAAATTATAGGTGACTGGATGAACAACGAGCTTTATCGAGTTTTAGATTAAATTTGATAAATTCACCGTATAATCACGAGTATTTATCTGAGTCGAGTTATTTAACATTCAAAAGTAAATAAATTTTGTATAAAATTTTTAAAAAAGTTAAATTTTTTGAATGATCATGAATAATATGTAAAAGAATCACATATATAACCTAAAATTTTAAATACTTAACCTAATTACTAGTATATTTTTATTCTTAATAGATACGAAAAATAATAAATACATGTGGCTTATAATTCTGAGTTTTTTATTTTTAACTCGATAAAACTCAACCGAGTTTTCGAGTATGCTCAACTCATTAATTTTTTGAGTTAAGTCTGAATTTCGAGTTTTTAAACATTAGTTATACCACATAGGAATGATCCAACAACATTTCACATACAAGAAAAAATTGAAAAAGTCCTAAAATAAATCGGTTTATAGTCGAGAAGGAGTCTCATAACTCATACGACCTCACGATATAATGTCGTAAATTTGTCCGCTCAAATGACCCATTCCAACCTGTTGCATCGATTATTGTCACCTCCGCATTTTTTAAATCCTTGCTCATTTGTCAAACGTTACCGAATCTGGAGACATTTTGGCTAGTGCACAAATTAACTCAAGGCAAATAGCTTGTTTAGTCTCCATATATTTCCCCTGGATAATCTCTCTTGATAAACAAGCTATTTGCCTTGAGTTAATACTGGTCAATTTAAAAAATCTCGCTTACAAACAACTCTCTTGTAAGTGGAGCTTGAATTGGATTAAAATGACAGTTGTACACTTTTTTTTAATGACAGTTGTACCTTTTGTGCTTTAGTAAAATAATGAAAAGGTAATTTCAAAAATCTCCTCTAACGTTTTTAATAATTTCACTTGGTACTCTTTAGTGTTTTTGGTCAACTTATTTGTGAAAATATGTGTGAGTTAATGTGTTTATTTGTATTTGTTGGACTTTCTTTGAATACGTATATACACACAATATTTTTATAAATATTGATATTTTTTATTGTTAATCATAAACTCATAAACTAAAAAATTAAAATATATTTTGTGATAAAGAATTTTTTGTCAACTTACTTAAAAAAAATTTAAGAACGTTATAAAAATAAACTCTTATACACATCTCAATAAAAAAAAATAGAACAATTAGAAATAAACTGTATGGAATAATAAAAAATCTGGTTCGTATTTTGTTTAGGAAATGACAAACTCGTAAAGTCAAAAAAATTAAAATATATACTCTTCACATTTAAACTTTTTGTCAACTTTATGAAAATATGTGCATGTTAATGTGTTTGTGTTCCAACTAAATAAATATTTAAAATATGTAGAAACACGTGCCTATGTATTATAATAAAATAACTGTAACTTGTATTTTTTATTTTGAAAAGTCACAAGTTCATAAATTAAAAAAGTAGCATATTTATTTTTTGTGATATCTTTCGAGAAAGAACATGGAAAGTTTTTTCCCAATATAAATTTTCTAACAATCTACATTAAATCTCCCAAATGTATCTTTTTCTTTTTCCATATATTTTACCAAATTAATTTTTCATACTAGGGATAAAAATGGAAACAAAATTGCTTCTCTCTCTCCTAAAATGATATTTTAATCAATTGAGTTGAAATTGTTACTTCCTCCGTCCTATTTTATTTGGCATGGTCAAACTTAGACACAGTTTAAGAAAAATTGGTATTTGACTCAATAGTAAGAAGTTTTTTCTATAATATTAAGATATAAAATTTGTTAGTTAATTGTTTTTAGAGTTTTAAATTTTGAAATGGCTTGTGAGAGCATTTAATGATGAAATATAAATTTAATACTATATTTTTGGGACTTACATGAAGGATAAAATAGGTTGAATGACCTTTAAAACATTGCCATTTTAATAAGTGACAAATAATTTAGGACAAACTAAAATAGAAAGAGTGATATATAAAATGGGATGGAGGGAGTACAACATATATAAAGTTAGGGGAGGTTTGTGAAAATTTTAAAAGTTTAGAGGTATTAAGTGATATTATTATAAACTTCAGGGAAAGTTTATGAAACTATTCATTTTTATAAGACAGTAATGATTCTTGGGAAAATTCTACAGTCCATTTTTAGGAACCATTCGCTTGTACTTTAAACACTTGTTCAGTACAACATCATGTGCTTTAAATGTGTGCACTGTACAAACTTTTAAAATTAAGGTAATGATTCCTAAAAGGGACTGTAGAATTTCCTGTAACTTCTACAATCACTTTTAGGGGACAATTTTCTTTGTACTTTAAATGCTTGTACAGTACAACATAATCTGCTTTAAATGCTTGTACTGTACAAACTTTTAAAGTTAAGCGAATGATTCCCTAAAAGGGGTTATAGAATTTCCCTGATTCCTAAGCTTTTTTCTTAACCTTTACATAGTTGCAGACATTTCCATACTAGATTATTGTGAATTTTCTGTGATACTGTGTTAATCTTCTGTCCTATTTTTCAGATATTTTGACATGCATAATATAGCGTTAAAACATAATTATGGTAGAGAATGCATGTTAAACATATATATATATATAAATTTATAATCTTTTTTAATGAATCATTCTTTTGTATTTTAAATAATTGTACTGTACAAATTTTTAAAATTAAAAAAATAATTTTTTAAAAAGATTTATAAAATTTGCCATATATATGTGTGCGCGTGTTAAGAGTACGAGACCAAAGACTGATCCGAGAAATAAGGTAGGATGTAATAGTTAGATAGAATGTGTAAAGTGTATAGAAGTTCACATTCGATAAAAACGGGTGAGCACGTACAATGATTAGCAGAGTTTTTTGAAGTACAGTAATGCTTATTTGTACAATTAATTGCTGATAAATATTTTAGGGTCTGTTTGATCAGATATAAAATATTTTCTTTAAAAAATATATTTTTTTCAAACATTTTACAAGGAAAAAAAATCTATTTTTTATACCATTTTTCATTGTTTTGATGACAATAAAAAAATATTTTAAAATTTAATTGTTTTTTAAAATTTGTTTTTGTCAACATGAATTAAAATGGTTTATAATATTTTAAATAAATATTTTATAATAATTGTGGTTAACAAAAGATTAATTTTGTTTAAAATTAAATTATATGATAATGTAATTGGAAATTATTATTGTGGGACTCGCAATAAATGGACAATAATTGAAACAAGAATAAATTTAATAACTAAAGTTATAAAAGTAAGTAGCTAATTATTGATATCATTTTTAAACTATTCAAAAAATTAACTTGCTATCAATATTATTTTCAATTAGAAGAAGGAAAAATTAAAAAATATGTCTCGAACCAAACGGATCCTTAGTCCCCCTGGCTCTCATATCGGAGCAGTACTATATTTAAGGCCCTATATCATCTTATCTCACTGCTAAATAAAAAACACTAGAATTATTTTTAAATATAATTATAAATTTTTGTAGATGAATTTAATAATGGAATAGAAAGAAATACGATGTGGACAGAAGATCGCTAACGATATTTAAGGCGTGGAGATGTTACAGAAAAACTCGTCGCAACACCGTCACCGATTTCTGCGGTAGATTAGCTTACAATAGCTCTCAAAAGTGGATTTACAACAGTACAGGATTATTTCCTAGTCAAGGGTGCAGGTTCAATACAATATTATAAAAAGGCCAATGGATCCTGAACTGTTCAGAGCTGCCCAGTCAGGCAATTGGGAAGGCATCATCAAAGATTTAGCTGAAGAAGATCATCACTCCTACTACTATCAGCAGACTCCAACAGGAAACACCATTCTCCATCAGTACTGGCTCAGTCATCATGTGACGCTTCAGAGGCAGCCAAAAAAATCCTTGCCACGAAACCCCATTTGGCACTCAAAAAAAATGCGCGTTTCGAAACTCCACTTCATATGGCAGCAAGAAAGGGGCATTGCAACATAATTCGAGCACTAATCGAATGTGCAAAAGGTAATGAAAATTTCTGGACTGATGGTGAAGAGAGGCTTGAGAAGATGCTTGGGACTAGAAATAAGGATGGAAATACAGCCCTTCACGAAGCAGTTAGGTTCAACTGCTTTGATGCTGTCAAGTGAGCTTAAGAAGAAGCTCCAAAGTTTCGATACCGGCAAAATTTTGCCGGTGAGAGTCCACTGTATATAGCGGTTGACAAGGCTTATCGTCAGATTGTGGCTCTCATTTTGTCTACTTGCAAGTACACATCTTATCTTGGCCCCGGTAAGAAAACTGCCTTGCATGTTGCTGCAGCGAGGAATTTCCCAGGTACCTACTGTATCATTCCCGATCGTGAACATCTAGTTCTCTCGTGATAAAAATTAATTTAAGCTAGTTTTGGAAGGAAAACGAAATGTTTTTTCTATATTAATTGTAATTATGAATGATTCCAATTTTTGCCCTTTGACAGCACTCCGAATTTTGTGTCTCACAAAAAATTCTTTGCTATTCACTTTAAATTACGGAATAAGTATTTTAAATTGTTAAATAATTAAAAAATAGTGAGATCTTTCTATTTTTTAATCGTCTCAATGATTATCATACACACTCTACATTGCGAAATGAGTATTCAAGACTTACTCATCTTCTCACTATCTGTGTACTTGTATGTCACCTTTTACGGGCCCTTTTAATAAACCTTTCTGAGTACACCATTAATTTGATTTATTATGAATCCGAATGTATAAAAATGTGCTGAAAGTTTTTGTTCGTCATTTATTCAATCCCATTTCAGCCAAGTCTTCTCGATCCTTCGAACTTGTGACGAAACAAAAGAGAAATAATTAATTAAATGACTAAACGAGACGCTGCTTGAGAAAGTTTAGCAGCAATGAGCTAGTATACTATGCCCAAGTAGTTCTACGTTGCCAAAGTTTAAGATCCAAAATTAGTCAACGGTCCAACAAACACTGATCTACAACTGTTATTCTCCATAGTATAGCAAAAAAACAAGTGGCGGATTTGGAAATGTTGTACATTGTGTTTGGATGAGTGAATATGGATTTAGATTTGAAAATGAATTTGAAATAAAAATATTTGAAATAATTAGATTTTGGAGTAAATTTGAAATTCAAAATTTTGTTTGGATCAATACATTGTGATAGAAACTTTGCCCGTAGAATATAACATAATTGAAAAAAAAAAAACTTATTAATATAACATAATTGAAAAAAAAAACCTATTAAGGGGATTGAAAAACCCATAAAAAGGATTGAAAATATACCGATAATGGAAGCCAAGTGAAACAGTGATTGAATCTTTTAAAGGGGTTGAAAAGGTAACACCTTTAATTGGATACTCATAGAGAAATTAAGAAACAACGATTGAATCTATTAAGGGATTGGAAGAATATCTATGAAAGAGATTGAAAACTTTGATACCATATTAGTGTAATTAAAAAGAATTATGTAGAAGGTTAAGAAAATTTATATTTCAAAAAATATTCACAATTATATAAATAGACACATCTAGATTTATATACTGTCTATAAATACAACGAATATGGGCTGTATAATAAATCTGAATGTACAACCAATATGGTAACCAAATAACTTAAATTTAGGTAATTATACATAATTGATTGAATTACACTAACTGATTGAGATTAACACCTCCCCTCAAACTTATACTAATTGATTGACATTAACAGTATTACTAATACAACTGTATCATAAATTTAAAAGAATAAATCTAAGTACCCTAGTTTCTAACATTGAATTTATTGAAAACTAGCACAATATTAATAGTAAAATATCTAAAACTAAAAATTTAATACTTGCGTAGAAATATTACTTACTTGAGATTAGCAAACAAGTAGTAGACATAATAAAATTTAAAAAATAATAACAAAAAAACGCATAGAATTTTGAAAATTCTTATTTGGTTTTGGACCTTTTGGTTATTAGTGGGTAGTCGGAATATGCTAGGATGATGGAAAGCTTCTTACTCGTTTCTCTCACATTGTTTTCTTGATGTTTTATTTTTTAAACTTCTTGTTATGATTTTGTAAGGAAAATAAATATAAAATAAAGTGAATAGTTTATCGGAGGTTGGAACTCACATAAGGTAGATGATAAATGCACTATTTTAGGGAAATGTTTGACGGAGATTGATTTCATGATATATTATTATGAATAGAGGTGGAGCGAGAAGGGTTATCCCCTAAGAATTTTTGGTTACACCCTATTGTATACATGTAATATATATTTGATAAGGGTCTGAAAGTAAAAATATTAATATTTGCTCTTCAAATTTTTTTTATTATTATTTGATTATTTTTCTTATATAAACTTTTATTTGTTGGGATTTAGGTTGTCCACGTCTCATTATTATTCATTAGCCCATTATTATGTATTAAGTTCAACAAATTTTCTTGGTCTTGTTTGTTTTTAAAATCTATTTCCTCAATTTTCTCAAGCTTTAAATTTTGAATAATTAAAGGAATTTTTGTTAGTGATTTTTTTTTTTTTTTGAGAAAAAAAGAAAGTTTAAACTTTTTGTCTTTTCTTTTCAAACACTGTTAGAGCTTGCAAAAATTTCTTAAAAACCCACCTACGTATTTTATATTTTTTAGTGAATGAAACAAACTTCTGTTTAGGTTTTTTGCTTTTTGTGTCTAAAAAATTCTAATTTCTTTTAATAAATTAATATTCACGTTATTTTTAGAAATCGATCTTTCACTTTCTCTTCAAGTGAAATATTTGACCTAAAATTCAAATTCAAATAGGTCAATGTACTATTATTTTTTTTATTTTATTTCATTCTAAAAACTTAGAATTTATTATTTGATCTTGTCTATTTTTTGATAAAAATTGTTGATGATTTGTTAGGAACTCGAACTTAAAGTTCAAAGTCAAGCATGCTTGACTCAACATTAATTTAATTGGATCGAGCACAAACTCAACATAAGGATGTCGGGCTCAACTTCTACGAATTTGAGTGTACCATTATTCAATTTTGTCTAAAATACACATTAGATATATACAACTTTCGTCCCCAAGATCTAACCGGCCCTGCATCCGCCTCTGGCCATAAACTCCTAATCCTTAAAATTCTACATCACCTATCTGAAACAATGTAAGGTAATGTCGAGTATAAAGTATTAAAGAATCCATGACACTAATATTATGAACTAGTCCTATTTACAGCAGCCTAGTTGTATTCTGAAAAATCATTCTATCTTAGTAAGTTCATATTGCCAGTCAATGATTAATGGGACACACAAACGAATGAACGAGTGAAGTACTAGGCCACTAGCTCAGGGATCCACACAAAGAAATACTATATTTTTAACAAAATTTTACTACTAATTACATAATAGTTATTTTCCTGATTTTTTTTTAAAATCTTTTTTGTGTTGTTAGTCACAGGCAAAAGAAAACATGATGATGGGATTAGTGAGTTTAAGTTGATCTGAAATTTGACAATTATGTACATACAGAATGCATCAACTTGATATTGAAGAAGCTGCCAAATCTTGCAAAGAAAGTGGATGAATTTGGATGGACTGCACTTCATTATGCAGCTAAGTTCAATCATAAAGAAGTCGTAAAACTACTATTGACTGCAGAAAAGTCCTTGGCCTATCTCAGTGCAAGTGGTGATGAGCTGAAGACAGCTCTACATATAGCCACAATTCAGGGACATCTGGATGTAATACAAGAGATGTCTATTTCACTGCCCAGATTGTTGGGAGATGACTACTGGTAAATTCCAGAATATGCTTCACCTTGCAATAAACAATGAACATAAACAAGTATTGGAATTCATTTTGGCAAATTCCTGGGCTTCTGAAGTCATCAATCAGAAGGATGTTGATGGCAACACTCCTCTCCACCTTTATGTTGCTCACCAAGAAATTAGAGGGGTATACTCTTGTGAATCAACATTGTGCGGTTATGAATGCCTTAAACAATGCTGGCTTGACTCCACTAGACATGATACCACAGGAGGCAGATAAGGTCACAACAAGACAGGTGAAGTTTATTTCTAGCCTTTGCCCAATCCATCAATTATTTTATGGGAAAATTCTTTGTTATGCTATAACTATTCAGTCATTTATAAATTAAGAGGACTGCTTACGTTTTAAATAGAAATACCTTACTTTATGGATGATCTAACAACTATGCTAGGCATCCCGTATTGCGGGGTGACTAATTAGCAATGAACTTACTCATTTTATGTGTGCAATGCAGAGTGACTAGTAAAAAATTATTCACTTTTATAATCCAAGTTAGATTTAACAGACATGTAAGTTAAATTTAACAGACATGTATATTACACGTAATTTTTCACATCTGTAATTGAAAGAATTTTAAAAATTGTTTTAAATTAATTGAAATTTAAAAAATTTTATGAAAACTAAATATATTTTGTTTAAAACTTTAAAGATTTGAATGGATCACGACCTAAATTTTAAGAACTATAATTGCATTTTTCCTGAGAATTTATGTAAAATTGATCATTACGTATTAGATATGGGAAATTCTAGGCATTGCAGTCGTCCCTTATTGAACTTGCGCACGGCGTCTACATATTCAAATGGTTACAATTCCAAACAAAGGTTATACATGGCAAGTGGCCCGCCGGACCGGGACAAAGCCCGGAGGGGTCACACGATTCGCATGCCGAAACGTGCTAAAATGGAAAATATTAGGCCCAACCCAAGCATGCCGGACAGGGTGTAGACCAATTTACATTATGGCCCACTTCCAATAAGTTGAAATAATTGAAAATGCTAATGTTTTTTATTACTTATTATTCCCAAATAATTTCCAGTTATTACCTCTATAAAAAAATAAAAAATAAAAAATACCCATTCCCTACTCTCTAGTAACCCGAACCCATGACCAATAATAACAATCTTTTACCACTTAAACGATACTTCGTTGTCAATTTCAAGTTATTACTTAGTACTTTATTTTTCATTACTTATTAGTTCAAATTAATAGTTATTTGGATAAGTTATAATTACTTTATTTTATTTCAAGTTATTGCTTATTTATTTCAAATTATTGCTTGTTAGTCCACGTTACTACTATTTTAAGAAAATATATGGTGGATTTTTACTTACACTCTTGGTGACTCGAACTCGTGATTTGGGTCACAAAAGAAATGTAGTTTTACCACTTAGGCTACAACTTATTTTCTCCAAATTACTATTTGTTACGTATTACTCCAAGTTTTACATACATACATACATACATAAATAAAACAAAAAACACCGACCAACAGAAGGCTAATTAGCTAATATAAACTATAAATTATTACTAAGAAAATATTAAAACAAAAAACTCATAAACTAATTTAATAATTATACTAAGAAATCAAGTAAAAAGAAATTAAATGAAAAGTTCATAACTACACTCATTTAATTAAACTAAGAATAAAGTAAGGAAACAATTAGATGAAAGTAATTAAACTAAACTATACTAAATTAATACCAATTAAAGGAGATTAAACATAAACATAAAAGATCTTCTATTAATTGTTTTCAATCCACAACTAGGAGATAGAAATTACATTAAACTATATCTAGTCTAAGAAAATCCTTCCCAAATAGGGAGGAAAATGAAGAAAAACTCTAGCCTACATTAACAGTACTACTAACACACTCTAACTATATACAAATAAATAAAAAAAGGTTAAATGTGCCATATATAGTGTTAGGGTTGTATGATTAGAAGTTGTAGCAACAAAACATCCTTGTTTTGGTTATTTTGGGCCCTAGAACTGGTGATCACGGTGACCAATTTCTAGGCATAAAATTGGACACTGCGGTTACTAACTCAGCATCATCACACCTTCGCTGTTTTGCTCCAAAAATTCTCATCTAATATCTTATTGATGCGTTGTTCTTTTCATGCAACCCTAACAGCCATAAGAGCACATTATTAGTTATAATAAATACTAAAAATAACTCCTAAATATTGAAACAAAATAATCACAAAAGAAACCAAAAACAAAAGACGAACAAACACGAATGAAAACTTAACTCCCAATAGATTCAGATTAAAGATAAGGCACAAATTCTAAATATAAGAACCTATTAAAATATGATAGTTAACACTTAAATAAGTGCTAAAATACTTAATAAATACATACTAACATATTCTAACATATAAAAGTAAAAATACACAAAAACACATATTAAAGCACTAAGAATGCTCGAAACTAGTAACAAAACCGTTAAATATAGGAACATATAACTCTAGTTACTAAGAATTATCACATTCCCAAACTTAAATTTTTTGCTCATCCCAAGTAAAATAAAGATAAGAAAAGAACAAAAACAACTAAACGACTAACACAAAATACATACACCACTAACAAAATTGAAATGTTGAATTCTCGTGCACTAATCAAAAGTAAAAATTAGACGTTTCAACTCAATAAACTTAATATTTTTATCTACTCCTCTATTTATAAGAGTATACACTTCTTTTGGTTACAAACATAACTTTGACTAATGAAGCATACATAAATTGCCAATTCAAATGGAAGTTGATCCAGAACAAACAAGTCAAGTTTCATAAAAATTGCTACAAGTATAGAAAGATCATTAAGACTTGTTTTAAGCTAGATGATGCAAATTTATTGGCAAAGCAAAGTTTAACAAAGACCATCAACCGAAGCAAGGCTTTAACCCCAACTCAAAATTTTGTAATAGCCCAGATTAAAGATCATTTAGTATTTTTAAAACTTATAATGAGGCTAAGTAATAGGGAAGGATTAATTTGGATAAAATTGAGTCAAATCACTTTAGTCATTTCAATACAAACTCTTGGACTACTACCCCATACATACAAATTCCAAAACTAACATCACTTCACTAATCAATACTTGAAAGAGAAAAACATTATTTCTACCAAAATTGACTTTTGAAGGTAATCAAAATTGAACCTTTTTTATTCAATAAAATATCCTAAAGTTTCAATTTTCTTTCCTTTTCTTTTCTTTTTTTTTTTATTACCTTCTTTTTTCTTTTTTCGTTTCTTTTTTTTAAAAGAATAATTTCATAGAAAACAACAATTACATAAATCAATCAATTACAATAAGGGGATATAATTAAAATTGAACATATTGACTTTAATCCCCAAAGTAATTACACAAAAATTTCCTTCAAACCATCATAAGAGCCTTAACTATCACATTAGAGATGCAATGAAGATAGGATAAATAAATAAAGTGGAATGGTTAGTTATGTGGTTGACAAAGAAATTAGCTTGTAAGGTAAATTAGGGAGAAAATTGACTTAAGGTACATTTTTAGTTCAAATGGTCCAAGAAATGCATATATTATTTCTAAAATCCAGCTATTTGTCAAAAATAGGGATTTACACTACCCCATCAATGTACTAAGCCAATCCTCACAAAACCCATGAAATATCTAATAATGCAATTTGTTCATGTAATATAACTAAGTGATACTTAACTCATTTCTTCATCTACTTAAAATTAATTTTCAAAAATTTTGAGATATTTAAACCATATCAATAATCAATTAAACTTGACATTGGAAAATACTTATGAAACTTGTAAAGTTTGAGGTCAAAACTAGTCTAAAAAATATTTTATAAAACAATGGAAAACGTGGTTGAGTTTTAAGGGTTAAATTCCATTTTTCACATAAAATGTAAACTATGGTCGACATCCAATTTCAACTTTTCACAAACAACAAAAACAATACCATTCCCAATAAGCAAGACAATAGACACCACTCAATTTTCATACTATTCAATAATAAGTGCGACTCATTCTACCACTCACACATATCATAAAAATAAAAAATACTAACCAAAAGCAGAAAAACATATACTAACTAAACATGAAACTATGAAATGACTTTTGACTATGCTTGGACGTCACAAAGCTCATTTACATGATAGACAATATAATAACCAAGTAAATATAATGTGAATGTGACCAATTAAGCACAAATTGATTTTAGAAATAAGAGTTCTACCCTTAATCATAAAATTCACCATCAATAACCACAAAACTAATCATGGCTAAGTACTGAGCTATTTAAAGCAAATCATATAAATACTAATAAACTAAACTCATGAGCCCTAGAAATTGAATTTGTTTCAACAATTAATCATGGATATCATAAGAAAGGGTTCTTGGAGTTTTAAGAGGTTCACACAATTAAAGAAAAAGAACAACACACATAAACATAAACGGTTTTAACACAACAAATGGGATATCTAAAAGCCCAAGTCATTCCCCCAAACTTAGTTTCACCCATAAGTGGCTTGAAATAGACATTCAACCGCAAAGACTACTCTCAATACAAATCAAGAATTCACATGATTTCTCAAATTAAGCTCAATACACTTATCAAATCAAGTGTATCATCAATTAAAATTTCCACAATCAAATGACAGACTCCAAGTCCAAGTTCAACCAATAATTTGATTGTATATTAATCACAAATTACAAGTCCTACATTGCCATCAATGATTATCATGAACAACTAAATTTTGAACAAGTATATCAAAATTCATTTACCAATCAATAAATTATAAACTAACCCAATCACAAGGTTACAAATCTTTATTACATACCAGATCCTTAAACTAAAGTAAGTGAACTAAAGAAAGTATAATAAATAAAAAGTAAAGAATTGCTCCCTCAATGACACCAAAGAGGTTTGCTACCAATGTGATAGTCCTTAACAAGGTTGCATCAATGCTTAACTCCTCTGAAGTCCCCAAGAACTTGCTAAACTTTGGCTTGAGTGGCTTGTACCTTCTCGGTCTCCTCTAAAAAGTATCATTCTTCTCCTCCTCCTTGAGCCATCTTTTTTTCTACAAACACCCCAAATAGTACCTTCGTAGTTGTAATCAGAACAAACTCACATTCATGCACAAGTTATAACAGTGGTACTTCTACATGAGTGTTAAGTGTATCTGATTCAAGTATCAGAATACAAGCTTGAGAAGTTCTTGGTATCTGGTTTCTTCTAAGATATATTCATCCATTTTGTTTTCTTGAACCAATTTTTCACACATTGGTGGGAGTATTGGAGTCTATTGTTTTTCACCATTTACCATTCCTTAAATTTTAGCAAGTTAGTCTTGTAACATTTTGGTAGATGTGTTCGAAGAATCTAATTTGTTCTTCTCAAAATATAGCCATCTCTTCTCAAAATTGAACGTGTTCTTATCGGAGTTTGGCTATTTCTTGATGCATCATTCTCTCATCCTTCCTCTTGCTTCTTCACTTTGTTGAGTTGGTTGGTGAAGGAATTGGGGCTCCATTAGTTCATATAAAGGATCCTATGGTGGAGAGAAAAATAAAGAATTTCTTGGTAGCTCTCATACGGATATGGATGGCTAGACCATCTTATTTGATAAGGGTAGTGAGAATAATTATAAGAAGAATCATCCTCATTGAGCATGTCTCCATTGCCATAAGAATGATGTTATTTTCTTAGTATGAATAGTTCCCATTAGTTCCTTGGATGCTCTTGAACATCAAGCAGCACAAATAAAAAAACAAGAAAAATAACTAAAATACACAAACAACAAAAGCTAGCAAATTTAGACCACTAGTTAGCTAAACTAACTATTACAAAGAAAATCTTTTTGAATTTTTCAAAATAAGAACACCACTACAAAAAGAAAATCTTTTTGGTTTTTCAATAGACAAACAACTATACAAGAAAGTAAAACACTTAAATCTAGTAACTCAACTAAATTATATCAAATCACATAAAAATCAATACTCGGCAAGGTGCCAAAAGCATGATGCCTTTTTTGAAAATACCTAATTATATTATTTATAAAATGCTTAAATCTTACAACTGACTAGGAAGCATCCCGCAAGTGTACGGTTGAAACTAGTAGTAAAAGAAAGTAGGGATAAAATCCACAAGTTGGGTTGATACTTACCTATTATTTGGTTGGATACATATTTAATTGTATATTTCAATCAATTTTGGAAGAGTTTTGACTAAAACTAGAACTCAAGAGACTAAGAAATTAATTTAAAGGCCAACAAAGCAATTTAGAGTAAACACTAAGGCTAAAGAAAGCACTTTTTTAAAGCAATTAGAAAAAGCAAATAAAAGAGAAAGCATTTTTGAGAAGCAATTAATTAATCAAGCTACTCATCTTAAAAAAAAAGCATAATTAAACAAAATCTATTAATTAATCTACCCATTTACTACTAAAAAAGTAAGTAAAGAAAGCAATTAAAAAAAGAAAATTAAACTAGGCTACTTAATTAGCTAATATTAACTACAAATTGCAGCTAAGTATTTTTAAAAAATCTTATTAACTAATTTAATAATTAAACTAAGAAATCAAGTGAAGAAAGCAATTAAATAAAAAACACATGAACTAATTCTACCTATTAAATTAAGAAATCAAGTAAAGAAAACAATAAGATGAAAGCAACTAAACTAAATTATACTAAATTAATACTAAGTAAAGAAGAGATTAAACATAAATAAAAGATCTTATATTAATGGTTTTCAATCCACAACCAAGACAGTAGAAATTATTTAAGGTACATCTAATTTAAGAAAATCTTCCTCAAATGGGGAGGAAAAAGAAGGAGAACTGTACCTTATACTAACATCTACTAACACACTCTAATTATGTGAAAAAAGGTTTAAATGTTCTATATATACAGCTACAGATAGGGAGAAGTTTCAGTCACAAAATAGCCTTGTTATGGGTGTTTTTGGATCCTAGGACTGGTGACCCCAACATCAATTTCTAGGCATAAAATTGGACACTGCAATTACCAACTCAACTTCAAGACATTTCACTGTTTTCCTTCGAAAATCCTCATTTGATATCCAATTGATGCATCATTTTTTTTCATGTGACCCTAGCGTATAAGAACACATTATTAGCTATAATAAATACTGTAATAACTCTTAAATTCTAAAACTAAATAATCATAAAAGAGACCAAATGAAAGACGAACAATTATACGAATGAAAACTTGTACTCATAATAGAATTAGGTTAAGGACAAGGAACAAATTCTAAATAAAAGAACCTACTAAAATATGATAATTAACACCTAATAAGTACATTTACACTAAATAAACACATAATAATGCATCCTAACATACAAAATAAAAATAAACAACAACACATACTAAAACACTAAAAATGCTTAAAACTAGTAACAAAATCGTTAAATTTAGGGTACACATAACTCTAGTTTTCCAAAATTATCAGCAGACATAAGGGTGGAAAGGGGCTATTCCCTCCCTCCTCTAAAAAAAAAATCTTTCTAAATTCTAGTTTTTCTCTTTGAAATTTTTTTTACTTTTTTATTATACTCGTATTGAAATTGGATTTTGCTCCCCTTCCTCAAAAAAAAATTTAAAAATATATAAAATGTATAACACACACACACACATATATATAGTCTTATCCCCAAGACTTCCAAAATTAGATTATTTCCCTTAATTTTTTTAAAAAAATATTTAATATGAAATGAGCCATCACAAAAAATAGACTTTACTCCTTTAAAATTTCAAGAAATTGTTAAAATCATGTCTTCTCGAATATAATATATATAGATATATACACACACATGCATACAGACATACATACATACACACATGCACATGCATATATATGTTTTGTCCCCAAATATATATTATTAATATAAAATTCCATACATACATACATAGACATACACACACTCATATCTTCCATTTAGAAGCCCCGCAGTTTGCAAATCAATCAATCAAGCTTCCAAGCTTCTGGCTTCTGTTTCCAGTTGTTGTTCCTCTCCCAAGGGCAGGTTCTTATGCGTTATTCACCCGTCCGCCGTTGGAAACACCACTTTCCATCACCCTAATTCACATATTCCAGTTAGTAAGAGAGATTTTAAACTAAGAAATAGACCCTAGAAGCTGATGGAGGAATCAACATGGAATTATACACATCTAGATGTGTATAAGAGATTGCATATATATAGACATATAGATATGTATACATATATAGAGACAGTATATAAGGGTTAAATCTTGACTTCACTAGCTTTTTTCAAGTTTGACTAGAAAAAGCAAGATAGGCACCTAATGCATGTGAGGGCAAGGAAAACCTATCAAATCAAGAAGAAGTATATATATATATATATATATATATATATATATATGTGTGTGTGTGTGTGTGTGTGTGTGTGTGTGTGTGTTTTGCCCCCAAAATCCAAATCCTGTGTTCACCGTTGATTGACTTGACATATTTTGTAGATCTCTCTCTCTCTCTCTATATATATATATATATTTATATATATATATATATGCGGGATGTCCCCTAATCCAAATCCTATGTTCACCTGTTCTTTGGCACATCTATTGTGTAATCTCTAACAAGCGTGACTATTACCAATTAGATTTGGATATAAGCTGTCATTCCACTCTTGATCTTCTTGATTGAATTCATTATGAATGATTTCAAAACAAACTTGACAATTAGATCACATGTACAACTGTGAATTTCCTGTAGATTTCTAAACTTTGTGAAATCATATTAAGTACTTGTTCTCAACAAATTATAATTTTTTTAAACTAAAAAACAACTTTTTTATGTTTACGAAAGTTAAAAATGATTTTCAAAAGCTGTACCTACTTTTCAAAAGTGTATTTTCGTTTTTAAAAAAAAAAATTATAACTTTTAATAAACAGTTTAGACCTAGACTGAGGTCCCTTTTTTTGTACATAGATAAGAATGACTCAAAACCACACTTAGGAAATTTCTTTGAATTCATATGAACTACTAAAGATATTTTTTTTAAAATGTTCTGCCTTTGAGGTTTTTCGTATGAATAATGATTTATTAAACCCTAAGTATTGAACTCAGCATCTAAGTCCCATTTGTAATTTATCGCCAAAGTTTTATCTTTAAAGGCTTTGTTTGATCACAAACACTAATCTTCATGATTCAAGCCAGCTTTAATACCTTCAAAATTAGTTCTTTCTCAGCTTTCGTCTTCAGGTTGAAGTCTTCCAAAGCCAAAACTCCTTTTTTTGCTTTCGCACAAGTTCTAGCTCTGTCATGCACAAACACTCACGCAACAATTCAATTAGCAAAATTTCGTAAATAAATACAAGCTTTTGAAATTTTACGGCCACCTTAGAGAATCATTATTCTATTGAACCATTATTCTTTTATGCTTTATTAACTTGGTACAATACAATACCTTATTGTAATTTAAAAACTTATATTATACAAATCTTAAAAGACAATAGAATGGTTTCTTAACGGAATTGCAAAATTTCCTCGTCGTATTAAAGAGGCATGTGAATATATTAATATTGATGGTTTTCTTTTGTTTATGAAATCAATTTTAGAGTTCAATCAGGGATGAGTTGGTCCAAGCGGGTGCTACTCTAGGGATTGGACATGTTGTTACCATAATGGATGAAGCTTTTGAAAGTGATGATTCAGAAAACAGGGAGACTAACATAGTTGTTGCTGCATTGATAGTAACAGTGACTTTTGCAGCTGGATTTACTGTGACCCAGGTGGCTATGATAACAGCAAAGGGAATGAAGGCATGGCAGTTCTTTCAAAGAAAGCTGCTTTTATTGCGTTTGTTGTTTCAGATTCATTTGCATTTTTGACCTCTATAGCTGCAGTATTGCTACAATTTATGGTCAAAGATAAAACGCCCTTGTTGCCGAAGTCAGACATATTCCGTAGCACCAAGATATACATTACACTTGCCATGACACTCATGGTGATAGCATTTCTCAGTGGCCTACATGAATCATGCTGGAAATACCAATCCACTCTATAAAGATTTACCTCATTATTGTCGGTTCTGTGATTTGTCTTCCAATACCTCTATACCTTTTTTCCATAGTGTCAGAAGATAATGCCGACTCTGATGGACAAGTCATGTCTAATTTCAATGTGTAAGACAAAGGGTGATTAGGATGAATATATTGTGTTCGAATATTTTGGTCTAGAGGTTATTCACTTCGTATTCAATGGAAAATCTATTTTTAGAATATTATTGCACAACGAAGGATCCTCTCCCGGCTACATTTTACTGGTAAATTGAGGAGGTTCCATTTACTATTAAAAACAAAATTTTAAAAATTAAAACCATTGATAATATCAAATATGCATGTTTTATAAAGACAGGTTGCCAAAATCCATCTGTCTCTTATACAATATGTGGAAGATGTAGGTGCTGTATTTTATACTTTTCTAGATGTGTATAAGAGACAATTTACCTATGCCGATTTTTGACTGTTCGATTCTGACAGTTCCTTTCCAAGTGAATTGAATTTTGAATATGATGATCCATAAACTAGTGGTTTATTCAAATTATTTTATTAAATTTTAATTGTTTAGATATAGGTAAATTGACAAAGAAATGGAGGAAAATAAATAGAGAGATACGAATCCGTTATTGCATATTTTCGGGCGTTCGGCTATCTTTAGGTAGGGGTGGCCACAATTCCTATTCCAGAAACGGAACTGTCAGAATCGAACAGTCAAAAATCGGCATCATTAAAGGTTCTTAGAACCGGAGTTCAGAACCGTAGACAAGGTTCTGGTTCCAGTTCTTCATTTTTTAGAACCAGAACTGGGAACCAGGGATTCTGGAACCGAAATTGGGTAAAATAAAAGGAAAAAAAAAAAGTATATATACATATATATATATATATAATTATATATATATATGTATGCATGTCTATAGACCAATATAATTAATGCATTTAATTTTTCTTTAGATTATCTTTTAGTATGATTTATCCAAAATGTATCTTTGCTTGAATTTTTAATGGTCCAATAAATGATGTAATAGTGTACTTTTTTTTCCAAAAATAAAATCTATAATTGAAATATAAATAAAATGTAATTTTTTGTTTCTCATCTTAACTTTCACAAATTTTATTAGTATTATCCAAAATGCATATTTACATTAAAAAAAAATCAAAATCGGAACCAAAGAACCGACTGGAATCACCTATTCCAAAATCGGAACCGAAACCAGCTCCCAAGGTTCCAGCTTCAAGGAACCGGCGGCTCCAGAACTATAGTCAGCTGCCTATCTTTAGGGATCGCAATGGCCGATCTTAATGTGTATAAGAGACCAAAGGCCTGGCCCTTGGTTTAGGCCTTGTGGATAGATGGCATCCACAAGGCGGGCTGCAAAGGGCCAGGCCAGCTGTAATGGAAATTACCTAGCCATAGTTTAGGCCTAAGGACTAACGCTACAGGCCAGGCTCGAGCTAATCTACAAATTGGCCCACAGTCTAGCCCACGGATGGCCCATGGGTTGACCCAATTTTGATTAATGGAAATTAGATTAAATTATCAATTATTTTATTTAAATTAGTACTTAATACTCTAAATTTATAATTCAAAAATAATGCTTAATAATATAAATTATTACCTATTATATGAAGTTATTATTGAGTAGTACTTATTTTTCAGTTCTTATCATATAAGACATAACTAAGAAAAATAAGTTATTA
This sequence comes from Cinchona pubescens, assembly GCA_025175665.1. Classification (NCBI taxonomy): domain Eukaryota; kingdom Viridiplantae; phylum Streptophyta; class Magnoliopsida; order Gentianales; family Rubiaceae; genus Cinchona; species Cinchona pubescens. Next base: position 173,318 of record JANKKI010000109.1, read on the forward strand.
GTTATTAGATCATGTTACTGTATAATATTCAAAATTATTACTTATTATTTCCAATTATTTCTTATTATTTGAATTTATTAAATTTATTAGTACTTTATTTTAAAATATTTTATTAGCACAAGTGACTACATATTGCTATTTCAAGTTACTAGACCAAGTAATTCTTAATTTTATTCTAACTTCATATTTATTAGTCCAAGGGATTTCATGTTTTATTCAATGTTATTACTTATTATTTAATTTGCTAATTGTTATTCCAAGAGGAAAGTACATAAATGTTATAGTACTTTATATAATAAATTAGTCTAATTTACTACTTATACTATAAAGTATTATCTATTAGTCTAGTTTAATCTTTATTATTATAAATTATTATTAATTAGTCTAAGAGGAAAAATATAAATGTTTAGAAAAGAAGTCATTTAAAATGTTAAAAAATTATAAAAAAATAAAAATATGGTCCAGTCAACAGACTGACTGGTCTAATCAAGGGGCTGACTAGTCAAGCCATTGAACAAACTAGTCAATAGGCCAACATGTTGATTGACGGGTTGGTCCAGGCTATGTCATGGGCTGGGTCACAGGTTGATAAAACTAGGCCTTAACCTGGCCCTATGATACGGGGCGAACCTGGCCCAACCCGCTAAATGCCTAGTGGGTACTCAACCAACTACCATCTCTAGCTATCTTAGTGAACATTTATCCAGATAAAATAGATTAAGCTTGATGATGTATCGAAATTTCTAGGAATAAAGGCAAAGAAGAACATATCAAGGGGAACAGTTGGTGGAGACTTCATACGAAAGTACAAATACTTGGGTTAAGAAGACCAACTATTTCAAGTATAATCAATTAGGGGAAAAAAGAGTAATTTGGTCTCTTATCTTTAGAATATCAATCAATTTGATTCTTTATCTATCACAATATACTAATTCGGTCCCTTATTTCTTAAAAAATTAACCAATCTAAAGCCTATGACGAAAATCAAATACAATCTAACGGATTAAACCTTATAATAATTGCATAGCCGTTAACCTACCGTGAATGTATTATCAACATCTCTGTTAATTTGTCCCCAATTTCTGTACTAGAAGTATTAGATTGGTTAATTTTTTTTAAGGTAGAGGGACCAAATTGGTATTTTTGATAGATAATGGACCAAATTGGTTGATACCCTAAAAATAAGGGACTAAATTGGTCTTTTTTCTAGATGTGTATGTGGTATCCTATTTTTTTTTGAAAAAAATTATATTTTAATCGGAAAATCCAAGATCAGATTTTAGGTGTCAATTTATAATAACCCTTTATCCAAATTCTCTTGTAAATTTAGTTATTCTAAAAAATGTAAAGGATTTTGTTATATTAGATGTGTTTCTTAAACACATCTAGATTTGATAAACTTAAGTATTTTGCCCCTAGTTTCGAATATTTATGTTTCTTCCTTTTATTTTACCCAATTTCAAAAACTTTATAATCATGAAGAATTATAAATATATAAAAATTTATACGAAATTGTCTCTTATACAAAACTTGATGTGTAGAACTTAAAGTCCAATTCTGACAAAATATGTGAGATACAAGTAGAAATTACTTTCAATTTCATCATTATTGTATTTGAATAATATTTTATATTTTTATGTATTGTTGTTTCATCTCTAAATGTGCTTACTGTCTTTTCATCTACTATTTCCATGTTGGCTTTACCTAATATACGTACAATCATAATAGTCATAGAATTACTGATTAGGCTAAAAATTGATAGGGTTAGATTAGAAATCAAAGAAAAAGTTTTTCATGTTGATAATAAAGTTAACCAGCTTGATTTGAAATATAGGAAAAGATAAATGTGGCTTTAACAATTAGTAGTGAATTTGTAAAATAAAACAAAATCATTGAAATATTGCAATAGAAGGAACATCCTATACATATTTTCTCCTACTCCTTCGCCATTTAGACTTGAGATATATTGTAAATTGTAGGATTGGATAAATTATGTATTAGTTTCAGCCTAATGGAGAGTTGCTTGTGGGACACATGTAGAAGTTCCCTAAATAAACCTCATTTCGTGATACTTGAAATACTAAACTAACAGCCATTTTAGAAATTAAAGGAAGAAACAAATTATAGTTCTTTGACTGTTCATTTTCTCAGTGTACATTATTAAAGAATTATTTAATTAATATCAGTTTCCATTCAATTGTTAACTTTTTAAAATTTCCTAAATACCCCTCATTTTTGTGATGCTCAAGATATTAAAAAACAGGTATTTCAGGATTAGAAAATATCAAAAATAAGAAAATTATTGGTACTTTGTATATGGTGTGTGTGTGTGTATATATATATATATATATATATATATATATCTGTGTGTGTGTGTGTAGATATAGATAGATAGATAGATATAAATTAATTCTAGAATGATTTAATAAGTATTCATTTTTACTCAATTCTTAACTTTTCAAAATTTGCTAAATACCACTCATTTTGTGGTGCATGGAATACAAAACCAATGGACATTTTAGGAATTAAAGGGTAGAAATAATTCTTTGATTGTTCAATAATTAGAGAAATATTTAATTAGTATTCAATTTCCATTTTATTGTTAACTTTTCAAATTTTCCTAAATAGACCTTCCCATTTTGTAGTGCTCAAAATAATAAACTCTAGGGGTATTTTAGGATTAGAAAATGGTAAAAAAAAATAAGTTTATTGGTATTTTTATATATAGTATTGATATTGATATAAATATAGATATAAGTATAGATTAATTAGAATGATTTAACAAGTATTCATTTTTTACTCAATTGTTAACTTTTAAAAATTTCGTAAGTAATGATGCCTTTTCAAAAAACACCTAGTTATATCATTTATAGAACACCTAAATCTTACTACTAACTAGGCAATATCCGCACATTTATAGTTGTCAACTAGTAGTAAAAGAAAGCGAAGATTGTACCTACAATGATTGGTGGGTGATTACCAATTATCTGGTCAGATTATTAGTTGTATTAATTGATTAAAATAGAAGTTTTCACAAAAATTAAAATTTAAGAGACTATAAGCAATTTAAAGGCCAGCAAAACAAAATTTGAAGTAAACATGAACACTAAAGGAAGCATTTTTGTGAAAGCAATTAAAAGAAGGCAAGAAAAAAGGAAAGTATTTTAGAAAGGAATTAATAAATCTAAATTACTAATTATCACTATGAAAATATTTTTAAGAAATTCCATAAACGAATTTAACAATTAAACTAAAAATTCAAGTAAAGAAAGTAATTAAATAGAAAGCCTATAAACGAATCTATCCTAATTAGCTAATCTAAGTTACAATTTACCACTAAGAAAGAATTTTTAAGGAAAATCCATTTAATTAATTGCCAATTAATCCAAAAAATTAAGTAAAGAAAGGAATTAAATGAAATGCTGATAAACTAATTCTACCAATTAACACTTAGAAGAATTTAAATAAAGCAAGTGATTTAAACTACAACAATCTAATATATAAACTAAACTACAATAATTTAAAACAAAGAACATGAAATTAAATGTAAACTAAAGAGTTTTTACACTAGGAGTTATCAATCTATAATTAGGAGTTTAGAAACTACATCTAATATAAGAAAATCCTCCACATTTATGAAAGAAGTCACTAACTAAACTAACCTACTTCTACACTGCTTCTACCCTAGTTCTACCTTACACAGCTTTCAAAGAGACTTTAACTACAATGACTGATCAGCTTGGTGACTGAGGTTACTGAAATTCCTTCTTTGTTCCAGTGATCGTGGTTACTGATGCTCACCTTGACTTCTTTGAATAATTGTGGTAACCAAATTTTCTTCTTCAAATTCATGACTGCAATGACCAACAAAAGTTCACTACTAGAAGTTTAACTGCACTTCAATGACCGTGGTGACGAGCTGTCTATTTGGAAAAAAATTTAAGTATTATTGACTGCGATCACCAATTTAAAGAAGGGAATCTAGTGACCGTGGTTGCTAGTACTTAGTTTTTCTGGGCGGAATTTGGCTTGGCTTCATCATTTGAATATTGCTTGATTTGGTTCATTTCTTATTCGATTGCTGTACCGTTTTCTCCGAACAATCCTTACAAATAAATACACTATACTAATTGTATAAAAAAATACTAAAATAATATAGGTAAAAACACTAAATTAACATAAACTAACACATCCTAGAATATGAAACAAAAAAGGTAAAAACACACACTAAATCACTAAAAATGTTCGAAACTAGGGGCAAAATACTTAAGTTTATGGTATATATACCTCTAGTTTCCTAAAGTAATCACACTCCCAAATTTAAGCTTTTGCCCATCCTGAACAAAATAAAGATAGGAAAAGAAAAACAAAAACGGCTAACACAAAACACATAACACCACCAATAAAATTGAAATGTTGAACTCTAGTGCACTAGTCAAAAGTGAAAATAAGGTTTTAAATCTATAAACTGAATATTTTCATCCTCCTCTTCATTTACAAAAGCTTATACTAGTTATAGTCACAAACATTAGTTTGACTAATGAAATGTTTATAAAATGTCAATTCAAATGTAAGTTGATCTTGGACAAATAAGTCATGTTTCTCAAAATTACCTTCAAGTATAGAAAGATCATTAAAACTTGTTTTGAGAAGTACAAATTCAATGAATGTAAATGTATGTACGAGGATATTTGTTGGCACCGTAAGATTTATTAAAGAACATCAATTGAAGCATACTTTTACCTCCCAACTCTCTAATATCTAATAGCCCAGATTAAAGATCATTTAAAACTTTTAATCTAGTTGTAATGTAAGTTAAGGTAATAAGGCAGGATAGATTTGGATATAAATGACTCAAATCAGTTTAATCATTTCAATACAAACTCATAAACTACTATCCCAAACATACTAGTTCCAAAACCAACATGATTTAACCAACCAAAACTTGATAGACAAAAATATTATTTCTAACTAAATTAACTTTTGAGGGTAAGACGAATCTTCTTTATTTAATAAGGGGCCATAGAACTTTCAATTTTCTTTTCTTTTCCCTTCTTTTTTTTTAACTTTTTTAGATAATTCTAAATGTGCAAAAAATAATAATGACATACATCAATTAATTACAACAAGGGAATATAATTTACATTAATATCTTGGCTTCAAACACCAAAGTAATTATACCAAAATTTTTCTTCAAATTATATAAGTTCTAAATGTTACATTGGAGAACTGTGACAATTTTACAATGACTAAAGTGATGGCATGAAGAGAGGATAGATAAATAAAGTGGTATATATGGCTAAGTTATGTGGTTGGCAAAGAAATTAGGTTATAAGGCACAACGGAGGCACTAGGGATGAAATTCATGTAGGTAGGTTTGGCTTAAATGGTATGAAAAAAAATACTTAGATCATTTCTAAAATCTAGCTATTTGGTTATTGGGGAATTCACATTACCCCGCTAAAGTACCAAGCCAAACTTTACAAACCCACAAAGTATTTAAAAATGCAATTCATGCAGCATGGCCAAAAATGCTTAATTCATTTCTTTCTCTACTCAGAATAAACTTGGAATATAACAATACTTATGGAAAAAGTAAAGTTTAAGATCAAAACTAGTTAAGAAAAATATTTGACGAAGTAATTGAAAATATGGTTGATTTTTAAGGTCAAATCAGCCATTTTTTAGACGAAGTGCAACCTATGTTCTACACCATTTTCAACTTTCACAAACAATAAAAACAAAACTATTCTCAATTAACAAGACAATGTACACTACCACAGTATTTTTCATATTATTTAATGACGAGTAAAACTCATCCTACTACTCACCCATATAACAAGAAATAAAAAATACTATTAAATAGTATAAAAACACATAAGACACTGAACAAAACTAGGCAATAATTATGAATTATACTTGGACAATCAAAAAGCTCGTTTTAAAGATGGATAATATATTAATCAAATAAATGTGAATGCAAACAATTAAGCATAAATTGAACTTAGAAACAAGAGTTCTACCCTTAATTATGGATTTCACCAACAATAAAACAACACTAACAAGGCTAAGCAATGAGGAATTTAAAGTAAATCATGCAAATCGATTAAACTCGTGAGTCTTAGAAATTGATTTTCCTTCAACAATAAATTATGGCTAAACTATGAAAGGGTCCTTGGAGTAGATTACTTCACGGGATTCAAACACTTAAAGAAAAAGAAAAAAGTACACATAAGTGTGACGAGGTTTAACACAATACATGGGTTATCTAAATGCCCAATTCTGCCCTCCAAACTTAGTTTCACACATAATTAGTTTGAAATAGACATTCAACCATGTGTGAAACTAAGCTTGGACTACTCTCAATCTATATCAAGCATTTACATGAATTTCTCAAAATATGATCAAATACTTAGCAATTAAAATGTATCAACAATTAGAATGTCCACAAGTAAAAAGTAAAAACCAAGTCCAAAGTTACTCCATAAAGCATGTATATTATTCACAAATCACAAGTCATACATTGTCATCAACATTCTCATTATAACCAAATTTGTCCAAGAGAGTAAAAAATCATTCACCAACATCAAAATATAACTTAAACTAAGCACAAGAGTACAAGCCTTTATTATTCACTAGGTTCTTAAATTAAAACATGTAAACTAAAATAAATTATAATAAATAAAAAGCAAATAAAGAAATACTCCCTCAACACCAAGAAAGCATGCTACCAGTGTGATAGCCCTTGATAGGTTTGCTCCAGTGCTTAGCTCTTGCAAAAACCCCAAGGAATTTAAATTTGGCATATGTGGTTTACACCTCCCTGGTCCCCTTTAGAAAGTATCCATCTTCTTCTCTCACTTCTTGAGTCGATTCTTTTTCCACGAACACCTCAAATAGCACCTCTTTCATTATAATCGGGACAAATTAACACTCATTTACAAGTTGTGTCGGTGATGCTTCTATATGAGCTTTAATTGTCTCAATTGTTGAGAATTCATGCTTGAGAGGTTCTTAGTAACTGGTTTCTTCCAAGACATATTCAAGATTTTGTCTTCTTGAAGAACCCATCTTCATCTATTGGTTATAAACATCTGGACTCCATTGTTATCACTATTTACCATTCTTTAAATTTTAGTAAATTGGTCTTGTATTGCACATCTATGAATGTGTTTTGGTTTTCAAAGTGTCGAGCTTGTTCTTCAAGCACCGAAGTAGGCTAGTCTTTCTCGGAGTTAGGCCAGTCCTTCTCGAAGTTGGGTATTTTCTTCTCGAATTTCTTGAATTTGCATCCGTATGTCCATTGATATTGCCTCTTCAACTTCTTGGTTTGGTTGGTAAAGGAGATATGGATACTTTGGTTCATATGATGACTCTTGAGGTGGAGGGAAAGAATAGGAATTTCTTGGTAGTTCTCATAAGAATATGGATGGCTATACCATCCCATTTGATAATCTAAGGGGTAGGGAGAACAATTATAGCAAGAATTATGCTCATTAGCATACCTCCATTACCATAAGAATGATAATTTCCTGGGTATGATTAGTTCCAATCAGTTGTTTACATGTTCTTGAATATCAAACAATACCAATAAAAAACAAGGAAAAAAAAAAACTAAAACACACAAACAAGAAAAATAAGCAAGTTTAGACCACTAGTTAGTTTAAACTAACAATCACAAATAAAATCCTTTTGGATTTTTCAAAATAAGAATGTAACAACTATAGAATGAATTTTTTTTTGGCTTTTCAATAGACAAAACAACTATACAAGAAAATAAAAGACTTCAATCTAGTAACCCAACCAAATTATATCAATATCACTGAAAATCAATCAATGGCATCAAAAACGCGATGCCTTTTTGACAAATACCTAGTTGTATCATTTATAAAACACCTAAATCCCACTATTATCTAGGCGACACCTCGCCGCAAGTATATGGTTGTCAACTAGTAGTAAAGGAAAGTAAGAATCGTACCCACAATGATTGGTTGGTGATTACCAATTATTTAGTTAGATTATTAGTTGATATGATTGATTCAAAATAGAAGTTTTCAGTAAAACTAGAATTTAAGAGACTAGTTAAAAACTAGCAAAGCAATTTAAAGTAAACATAAACTTTAAAGAAAGCATTTCTGTGAAAGCAATTAAAGAAGGCATGAAAAAAGGAAAGTATTTCATAAAGCAATTAACTAATCTAAACTACTAATTATCCTAAGAGTTTCTGAACATTTTTGTATAAAATCTCATAAACTAATTTAACAATTACACTACGAATTCAAGCAATTAAATAGAAAGCTCATAAATTAATCTACCCTAATTAGCTAATCTAACCCACAATTTACTACAAAGAAAGCATTTTTGAAGAAAGCTCATAAATTAATTTCCAATTAATCTAAAAAATCTAGTGAAGAAAGCAATTAAATAAAAAGAGATAAATTAATTCGACCAATAACATTAAGAAGGCATTTAAATCAAGCAAGATAAGCTAAACTACAATAATGTAACACATAAACTAAACTACATTAATTTAATACAAAGCAAATGAAATTAAACATAAACTAAAGAGTTCTTATACTAGGAGTCTTCAACCCACAACTAGATGCTTAGAAACTATATATAATTTAAGAAAATCCTCCCCAAATTTGGAGGAAAATGAAGAATTAAATTAGCGTACTTCTACTTTAGTTCTACCCTAGTTCTACTTTACATAACCTCCAAAGAGGTCCTAGTTTTAAAGATGTATTTATAGTGCTAGCATTGGGGAGGAAGGCTGCAGTAATAATTTGCAAATATCTGGACAATTTTGCCCCTCAAAATTCTAGGACCGCGCTTGGTAACCAAGGTGACTTGGTGACTGCGGTTACTAGAATCCGTTCTTTATCCTGGTGACTGCAGTCACTGATACTCACATTGACTTCTCTTGGTAACCATGATGACTAATTTTTCTTCTTCAAATTCATGTCGCAGTGGCCAATCAAAGTTTGCCTACAGAAGTTTAATGGCACCTCAGTGACCACAATAATAAGCTATCCACTTGAAAAACTTTCTAAGTACCAATGACCATGGTCACCAGTTTAAAGAAGAGAATTTGGTGATCACACATTACTAACACTAGTTTTTATGGGCAGAATTTGGCTTAGCTTCATCATCTAAACATGGCTTGATTTATTACTTCGCCATTTTCTCTGATCAAATCTTACAATAAAAACACTCTATTAGTTGTATGAAAAAACTACTATTAGCAATCAAATACAGGTTTTAACATAAAAATGACATTCTAGAATATGAAAGCAAAAATAAGCAAAACACAAACTCTAAATCACTAAGAATGCTCAAAACTAAAGGCAAAACTCTCAAGCTTAGAGTATACATAACTCTAATTTCTTAAACTTATCAAGTACACCTCATTTTGTAATATTTGGAATACTAAAATAATAGGCATTTTAGGAATTAAGGGATAGAAATAGTTGTTTGACTGTTCATTTTCTTAGTGTTCATTAGAATTATTTAATTAGTATTATTTTTCCATTTAATTGTTAATTTTCAAAATTCTCTAAATAAACCTTATAATTTGGTGCCCAAAATACTAAACAAAGGGGTATTTTTAGGATTAGAAAATGGGATAATTTCATTAACCTCCCTTGAAATTTATGCTAATATCACCTAATAATCTCGAACTTTCAAAAATATCACATACCTTTCCTCTCCTTTTATTGGGACCCAGAGTTAGTTCCACACTACATGAAATGATATTTATGCTCTTACCACTTTAACCATATAACAAAAAGGGTAATACCATAAACATCCCATAAAGTTTTTTACAATTTCACTTGGCACCTTTTTTATGTTTCTAACAAATTTTGACAAAATTATTATTTATAAAAATATGTGTACATTATATTCTATTTCTGGTTATTTGTTAGACAAAAATTTGAATAGGTAGCAACACATCTTATATCATATGATCAAACAATATGATTAGTTTTTCTTTTGGGATCAATTTCAAACTCGTAAATCAAAATAAATTAAAATATATTTTCTCAATAAATTTTTCATTTAACTAATTAAGGAAAATATTTGTGGACATTAATTTGTATATGTATATCAATTTGGATAAAAATTTAAATACACAGAAATACATCATATAATATAATAAACAAATATGAACAACAATTTGTTTTGCAAATCAGAAACTCTTATGAAAAATATAAAATGTAGTTTTGATATTTTTATTATGAAAGTATATGTATGTGTGTGTAATGTTCTTGTGTGGGTCTATTTGAATAAAAATTTAAAACATGTAAGCATGTAACATATACGGTAAGTAATATAAGATGTGATTGATATTTTGTTTGGCAAATCATAAATTCATGAACTCCGAAAACTTGAAATGAATTTTTTGATAAATTTTTTGTCAGATTTCTTATAAATATATATATATATATAATATATATATATGTATATATGCGCATTAATATGCTTATATGTGTGAGTTTCAATAAAAAATTAGAATATGTAGAAATATACCATGTACTATTACAATTAAAAGATGTGTTATTAGTATTTTATAGAAAATCATGTATGAACTCATAAATTGTTAAAAATAATAATTTTTTATACTCGATCTTAATTGATGGGGGGCATAAACAGTTACAACCCAATATTATTTTGCTATGAATTATTTATACCCCCAAATTTTCTTTTACCATTTCTCCAACTATTTTAATAAGTTAAACTTTTGTAACTAACTAGTGGTAAAACTAGAATAATTATAGTTTCTCTCCTTAAATTAATTTTTTATGCCTTTGGGCTAGCAATGTTACAACAAAAATAGAATTAAGGAAGTTAAATGTTATTTTTTAAACTTCAAGAAAGCTAAGTGATACTAGCATAAACTTTAAGGAAGCTTCTAAAATTATCCCTTAGAAACTATCAAAAACAATTAATAAACTCATTGATTCTTTTATGTATATTATAGATATAAATATAGATAGATCTCTAGATATAGACTAATAAAGAATGATTTAATAAGTATTCATTTTTAATCAACAGATTAACTTTTCAGACGCCACGTACTAAGATTATTTTTAATAAGAATCAATGACAAATATATTATAAGAGCATATATTAAGGGATAGAAATAGTTCTTCGGTTATTAATTTTCTTAATGTTCATTAATCAAAGAATTATTTTCTATTTAATTGTTAACTTTTCAAAGTTTTCTAAATACGACTCATTTTGCGATGCTCGAAATCTTACAAAACTAAGGGATATTTTACAACTAGAAAATGTCAAAATTGATAACCTCATTGGTACTGTTATATATAAAATAAGTATAATATAATAAATATAGATATTAATATGCTCATTTATACTTCTATAAGTATAATATAATAATACAGATATAGATATAGATATATATATATATAGCTATGTCTCACGGAACTTGACACATATCCTTGTCCAGTCTTGTAGGCATGTTTAAAATTTCAAGGGAATAAAACACAAATTTCAAATTTTTAGAAGGGTGATCCTACTCCCAGTACATCTGCCCATGAGTCAACTCCAACATTTTATAACGTCGGAGCCAACTAATAGTAAAAAGACAATTTTACCCTTCATTTCCCAATGAGCTAACAAAAATGTTCATGGATATGGGTCCAGTATGTGTTCCCAAAATTGTAAGGATCATAATAGAGAGTCAGCAAAATCTTGATGGACTAAACTACAATTTAGAAACTACAACACATAATACACGAACAGAAACACGCACGGGAAATACAATGTGAAAGAAGAAAACTAGCAAAAATTGTTAATCATCTCTTCTTCTTCTTCTTTTTTTCTACTCTTTCCTTTCTTGAACATTCAAGGAAGCCGGCTACAACCATGAGATTTCTATGATAAGTACTTGTACAGTGTTGATGGAATAATTTTGGTTCTGAATGAATACGAGTTGAAGCAAAAGTGAGCTATCTTGCTTCGCACGACACCTGCTCGATGAAATGTCACTGAGTAGTCGGATGGCAAATAATTAATGTAACAATTTTTAGCTTGATCAAAGGCTCTATGATATGTTATTCTAGTCCCTGTATAAGTCTCACATGATTTTTAAGCAAAAATGTGGGGGCAATTAGTCCCATTATATTGGGTGAAAATGACTTTCAAAGGACTACTAATTTTCTCTTATTTGACCATTTTGTGATGATTTTTGGATAATTTTTTGGCACCAAAATTATATTCTTTGCAAACAATGAGTTTGACCGAGATAAGTTTTTACTCAAGAATATAGTCGGAAAATCTTTCTGGTATGGCCCATGGCGATGCCCCACCATCCTCACCAAACTCTGTGGGGATCTGGCCATCACCATATGCCATAGCCACCAATCTTCATAAGTCCCCATGCGCTGTCATTTTGACCCAATGATTTTTAATAAAAAATACTAAGGCTGCGCGTTTGGTTCCATAGACTGGAATTGAATTAAAATCATAATTTTGTTGAATTGTAAATTTATGATTTATGATTACAAGTGATTGAAATTTCTCTGTTTGGCAAATACATAGAATTGATGGCACATAATTCATTTGGAATTCTAAATACTTTTTCTGGACTGGAAAAGAATCACTGAAAATTGGATTTGCTTATATTTAGAATTGTTAATTCCTTCAAAACAAGAAAAAGATGCCTAAATACTGGAGTACTACTTTTTGAAAATGAAAACTTGTCTAAATTAGCACAAAAATTTTGGAGAATTCTACAATTCCGCTGAGATAACTATTTTCTTGGCTTTAAGAACTTGTACAGTACAAGTTTTTAAAGTACATAGTGTTTTACTTCCTGAAAATTTTAATTATTACATTAAAATCTTTTTTCTCCTCATCTTATTTTCTCACTATCATCCTTTTATTTTTTTTCTACTCCTTTTGGGTCCATATTGAAGACTTATCTTGAGAAAATAATCAATTATTTCTTTGATAATTTCAAGTTACACAAAAAAAAAAAAAAAAAAAAACACTGTCAACAATACACATCAATGTAATATAAGCAACAGTGGTGGACAGTGGACTTGATCTTATTCATTAGCAATCCTTATCATCCTTAAAAACCAGTCTCTTAAAGATCTAGATGTGTATAATATTAATGATTATAATAGAAATCAAAAATTAACATCTATTATGTTTATAAGATGTGTAACTGAACTTATACACATTTAGATGAATAAGATCTTATTTTTCATTTGTATTGATTCAGTAAATTTAATTTGAAACCAAAGTCTCAAATTGGGGAATATGAAATTAGATATTTTCTAACATTATCATTCATATAGAATCTTATCCATAATGATTAACCATGTGTATATCTATGATATCATTAATCTTAATTCTTATTTATTATGTTCATACTTATAAACAAAACACCTAATCCCAATTAATAGTTCCAATTCCATCAAAATGCTATTCAATTTTATGTAAAATAATAATAATAATAATAATAATAATCCATTTCAATTGACCTATGCGTGATTTTGTTGCAAATCCAACATGGCTAAATGAATATATAGTGTGACTATTGAAGTCCGTTAATAGGATGATTATTCTTTCACAAAATTTAGTTGCACGCCAAGGAAAATTGAAGGATAAGACTACTGATGTTTGAAAATTACAAACAAAAATAAGAATCTAAACTGCCCTGAAATACAAGTGTTAATACCATCATTAAAAGTTGAAATGTCCTAATTCTAAGAAATTTGACATTAGAATATGGCACGTGCGTTGCGCGTGTCACTGAATTTTTAAATAATATTACACTTAATATAAAGAATTACAAAATTTAGTAAATAATTTTATAATCACATGATCATATAAATATTATTTTGACTAAAGAGACTTGACAAAAGTAAAATTTTGTTCATTTAAAATAATACTACGTATAAAGGGTATCATGTAATATTATACACAAATAACAATATATATATATATATATATATATATATATATATATATATATATATATATGAGATAAATAGGTAATTGGAAAATGTGTTAGGAAATAACTACAAAATATCATTCGAAGAATAATGGATGACAAACTCTATCCAAATAAAGTCATGATTTGTATACCTAATATTAACTGTCTGGTATGCGTTTTTGTATAGTATTGTTTATAACATCTTAATCCGTCTTTATGATTTTAATTTTGAACTTATAAGAATCCTTGATTTGCATATCAATATAGTTTTTTTTTTATTTCTTTAAATATTATCAACTTTGATTTTCGAAAGCAAGTTTTCCTATCATTCATTTATGGTTTTATTTTTCTCAATTCGATAATTAAAAGCTGAGAATTTTTTAGTATGTTGTTTTGGTTTCTCCTTCATAGTCAATTAAGTTATAATATTTCATACACTTATATCTTAAACTACATTAAAATTATACATTTCTTGAATATTTCATTCTTTATTAGCATTATTTTATTATATATTTTATTTTTGGTTATTTTCAACTTCAATCAGTACAAAAATTCTACATAATTGATACCCATAAGTTCATATTGTACAATTATTCGTTTAGAAATCAAAATTGCGGGTTAATTTGCATTTATTATAATTAAAGTAATAAATATGTTAAAATTATATCATACACATACATGTAGTTAAAGCTATATAACATTTTTAAGAATGTCAAACGTGACTTTCATTTGGTTACTCATCTTTTTAGCAGATCATGCTAACTATTATGTGGGTTCAAATAGAAGACAAGAAAAGGAAGTTCAAACCTCATGTATGATACATTTATTTCTTTATATTTTAAGTAAGATACACTTTTATTCCATCATGGACATTATTTCTACTATTGCTAATGCTTTAACACCACATTTTTAAGGACAAAAGTGTATCTTAATTGAAATTTAAAGAAACCATCTTAATTACATTACCTAACAAACCATAATTCATTTATTGTTTAGGTATCTAATTTTAAAATTTTTTCAAAGAATCTAAAATAAGTTAACTACACTTTAGTATGGATTTAGTTCATTTAAATTAGTAATGCATGGTCTTTCAATATTTTTAATAGGTGAAAGAAAAAATACAATGGTTAAACAAAATAAAGGTTCTTCCATAACACAAAGAAATATGTAAGCTTTGAAAAATCTAAGATGTTTAGTCTCAAATGAGTAAAGGTTTAATTATTATAATACCATACAAATATAAAAACTCTTAAAAGAATTAAATATTCCAAATTAGTATATAATTGTCAAAACTTTCCAATCCTTTAAGCTGTTCAACCAATTGTATTCATAAAAATTTCTTCTCCTCCTCTTTTTTTGTAATTTAATCAAACTGGATAACTTACATAGTTGACACCTAACAACCATACACATGCGATTAATCCAATATTGTGAAATTTTACGGGATATTATGATACAACATATTTTTAACTTTCCTAGAAAATAATTTATGCAACTATTTTGTTTAAATAGTAATTAATTTTTATTCAAACCATCTTGAAATCAAAATTTTAAAAAGACTCAAATTTAACTTAATTTAATTGGAAAAATAATTAGGTTTCAACAACATAAATATCTTCAAGAAATAGTAGTACACTTCGCGTTGGGAAAGTTCTTTTAAAAAATTTCTAACTTCTTGTACTCCCTGCGTCCCAAATTCTTTGTCACATTTTGATTTTTTTTGGTCAATGCATCAACTTTTCATCGGAAAGCATCTTACCATTTGCAAAACACTTACACAACTTCTTAATTAAGAAGGAAAATCAATGCTCTAAATGTATGTCCAATTATAAAATATTTTGTTGATCATGTGGATTCTTTTTTCTATCCTTCGACATTGTGAATGCAATATCATCAAAATCTAACATTTGGCATATCAAGAGTGTATATTTTCATGTAATACATTAAATTATGATATATTTATTTTTTTGTTTACTTATATATGATTAATTATTTTTAAACAAAGAAAGAAATAAAAATTACAAAAAGTATGAACTCATTTTTAATAAACAACTTATAATTATTTTTAGGTTAGTTTGATCATATATAAAAATGTATAAGATTCATTGTTTCAAGAAGAAAATGAAATGAAGGTACATATGAAATAATATTTACGTCTGGATTACTAAACCAGGGCTAATTATAATTTTGGATTTTGGCTTACATTTGTGAATTACTTTTTCCCTTTACAAAAGATGTGTCATTTGACTTTTTATTTGATTAGTGTTTAATTACAAATTTTGCAAATCTCCAGTATATCTTTTAGTTAATGGATTAATTATTACTAAAATATAAAACTTTTTATTATGGGTAACTAATTAATTAAAAGGCATTGAATTTCTAGCATGTTGGAACTTATTTTATTTCTTAATTATACCACAAATACACCTATATAAATAGAAAGGTTTTTCATGCTTTGGACCAAGAATGCTCTCACAGAAATAAGTCTTTTTCAATTTATGTTATGTTAGATAACAACCAAGACAAATAAAAGGAAAAAAATGGATACTTTTCTTTTTTGTAGAGTGAAAATTGTATAATATAGATGATTTTTCATGCTCGTTTTATAAAGTAAAATAAAAGTATTAATCAATATGTAACAGTTAAAAGTCAAAATTAAAAAGCAATATTCTATGAATTTATAGACTTATATATTCTCTATTTGATTCATAGAGAATTGAATTTTCTTTTACCTCTTGACAATTTTATTAGATCAAGCTCCCTAAAGATGATAACCATCCAATCCATCTTGAAATTGGCAATTACTTCTAAGATGATTGTGACACATATTAGGCTCAGCTGACACAATTTTTCTTTTCAAGACTTTTACTTTCTTTGTTTTTGAATAATGTTTGTTGGAGTATTGTTGAAATTCTATTAGGATTTTAGTTTTTTGTTTAGGATGAATCTTGATGGGGTTAGACATTTAATTCCTAGTGATTTTTCTAATTTGTTTAATTAAGTTTAATTTAATTTTAATTTTTTAATTTTCATTAATGCCATTTCTTAATATGAATGTAAAGTAGAATTAAGTTTTCTTTTGCCTCGTGATAATTTTATTAGATCAAACTCGTAATTCAAATAATATACCCATCAATTTCATCTTGAAATTGATAAAATACGTTACGAAGATTGTCACATATATAAGAATTTTGAGATTTAGTTGACACGATTTTTCATCCCAATACCGTCATTTTTTTTTTTTTTTGGATAATGTTTTTTGTAGTATTGATAAAGTTTTATTTGGAGTTTAGTTTTTGCTTTGGATGATTTTTAATGTGGGGTTAGATAAATAATTCTCACAGCAATTTTATAATTTCTTTAATTAAGATTATAGAATAAAGTTATTTGTTTTTGATGATTGTCTCTTGACAGTTTTATTATAGCAAGTTCCCAATTCAAAAAAAGATAACTGTCAATTCTATCGTGAAATTGACAAATACATCTAAGATGATTGTCTTATATATAGGAATTTCTAGACTCAGTTGACGCGATTTTTTTTTATACTCTTTTTTTTTTTTTTTTTTTGGATCAGGTTTGTTGGAGTATTGCTAAACTTTTATTAGCATTTTAGTTTTTGTGTAGGATAATTTTTATGGGGTTTGACATTTAATTCTTATTGGCTTGGAAAATTTGTTTAATTAAGTTGAATTTAATTCCAATTCTTTAATTTTTCATTGATGTCCTTTTCTTTAAATGATTGTAATGTATCAAATTGAGGGTAATTTTGAAAAAAAAAATGTCAAAAATATTAACCCTTTCATACTTTTATATATCCATCTTGAAATTGACAAATACCTTTAACATGATTGTCACATATATAGGAATTTCAATACTCAACGGACACAACTTTTCTTTTCGATACTCTCGTTTTTTTGTTTTTTTTTGGATAATATTTGTTGGAGTATTGTTGAAATTTTATTAGGATATTACTTTTTAGTTTAGAATGATTTATGATGGGGTTAGACATTTATTTCTTAATGATTTTTCTAATTTATTTAATTAAGTTGAATTTTCTTTAAATGATTGTAAAGTGTCTAATTGGGGGTAATTTTGGAACAAAAAAATGTCAAAAACATTAAGCTTTTCATACTTTTATATATAGTACTAGTAAGGTGCACGTGTTAACCCATGTATATCATTTTGTTATGTTCTTAATTAAGACTCTAACATGAACAAAAGTTTCTTGTATGGTGTACATATATATAGTTTAATTTTTATTTGTTTAACTAATACCGTGTTTTTTTTTTTTTTTTTTTGTAGAAGAAATCATGTGCGAGCCAATTATATCTCAAGTATTAGATTCAACCCATAAGATAATGTTAAATAATATTGAATTTGGAATTGAAACACTGAGATAAATTTACTTTAGGAACTAACTCAATTAATTCCATAATTGTTTAATCAGTTAAACGAAGTGTAATTACAAGGTTTGATATAGGATGCAATTGTGAATGTACAAAATTAAATAGAAGACTATTAAATAAATAAATTTAATAGAAAAAATTATTTTATCTTTATTTTTTTTCTTGAGAAATTTGGCATTGAATATGAATTTATAAATTTTACTAAATCTAAGCAAGCATTTGTTCTTTATTTTTTTTTGGATTATTTATAGCAAACATCATGAAAACTCTATGTTTTTTATTTGGTTTATAAGTCGTTAGTGTCTTATTTAATTATGTTCTTTTTTGGATCCATTAATCTCGAAAAGTTACTTATTTTAGACTTCTCCATTTTCTTCAAGAAAAGAAGTCTTTACAAAAACTTGCTTTTATGCTTTTACATTTTCATAATGTATTGGTGTGATCTTATCTCATATAGTTTTTCATAATTGGTTATCATGATTTTCAACTTATGTTTATTGAATCTTATAAATGACATACTTTAAAAAAAAAAAAAAAAAACATATCTACACAAATTGTTCCTATATTTTGTGTATTTTTTTTAATTAACCATTTTGCCATAACTTAGAAATTAATTTTCATTACCTTACTTGTATTACAAGTAAGGTAATGAAATTGCACATGCTAATTACCTTATTAATTCCACACGTAATCATATAAATTTTGGTGACAATTTTTATTACTATAAATTAAAAGGAATCTCCTTATGTTTGACTAATATTCATGTTACCCTCTATAGTTTGCAAGTTTTTAATCTGTCCCCTCCTTTTAATTCCCAAATTACAAGGGGCAAATTATAGATTCGTAAACCATAGGATAACGTAACTATTAACCAAATCATAAGGGATTCATTATAATTTATCCTTTTTATTATATATAAATAAAGGTAATGTGATAGTCTTTTAGCATGTTTTAGCTTTCCATACTTAGGACAGAATGATTAATGGAGTTGCGATTGAAGTAATCAGTTTAAGGAGACAAACCTATTGACTATATATATATATATAATATTAGCTCTTACTTTATTTTATGCTATACTCGTGTCACAATTAATTGGAAAAAAGTTTTCTGCCCAAAAGTTTACATATCATTATTCGCCCACCTTTTACCTTCATTTTATTGCAACCATGGCATATTATTTGAGTTATAAGCCTAAGTTAAGTTCTTATTATTTTATTTCTTGATTTTTTAGTACTATTCTTTATACATATTAATTCCTTTTGAATAAATTACAAACTTTATCATTAATGTTAAAATAGGTTTAGATTTAATATTAGGGGCCTATATATCCTTTATGCTATACCCCATATGCACTAGTACCCCAACTTTAACAGCACTCTTGGAACCAATGTGCAAAATATTTTCTTTTTAATAAAAAAAAAAATCTTTTTAAATTTGGAGCACCATCCATAGAATTAATTTAGAAGGATTTTTTTTATTTTAAGCATATATAGGATTTTAAAATTGTTAGCTTAAATATAAAGGGAAATAATCCCAATTCCTATAATGTATTCCAATGCAAATTTTTCAATTGATCATTCTTATACTACTACTCAAGTATAGCCATGTATCAATGGCACAAAACACAAAGCTTTGACACATTCAATTTTGACATCATATGATTATCAATTTGAGGATTAAGTATTTATTGATCAACATCTTTAAAGGAATTTTAAAATTATCTTCTAAGCCCCTCTAAACACATTCAAATTTCACTAATGCCACTTGAAACATCAATTACCAAAAACACAAAATTAGGATACGAAAAGTAAAAACATATGGTTAAATCCTCTAATGTATTATTTTTAATCACACACTAGTGCTCTAGAATTTTTTTATTCTTAGAAAAATTACATGTAGAATTATAAAATAATCAATGAATTCAAAACATGAGTAATCAAATTATAACACAGATTTTGATTTTCAAATTGATTCATAAGTTATAGGTGATAAAGAGTGTTCTAAAAAGTCAATTGATTCATAAGTTCTATAGGTCTTGTGTTCTAAAAAGTCATTCTCATTATCTATACATAAGGGGCTTAGATTTGTTATAGGAATTTGATTCAAATATCCCATTGCTTTTGTGAATTATGCATTTATTTTGTATTTTAATGTGACCATAACCTCTTTCAGAATAATCTTTTCATGATAAGTCTTTCTTCATTCGTTTCTAAGTACATTTTAATAAGAGTAAACCCTTTATTTAAATATCTGACCAATTCACAAATATATAAGCCTCTTTGTTATTAATCTTATCAATTTTTTTGTGCTTTCCGAATACAGAAAAACCATTGTTTAGTATCTAATGAATCATGGCAGTGAGTCACGTTTAAGTAGGGTGGGCAATTCATCCCTTCAATTTTGAAAATTTACAAAATAGGTAAGGAAAAATTTATAATTAAAATTATGTCATATTTAAAATTAAGAATAAGTATAGAAAATAGACATATAATTTTCATTTTAAATTCATTTTTCAAGTACATGTAGTCTCAAACGATAAAAGTTTATCATTATGTCAATTCTAAAATCGTCCACTCTTCTATAGTTTTTCATGTAAAATTATTTATGTGTAAAAAAATTTAATTATTTTCCTATCAAAGTCGTTGCCCACATAGCTTCACCCTTGAATATGAATCATAAACATCATTATTTACCAACAACCCAGATGGTAACATATAAAAAAATTATTAATTTTGAAGATTTGAACCCCTGCATATGAAATAGCAAAACATAATTTTCTGGAATAACCCAATAAAGTCACTTGTCCGTAAAATCTAGATTTATTAGAAATATCCATCTTTACACTTGTTTTGAATGTATTATTAAATTTTAACTTTTCAAAATTTTAAATAATTATATTGATCTGAACGCAATAAAATAAATTAAATATATTTAGTTGTGTATGAAATTACTATTTCAACTCCATAAAAGTACTCTTCATTTATTATAAGAGACAATAAGAATACATCTTCCTATTTCAAAATATAAAATTGAAGACAAGAAAGACTTTCAACAAAGAAAAAAGAAAAGGCAGAGAGACTCCATCTTCGGATATAATTGACTCATGGATCTACATAAATTCTTGTGAAGTTAAATTCTAAGAGGATTAAAATTAATTGCATATTGAACTCTTTTTTAGTATTTACATACCGGACCCTTTATTATTAGTATTTATCTAATAGTTATGTAATTAATCATCTTTTATGGATAATTTAGGTAGATTAAAAAATGAAGAAACACACTCACACTTTTATAATAGGTATGAATAGATATAGATAAATTCAATACCATCAAAAACTCTTTTAACAAAAATGTACAAGAAGTTGCCTGGAGGATACAACACAAGCATGGCACCTGAAGGACACCAGCATGAAGTAGCAAAAAGGACTAATTCTTTAAGATGGCTGCCAGATATACACCTAACCACCACTTGTAGCACCAGTAAGCATCCCAGCCTCGTACTGATAAGTATTAAAACGATATGGCATGGCAGAGGTGTTCATCTTCTTCGTAAAATCACATCTTTTCTAGTGGTGGAAATAACGTCAACTCCTCTTCTCATCAAGGAGGTAAAATTTAAGCAACCATACCATTTTGCAGGGCACCAGATATAAATAAATGCTATCATGTGGCAATTCTTAACAAATATAAAAGTTTACCTCTTACCAAAAAATAAATAAATAAATAAAAGTTTAAATGAACGAGGAGAATCCATCTGCCAATCCGGAAGTTATGGTATACCATTATCATGTTTTCTAGGTATCGCCACTAAATAAACCAACCATATCATCAGCATTGCATGGACAACACAAGTATATTCCAAAGAAACTCATGTTGAAGATGATATTGTACTTGAAGGAAGCTAATAATAGTTAAGTGAGCATAAATTGACTATGAAAATAGTTTAATGAGCAATTTAAAACTAAAAATAATTATGTTGTCATAAATGGACTATATAAGATAGTGGGTGCGATCATACCAGTATTAATGCATCGGATCCCATCAGAGTAACTCCGAAGTTAAGGACTATATAAGATAGTGTAGTAGCCATATACATTATTTTTTTTTTTTTGGCCCAAAAGAATATGGAGCATTAAACAAGAAAAAGTACCAGAACAGCCATAAAAAGTTTGCAAAAATATACAGCCCCATCAAATTATAAATCACATTCATGCATTAATGCCTGAAAAAACGAAAATCACTCATCTACTTAAATTCAAATCATTAAAAAAAAATACATTACAATTCATCTTACCACTTAATAACTGATAACATTTCTTGGTGCACATCAAATATTGTCCTTAGAAGATATCTGACTATATAACAATTTGCACTTAATCAAAGTTCATCCATTATAATTGAAATCTGCAATCATTATACACATCTAAGATGTGTATAAGAGACAATCCAGAATTCAACCATACCAAGAATTTAACCCTGGCAAGGAGCAATTCAAATTAGCAAATCATTTGACCAAAAAAAATAAAAAGACAACTTTAATCAAGTGGCAGTAAAAAGTACAAAGAGGGATCTGTTTCTCAGTCTCTCACTGAAAATCAGTTTTTATTTACCCACTTTCTCTTCTCTTAGTCTCTCTTTCTATCTCGCACACGCAATATCCCAATTAGGGGTGTGCAAGTATTCAATTAATCAAATCTGTAACATATTTCAAATTCAATTCAATTAATAAATATGATTAATTGTGAATTAATTTGGTCAGAAATTAGTTAACCGGATTCATAAATACGGTTAATGAATTCGAAAATGGTAAGGAGATTTTTTTGAATTCAATTAACCGATTACTGGATTTAATAAACAAACCAAATCTTATTCCCACTAATTAGAGTCGGCTGCATTAATCTTGTTACACCATTGCGCTTTGTCATGAACCAGACCCTCCTCAATTCCTAGATAGGCTATAACTTTCTTATAAGTTACCCATCAAGTCTTTTTCGATCTCTTCTCACCCCTCTTATATTGACTATTCTCTCTAAAATCTACTCGCCTGATAGACGCTTCTATTAGTAATCTAGCGTCTTAATACATGACCTAACCACCTTAAGCGTGTTTCTCTCATCTTTTCATCAATAGGTGCTACTCCAATCTTATCTTGAATATGTTTATTGCGTATTTTGTCCATCCTAGTGTACCCACACATCTATCTTAACATTCGTATTTCTGCTACTCTCATCTTTTGCTCATTTGTATAATTCACTGTCCAATACTCAGACCCATAAAGCATCACTGGCCTAATTGTCGTTCTATAAAATTTACCCTTAAATCGTAAAGGAATTTTGCTATCACATAATATTCCTGATGCCATTATCCATTTAATCCAACCCGCTTGAATCCGATGCGTGACATCTCGATCTATACTACCATCACTCTGAAGAACTAAACCTAAATATTTGGATATCTCTTGATCTCCAATACTAACTCCTATTCTATTCCTACGTGCATTCTTGCTAAACATAAACACCGCATATCTATTTTTAATTTACTAAGTCTAAACTCTTTTGCCTCAAGTGCCTCCCTTCAGATTTCGAATTTAGCATTAACCCCATCTTTGGTTTCATTTACTAAAACAATATTGTTTGCAAACAACATCACCATGGTATAAAAAAGTTAAAATATTTTAAGATATAAATAGTATATCACTAAAAATATAAATTTAGTTATTCAACTAAATATATATTTATTGATAATTATTATAATTAGCTTTATTTTTAACTTAATTCGTACAATTATAATATTCTTATATATTAATTCATACTTAATTATATTATTAAATAAGTATCTACAAATCACATTAAATAGTCTTGCGATATAAACTTTATTAATACTTGCAAGTAACATGATATTGTAGTATTATATGTAATTATATATATTGCTTATTATTCAATTAAGTTACAAGATATAGTTTTTTTTTTTACTTATTTTCTAAATCATTTGTTAATAAGAATTCACACAACATATCAAATTATGTGACAAAAATAAAATAAAATTAGGAAAATTTTACTTGAAAAATAAGTTTTTGTATAACAGGATTTTGCCCAATGTTAAGGGTCCAACTAACTCGGGTTGAATTTGGTTAATCGAATTCAAAACGTGTACCGAATTCGAATTCGGTTAACCAAACTTTCAACTGAATTGAATTTGAAATAGAAATTGGTTAAAAGTTTTAGAATCATTTTCTGAATTTCAGCCGATTTTATTAATCAAATAACCGATCGATTAATTGATGCACACCCAATCGCAATAGCCTTCTCAACATGTCCTCCACATAACACAAACACATATACCATGTAAAATGTTTGCTGATTGCTATGTTGTCTGGGCATTTCTTCATAAAATTATCAAATATTAAACAGAGAAAATTGCAAACAACATCAAATTACCAACCAAAATAGCAAAAAAAAAATATTATAATAATATCTACCTAAAATCTTAAATAATAGGATGGTGAGGGAAAAAAAATGCACAACCCCATTTTGGAAACCTATCAAATTAAACCCTATACTTATATTGATAATAGAGAATCATACCTGAAACAAGAATAAAATGGTTTTGGAGCCTAGATTCACTAGTTGGAGAGGAACTAGACGATTTGAGTTTCTTGTCCGATGATTTAAGGTTAGCTTAGGCAAAAGAAGGATGCAACAAGCAAGCGGTAGTGGAGATAAGTGGAGGAAGAAACGGCGACGAGCGAAGGAAGTGGCAGCAACGACACTTGAGAAGGCAAAGGGAGCAAGATTGGGATAAGAGAGTAGAAAATATGATAGTAAAGAAGAAAAAAGGGATAGATTCGATCCATTTTCTTACTTTTACCAATATTAAGATCCGTGTATAACCCGGATTTAGGGGCTAAGTGTAGAATTAGAACTATGCTATAAAACTAAGGCAAGATTATTAAACTTGACTACAAAACTAATTAAAGTAGGAAATATAGTAAGTATAGACAAGGGAAAAATAGACAAAGAAATAGTAGGAAATTTTCTAATGGTTGATATTATCGACTTTCCTTGGCCTTACAAATGAGGTGCCAAAGTCTTCCATCTTTATAGAGTTAAAAGATAGGAGGTTCATGAATAAACACTTAAGATACATGAATCACGAAAATCAATAAGCCTTCACATAATTCAAAAAGATGAATATTACATTAATCGATGTACTTGGGAAGACAAATGAACATCCATCTTTATAGAATTCATAACACTCCCCCTTAGATGTCCATGCATTAAAGAATATATGATGAATTACTGTCTCGTTAAAAACTTCTATTAGGAAAACACAGTGGAAAAAACTGTAATAAAGGGAAAAAGAGTATAGTACATATTCAATATTTATAGTACACTTTTACATGCTGTCTCATTAAAAACCTTGTTAAGAAAATCCATTTAGACAAAACCATGGCTAAGGAAAAAAGAGTACAACATGTACTTTTACTCCCTTTCATAAAAATATCACTTGATATCGTTGAAATAACACATCCTAATTTTGCAAAATAACTTCTCAAATGTTATTATTGGCAGTGCCTCTATAAACAAATCCGCTAAATTAAAGACCACCTAAGCGAATTTACTGGATATCAATACCATCATTCTTCTTAAAATCATGACTAAAGGAAAAGTTTGGACGAATATGTTTTGTTATATATCTTCTGGATATGTTGGGGTTATTGGGTCAATAACCTTAGTCAAATATATTCACTACTTACTTCATGTATTGTAATTATTTTAGCATGATTGCAAAAAGTAGTGACCAAATTTTATTCTATTGAATGCCATGATATAGTAATTTTTTCATATATAACTAACCCGTTCGAGATCGAATTTTATATTTGATTAGATAAAATCAATATCTGTGTAGCCAACTAATTTTGATCTGGATTCATCTGAGTAAAATAGACTCATATTAATAATGTCTCGGAGATTGAAGTATGTGCTTAATTGTCATTCCAAAATCTTCATATCAGAGAAAAACTAGATCTTGCTAACGAATTTACAGTACATGTTAGCACTGAGATATAGTACTTTAGGATTAATAAACTCTTCACCATCCTCAATCAAGGATGAAAAATTATTATTCTTGATATCAAACGATCTTACCATTAGGATACTCAATAGATGTATTTTATTCATATGAAAAGGCTCTAATTCAAAAAATTTCGTTCGATGAGTATTCGAATTATAGATCTTTGCCTAGATCTTTTACATCAATTCATTATCTTTAGAAGCTCTTCAAGAGTTCTAATATTTATATCATCAACATATACAGTAGTTATCACAAATTCTAATCTTGTTCCTTTTTATGAAACTACATAGGTTAATTAGATCATTTTTATAGCTCTTATTCAAACGATACCCATTGAGGCGATTATACTATATTCACCTAAATTGCTTCAATCTAATACATACAGGTATTTTTGTAATATTTTTGAGCAATGTTCCTGGAAACCTTTATATGCATCAGGCATGTTAAATTCATCAGGGATTTTCATATAGATATTGATATCAAATGAGTCATTCAAAATATGCTGAATATCCATTAGACGCATTTTAATTTTTCATGGAACTACTACACAAATTATATAGCTAAAGGTGATTGTATCCACCATAAGAGAATAAGTCACTTCATAATTAATACCAAATTTTTGCAAAAAAAACTTTAGTCAACAATGTGTGCTTTATATGGCACATTTCATTTTTCTCATTTCATTTTTTCACAAATATTTATTTGTATCATACGGACTTTACATCTTTAGGACTTTGGACTCTTGTCCAAAATTTTTCACGTTTTTAAACGTGAATTTAATTTTACTTGTAGTGCGTCTTTCTATTTTGGTCAATCACTATGTCGACATTTTTTGACAAATTTATATTCAAGATCCTCGTTTTCTATTCAACACATCAATTGATATTATAAACAATAATATGTTGTCAACAATTTCTTTTCAGTTCCATCTTTTTCAGTTCCATCTTTTTCTTTATTTTCATTACATTCAGGTACCTGATTCACTTTTAGAATTTTATGATTAGTTATGTATGAGGTCTCTTCAGGAACACCCACCTCTATTTATATGACCATCTTTAACATTTGCTCCTTTCCTCTTACGAGAATTCTTATCATTTGAAACCGATTGGTCAACCACACCTGATGCGTGGCTAACTATAATTTGTAATATGCTGTTCTACTGGGATACCAATTCGAATTGGAACATTCAGCTGGTATATGGGATTTTACTCATTTTATGTTAATACTGAATCTAGCTGTTGATTCACAATATTTTATAAATGAATTATCTATTAAACTTCTAGTTCACATTTCTTTGTACAAGAATCAAAATGTGATAATTCATTTCGTTCAATTTTTTCTACTACCTACTTATCTTCTCCCCCTAATATTGGCAAAATAGTTTCATGACAATCAGCAAGTTGTGCCATAATGAAGTCCTCTTTTAATATTTCAACATTTATTTTAATCATATAGGAAGACTGATATCTAACAAATATTACTTTCTTTTGTAACCCATCTTTATGCATTGTGGTGGAGTAATTAAAATATATTCCACACATAAAAAATATCCTTAGATGGAAAAATTAGAATCCTGACCAAAAATCAATTATAATAGGAAGAAATTAAAATATCTTGTAGGTCTAATGCGTATAAGTGTTGTTGCATAGAATGTCATAAATAGATAATTTTGTTCTCAGAAGTAATGGCCTAACTATTAATTGGAAGCATTTTATTAATTAACAATTGTACTAGATCATTTAGGATATGAACATGTGCTTCAAGATGTTCAATAGTTATGTCAATTGACATACAGATGTTTGAAATATAAATTCACCAGTATTATCAACACAAAATTTCTTGATTGCATAATTTGGAATTGTACTCTTAATCAATCTATTATTTGAGCTAGTAATCTTACAAACTCTAGGTTGCGAGTCGATAACAAGGATATATGTGACCATCTAGTAAATCCATCTATCAAAATCATAAAATATCTAAATAATACATATGAAGGGTGAGTGGGTTCACATATCTCACCCTTATTTCATTCTAGAAATACATGGAATTCAATACATGTATGAGTACCCTATTTTAACTGGTAATAGTCTAATAATTAATTTTTCTTGACAAAAAGTTCCACAAGAGAACTTATTGAATTAAAGAATCTTCTAGTTCTCCAGTAGATGTCAATAAGAATTCTCAATAATTTTTACGCATCATAATTGACTCGGGATGGTCTAACCAATCATTGCCAAACATTTAAAGTATTTAAATCAATAAATTTCAAGTCTACAATAACATGTGCTTCAATTGTATAGAACAAACCAAAAGGCAAGACATGCAACTTTTCTATAACATATTTTTTCTAATGTTACATAAATACTCAATAATTTCTTCATTTATAATCTCAAAATAATATCTTTTTCAGCGGATACCTTTGAATCTTAATAAATTTCTTCGAGACTTAGTAGAGAATAGTGCATTATTTATAGCCAATTTTATTCCTTCAATGAGACATATATTTGCTCTACCGGAACTTTCAGTTAATTGTGCACTACTTTTTATGGTGTTAACATTTGTTTCTCCCTCAACTTCAGGTGGGAAAAAATATATTTCTTACTTTTGAGTATCATATGTATTGTTGCACTGTCAGAGACATATATTCTCATACCTCGAATACATTTAAATGCATATCCAATGTTTATCATTAAACAAAATCAATATAATAACAAAACAATAGAAGAAAAGAAATTAATGCAAAAGAATAAGACATATAAAATTTAAAACTATAATGAAATCATGCTCTCTTATACATATCACAACATTTTTTTTCTTAGATCTTTTCACCGTCAACCAAAAAGTCAATACTTTCTTCAATGAAGAAACCAATAGCACTATCACTATCACCATGTTCAAAATAATTATAGAGAAAACTTGTTTCTAGAGTTTTCTCTGTCTTTCAATGATGTTGAATATTATTTAAGATGGTGTTTCGGCGTATGACAAGTGCGCAATCTGGTCATGCATACCACAAAGATAAGATTCATTTTTTTTTTCTTTTATCTCTTCACTATTCTGGCACTTCTAGTGGTGAAATGATATAGTACTACAATCAGAATAGTTACTAATAATGACTACCAATTCTATGTCCATAATTTTTGTTTAAATTTTGTCACATTCACTTCGAGGAATGGAGTATAATCAATTGGATGAGATTCATTTAATGTAATAGCTCATTATTTTAATAAATCATTAAAAGATATAAAATTAAGTCATTTGTTTTTTAAAACCCTTTTTAAGGTATACTGTTGCAGGAGCATATTTTCAATAAGAAAAGTAAAAAATGTTTTCTCTAACATATACACATCAATGATCTTTTTAATTTCTTATAGATCTACTAGATCTTTTAAATAAGATAGATGAGAAAAATCATTGATTTTATTTAGCCCTACTTGGATATAATATTTTGCCCTTTTTGATTATGTCTTCAGCTTACATAGAATCCGAATGGATTTTAACATCCAAAATCCAAAATAGATAGTTCTTGTGTATTACTTCAAGGGCCGTAAATTCAAACTCAATATGATTTGAAATGATCCAAACAATAATCAACATTAATTCTAATGATATTATAATAGCACAATTTTTTATAAATATATATATATATAAAAAAAAAAAGGTACTAATAGGGAATACTCAATATTTTTAAACCATAATTTAAATTTCTGTGTACCTTCGTTTTATTGATTTAAAGTTCTACTTCAGTTGGTCAGGATCTCATGCTAACAAAAGGTTGTAAAACTAAGTCAAGATTATTAAATTTGACTACAAAACTAATTAAAATAGAAAATATAGTAAGTGTAGACAAGGGAAAAGTAGACAAAGAAATAGTAGGAAATTCTCTCATAGTTTATATTATCAACTTTTATTAGTTTACAAATGAGGTACCAAAATCCTCTATTTATAAGTTACAAGATAAAGGATTCATGAGTAAACATTTACGATGATACATAAATCAAGGGATCAATAAACCTTTACATAATTCAAGGCGATGAATATCACATTAACTAATAACTGATGAAAAGATGAATAGACATCCATCTTTATAGATGTTCATAACAAAGTAGAATTTTTTGGCCTAACTAAATAATTGAATATATAGAATTGAACCTCCTTAGAATTGGTTTCATTTCTAATTCAATTGTGAAAAATATCACCCAAATAGCAGAATTGGAATTGGAGGCCGCCAATTTCAATTTCATGACCCAATTTTATGGAACCAAACGCACCCTTAAGTGAAAGAGAAAAACATTAATTGTTTTTATGCTATAAGATCTAACACTGTGTCGTTTTATAATAGGGCATTTTCGTCATTTAACAATTTTACAATAGTATTCCGCTAAGTTGGACTAATAGAAAGGATAAAGTGAAAAAATAAAAAATAAAGTTAAGAGATAAATTACAAAATAGTCCAAATCTTTAGAGACTTTAATGTATTTAACCCAAAATAATATAAGTTTGGATGTTACAGAAATGGTAAACACAAGCTAGGCCTGAAATAATCTGAAGCATTGCCTCCACCCAATCCCTGATATTTGTAGATTCTGATTAGGATGATTTCCAGCCTTCGAAAAAAATTACTCCATCCCAAAACTAAAGAATCAATTCCACATCAACGTATATACTGCCTTAATCATCATTATATTATTTTAAAGAACCAATTTTTTTAAAGTTTCATGGAGTAAATAATTCTAAAATCTATGCAAAATGTTAAATGTCATCAGTGACTTTACCATAAGACAAGTGCAGTCCTCTTATCTACTGTGTTCAAATACAAAATGACCACTTTTGTTGACTTTATATTAGAGTATAGTAGACTAGCAGCAAATTTCATTCTAGCATGCATCTAATTTCACTAAACATCTCCTATCATACTTTTTATTTCACTACTTAATGAACTACCGAAATTTATTTTTTAAATATAGTTATGAATTTTAGTATAAGAATCCTGATTGTTCATTAAGTAGTGAGATAGAGATTAGGATAGAAAGTGATAGAAGATCCTTTGTCAATTCATTCACGCTGAAAAAATCAGGCGCATGAATTCTCATATTTGAAGCATGGTTTAAAGAGCATTAAATATAAGAGAAAAACCTTTGCACCCTGGCTGCTAGTAGAAAAGCCTGCACACAAAGATGTGATTGGTGTGAAGTGGATTTTGAAAACCAAACTCAAACTAGACAGTTCAGTGCAAAACTACAAAGCAATATTATTGATTGTCGGAGACCTTCATAGTATAAATAGAGAAGTTTGCTTCTGTTTTCAATTCATTCAAGCCCTGAGGGTTAAAGCTATAAGTCTCAAAGTTTATAACAGAATGTCTAATAAATTGCAGTGCTCAGTAGAATTTCATTATTAATTCAAATAAAGAATTTTATTGTTTGTAAATATTATTATTGTGAGCCACTACTTTAATATTAATACATTTATATTCAAGTGAAAATATGTGCTCTATATTTGATAATTTTCTTTATTTGAGAATTCTATTTTGAGCCCCAATATCCAACAAATTGTTACCAGAGTGGGTTGGTCATGAATTTATTCTTGTTGAGTCTTTATTTGCAGATACATTACAAGAGATTCTCCAAAAGTATGGTGAAACACTATGAATTCATATCACAAATTGGTTGTGGTTTGAACCACAAAAAGTTGATTATGAAAGAGGCCTCTGTCTCAATTGGAAACATTGATAAGTTAAGTATCAAATCCAACGACTATGGTTTCTGGAATATTCTACGAAGTTCTACCTATTCAATAAGACTTGTGAATTATTATCAATAGAGATGATATAGCACCACCAACGAAGGCAGAATACAAACCACTTAAGAAGTGGAAAGTTAAAGTTGACAAAGCTATAAATGCATTAGTTGTAGTTAAAGAAGATGACTTGTTAAGCAGATTAATGACGCCAAGACTCCAAAGGAGACATGGGACACACTCTCATCATTGTTTGCAAAAATCATTGATGCAAAAGTCCAAAAGCTCGAAAATGAGCTATGTCTATTTCACAACAAAATATGACATTAAGTCAATATTTCTCTAAGCTAAAATCGATTTACAATGAAATATTCGCAATTTGATCCTCAAAATGTAATAATAGAGAGGACGATAAGGAGAATTATTATTCATGGTTTAAGGCCAAAATACAGAATGCTTATCCTGCTACACTGTCTCTTGGTTAAAGAACATCTAGATGTGTATAAGAGACACTTACCAACGAAAAAACTTTAGATATTGGTTAATCTAATGTTCATCTAATGCCCTATTACAAAAAGCATTCTTTACCTGAAGAAAAGGAAGTAGGAAAAGAAGTAACGAAAGGCCAAGAATCAAGGAAGAACTGGCCAAAAACTCCTCTTAACTTGCAAATGAAGCGTCATCTTTTACAAAATCACAAAATTATTTGTGATTTAAAAATAGAGATCACACTATTATTTGTGACTTGAAATTATTAGTTTTTGTGTCTTGTATTTGAGTGTAATATTACAAAGTGGTCGTATTTGCAACACCTAAAACAGTGCAAGTTGTAACAAAGGTGAGTTTTTCTTGTAGTGATAATTATGAAAACTATTTAAATATAACTTTCTATATAGATATCTCCTTGCATCAAATATTGAGAGCTTGATCTGATTTTCTTCACTTTGCTCTTTTACCAGAGCAATTTCAGCATTCACGAATCATCAGTTAATTCAACAGCTACTTTCATTGCTTCTTCATGGATATTCAGCAAATTCCTTTTCTTTGTTATATTGCATAAAATAGTTTATTAAAAGAATTGTTCTTGGCATAAATACATACATTTATAGTTGATATGGCTGAAAACGTTCCACTAGGGTTCCGTTTTAGAGTTTAGACCCACGGAGATCGTCTACCCTACCTCCTCCGTTGAAGATTTCTCTTACACGAAAAGGGCAAAGTCAAGCAGAAGACGATCAAAGATTAAATACTAGGCACAGCATCAATCATGTGACTTCTAGGATTTATTAAGGATTTTGCAGTATACTAGAGTGAAAGCTCCTGCAATGCTGCAACCAAAAAGGTTGCAAAAGCAGCTCAAGAAGTAGATGAAACCGAAGTACTTTAAGGTTCCACTTCTGATAATAATTCTACGACAAGTGTTGAAGCTACAGTCTTAAGCAAGAGAAAGCCAAGATTAGGTGGTCAAAATCTCATATGTTTATTGCTATCCTATATTGTCTAATAATTTCAATTCTCATATTCAGTACACTGCACTAATATCACTACCTTAACAGCTAAAGATGCCACCTGTGAACCTTTATTTCTTGCGAAGGTTATAAAAAATAGAAAAAGAACATCATCAAAAAAACAAAATACCATGATTTGCACAAATTTGATATTTATTTAATCGTTGCAAGGGATGAATTACTCAACAGCGAACTTCAATCCTAAATTGGATAAAAATCTACCTCTTCTTCCCATATGGTTCTTTAATAAAAACAACATAACCACATGGGATTCATCCGTCCACTAGGAAAAGAATAGCTCGGAAATATCCAAGCTTGCCAAACCCAAGTTCCACCATCCCAATCTCTGTAAGTTTCAACAAGAGAACTAAAACTACTAGAATATACAATTTACACTTTTATGCTAAACACAGCCAACACCTAGATTGTTGTATAATTACCCTCAACTAAAGCACAACCAAAAAAACGCTCAAAGTTGTAGTGATCCTGGACCTCTTCGTGAAGATCTTGAAGGAGGCCGGCTCAAGTCTGGAGCTGCTGAAGGTCTCTTGGGCTCTTCCGGTCTTTGAACTTCCTGAACCAACTAAAGCTTTGCGGTGTCAGATTCAATATTAGTTTTTTCCTGTTTGCAAAACCTTTTTCTTTTGGTTATCTGAGAACAAAGTTAATTCTTTTTTTCATTTCTTCATTTCTCATAATTGGAGGTTATCTTTCTTTCTACCTTTCTTTCTTTCTTTCTTTTAGTGACTTTATTGGTTTTAAGGGCAAGCAGGCGAGATGGGGAAAGACAGAACTGTAAGAGTCATGTTGGAACACACAGACTGTCGAGTCACTAACTCTGAGATATAGAACTCCAGAAACCTAAAATTTTGACAATAGCAGGCTTCTAAATTGAATGACATCATGAACTTAATATGGGGCAAAACCAACCTTGGTTGAAGAGGTAGAACTGTAGCGTGAATGGGCCTGTGACTTTGAATGCATACGGTGCTGCTGTGTATTTGGACAAACTGTTGCAGTCTAGAAGCCCAAAATTTATTCCATTATGCACATTCCACGAATCATCATTCATATCACCATCCTCAAAAGCTTGTGACCCACTCCCAATGTAATTCATTTGAGAATAAGGGCTTCCAGATGATGTTCTCCTCAATTGTTCGCTACCAAAAGAGTATGAAGGTACAGTTTTCAATCGGGTCCGAAGAATTTTAAAGGCCGCACTTTGCTGCACCAACAATTGAAAACAAATCTATCAGGCTTTGAGATTCATAAACATCACTGAATATATAACTAGTCATGATGCCATTTGCTATCCACAAGTAACAGTAGATTTAAACTCCCAAAGAAAACAAACTTTTAGCAACCACAGGTAATGTTACGTTAGCCTTTACAGGTGAAAGTAGCATTTAGTTTTAACCAAGAAAGAACAGCTGGTATTTGCTAATGAGAAAACTAACTATGCACAGTATTATATATAAACAAGCCCCTTCAATAAATTTTTCATGGTTGTAGCAAATCTCTCTCCTAAGAGGATATGGTCCATGACAGAATACAATGGCATAGCAGAATTCATGTAGCCGACCCTACTTAGTGGGATTAAGGCTTGGTTTGTTTGTCTGTTTGTTTGTAGCAAATCTCTCTCCTGGGACATGCCATCTTTGTGGGCAGACATGACAGTGTGGACAAGTAACCAGCAATTTTGCTGGCAGTCTGGGATTTTATTGCCAGACATCCTGAACAGTTCTAGCTATTATCTCACAATTTCTCACAGCAGAGAACATGAGACCTAAGAAATGGTCTCACTAAACCTTGATGGCCACTGCATGAACTAAATACTCCCTTCAATGCTGTGGTTTAACAATAGAGGCTAGAAAATTGAGTAAGTGGCCCAAGTCCATCCACAAGAGGCAAATGACAAAGAGCAGCCAATATCATCAAGCATAGACCTTTTAATCTAAATGCATTCATTCAAGGAGATGAGATATTGATTTGAAAACCACACTTGGCAAAAACTTCAACCAATTATTGAATAGCATTACAAATTCCTGCTAACCCTAAGTTTGTATTTTGAACTTGAAGAATGATAAATGTGCAATTTGTGAGAAGCCTCAACGCAAGCTTAAAGTTGGTCATAAGCACCTCGATGTGCCGGCCAACATAAGAATAAAAAATCATGAAATACCTGGGGAAGCAACATCAGAAGACCGTACAAGGCTTTCAAAAGCCATATATATCTTCCAGGTTCAAGAAGCTGCAAAACAAATAGATTTCATATACTCCACATATTATAAACCAACCATGAATTGTAGCATATTGGTAGCAGCTAAAAGGAGAAAAGGTAATAAGCATTACAGTCATCACTAGACCCTTGTGCTCCAGATAATAACACAACAGATGGATCATGTTCTACGTCCTCAATGAATATGTTTAAGAATTTCAATTTTTCTTGGACATTAATCCAAAGACTCCATTAGTGATCTCTAATATGAGCGTTTAGATACAAACACAAAGGCAAAGTCCATGCCATCATTTCGGAATATATATATATATATATATATATAGAGAGAGAGAGAGAGAGAGAGAGAGAGAATCGGATAATTTAATTTTGACCAATGCCATGACAAATTTCCTGCTAAGACTAGGTTGGGCAGCAGCTCTATTGAAAGGACTTAAATTTATTCCAGAACAAGCACAGCCAATATTTTCACCCATAAAAGGTTCAGAACAGAGAACGCTGTTTAGACTTAAGAATTCAATCAAAGGTTAAGCTTCTAGCACTGGATAATAGGCATTCTGGAATACTACTTATAAGAGACAGGTTGCACTACCTAGGAGCGAACTTCCAGTATAGACAATTATGTTGGAGTATTCTCTTCTAAATTTGGTTGGATATGCACTTAAATCCAATTACCTATCCTCTGTGTCTTTATGAAAGTAACTAAAAATACTGAAACAAATTAGATGAGGTCCAACAATTTCCCATACTACTACAACGGAAAATTTGATCATAAAGCACGTTATTGAAATATATAATGCAAAATAAAACCTCAGGAGAAATCGCAACTTAGAAAATAAGAATAGATCCTGTAGTAACTAACCTAATAAGAAAAAAAAATCCCTATATATATATAACCTCTAATCGAAATCAGTTGGACTAACCTTATAATTAACACCTCCATGCTTACGAATTTTCTATTCTGCAATTACCCATTATCATTGCCCCCGTATTTCAAAAAATGACAAAGCATGACTATCAGGGAAACAATAATACACTCAAAAACCAAAAAAAAAAATATTGGATATAGCTTATCACCTGCAGTCTGAGGTAAGCAAATGTAGGAGTCTCCAGTAGATGGATCAATTTGTCCAGCTGAACCAAAAACTTAACATTAATGTCTTCCTCATCAACCAGAGATTGAATGACAGAACTAGCATGTTGGTAAGTCTGTAAGTAATCCCAGCAAGAAAGTGTCAAATTACAAGAACCAAGCCATAACCACTATCTGACCAGAAGAGTTAAAAAGAATAATAATGGGGAAGAGACGAAACAAATTTAACAAGGCCACACCATAAAGCAACAGTGATTTACCTGAGCTAATAAGCAAAGACTTATTATTGCCATTGGCGAATGGCACCACGAGGCATATAAAGAAATAAATAAGTCTTTTCCAGCAGCATTAACCAGTGATTGTTTCAGAAGATCTCGGAGATCAGATAATTCAGAGGATGTAAGCAAAATCAAATTCAAAGCCTGCAAGAAATAAGTTAGCACACATAAATATGAATTACCACAATATAAATAGTAAATCATTCTCTCAAAGCATCTAACACAACAATTATCTCAATCAGAAAATAATATGAACCAAGAACGTCTCTGTTGCATAATTATATTCCGTAAAAGCAGCCAAGAATTAAATTACTTGCACAATTTTTTTTTTTTGGGAGGGGTGGGGTTGGTTGTGTTTTAATAAGATGTTTGTTGCACAAACCTGAACCATAATAGACGCAAAATCCAGGTCTGATTCTCCTTCAAGTATTGTAGATAGTTCCCGATAAACTCTTTCAGCATCTAAAAGCACACAGAGTTGGCGGATTATCAAAGCACCACGTCTGAAAATGAATAAGAAATTAAGGTCACAACTAACACCAAAATATATGTTTCAGAAGAAAACTAGACCAGAAAATGAAAATACACCACCATATTTTCTCAAGGACAAACACTCACCTCTCCAGGAGAGAATTGTCAATCTGAAAGTTATGAACTAGAAACACAACAAGATGGCGGAAATGTTGTGGATCCTTAGCTATGCAAGCATGCACCTCAAGCACCAGAAGGACTACCTGGGAGAACAGAAAGTTGGGAACATTCATTGCATGATGTACCCATGTAGAGCTCCTTTTTAAGTTAAGATATTTTCCAACAATATTTTATAAATGCAATTAATGTGAATGTTATGCATAACATCTGAAGATAAACCCCGATTCCTCTCATCACCTCATATTTCACAAGCAGCAAAAGCAGTAATTTTTGGACTACTATTTGAAAAAGAAACTAGTTATCAGTTTTTTAATAGTTTGATTCCTCGTTCATACAGAAATTCAAGCACATCAGAAATAATATTTTCCTTTTTCACTTTTTCTTTATGTAATATCTGAAAAGTCATTCATTAACCTGCTTCAGCCTGAGTAAACAAACTCTTTGATAGAAGCAGAGCTCAGAAAAAGTGAAAAGTCAAGAAGCAAACCGAGTCAGTAAGAGGCAAAGCTGTTATATTGTAAAGGATGCAAAAACAGAAACCATTACTAACATATGTCCTACAGGATTTATCTAAATGAATCTTCAGAGCCAATTATAAGGAACAAAAATTGAACTACAGATATGACTTTCCACCTACAATGATAGCCCACCCGAATAAGAAAGAAGAAGAAAAAACTTATGAAAGTGTGACAAGATAAAACCAAAGAAGATAAGGGACGGGAGGATGAGGGCCTGACAGGCAAGCAGAGTTCAGGCTAAATATATCATAAATAAATGAAACCCTACATGTTATATCCAACATGATTACAGAAAGTGCTACACAACCCTCAAAATCACCATGAGGGAATCATGGACATAGCCATTGTGCAGGGATGGACAATGGCAACCACAAGTGCCCTCCCTGGCACACCTGTTTGCTACAAGGAGACCCTTTCTCTTCCTCTTTGTTCAGTTGTTTCCCAAGCAACACTTTCTTTTAATTATAGGTGTTAGATTAAAGATTCGTCCATGAAATTTCCAAAGAAATTTTGTCCAAGCCATCCTCCCAAAATACCTATTGTAGTGTACTTCTATCATTTTTTGGATTTGCCTCGTAAAGAGAAGTTTAAGAGGAGATCTCAAAAGGTCATATTTTCTGGTTTTCTTCCCTGATAATTACGGAAACATGGTCCTGGTTTTGAATAGTTAAAATGATAAAAACAGCTTCAAATCTTTATTGTAGTAAGCATGTAGATTCACTTGAAGAATAAGAGAAATGAAAAGCAATCAATATGCAACTTGACAAAGCAACCAACCGCTGGAAAGCTAAATACGATGTAGACGAGAATACCTCATCGGATGGATCAGCTAACGCCTTCAAAAGGGTATCAAAAATATCATTCAGAAAAGAGAGAACCTGTTCCATGTGCAAAGGGAAATTAACACCCACTACACCCCATCAAGGTGACAGGTGAATTAAACTAATCTCACATGCATGTCAAAATATCAGATCATAACCCATAGTAAAGATAGTTGATAACCCTTCTAGAGTGCATCAAAACACATTTCAAACCCTTAGCATCAAAAGTAACATATGTAGAAGATTCAAAAAGCCCAGCATCAATAAGAGTGAAATCAACAGAAATAAGTATGCATCATAAGATTTTCCTTTGACCATTTAAATATTATTTGTATGTCAAGTTCTGTAAGATAAATCTTTAATTAACTTTCTCTTAAATAAAAACCTAAGTGCAGAATAATCAATTTTAGTATGCAATATTTTCAGGCAACAAAAGATCAGAACTGCCAAGCAGATACCATGAACGCACACAAAACTTGAAGAAACATGATATGTGTCCACATGTAAGAGAAGTAAATTAGAGACAATCCTAATTACCTCTTTTCGGTGCCTATTTAAGAGGGTATAAATCCAATGCAATGCTTCAATACGTGTTGCCTCCCATTCACTAGATAAGTGCCTGAAGGAAAAATAAGCATCTAATTAAGCAGCCTAATCACAAGGAAATACCCATCCTAATATACGAGAACAGTATGGATTTCTCTTCTCCATCTAAAGCAAAATGTGACTTTCCACACTAACCAACAGCAAGCAACTTTAGACCTAGGATCCACTAGCTATACCTCCTTGCAACAGAGAGGATTGCTCCAACATCAAATCCTTCAGCTGAGATCAGCCTTAATAGCACGAAGTTCTTCATTTGTTTCACGAGCAACCTGAGGCAAAATTCACTATACAGTTAAAACATAAACCAATACAATGGAAAAAGGGACAAGAACTGGAGATTGAAAGCAAAAGGAGTTGACAATACAAAATAGAAGATAGGTCCAGTAGAACACTAATGATAAACAAACTTACCACTCTTATTTTCTCTTCTTTATCAGATATGCATGGAAGGATAGCTCCCAGAATATCAGCATAATAAGGAACAAGCTGATCCCCACCAAGCTTTACAAACTCGTGTATCTGCACAGGAAAGTAGCGAATTGATACTGATTTCAAAAAAAAATATAGATACATTAATACAATATGGTATTCCCAACATCAATGTACATAATATAAGAAATTTAGCAAAAGCAGCACCAATGAGTGTCAATTCTTACCCAAGTAATAGCAGTCAACCGAGTGAACTCATCCAGGGAAGCTGCTCTCTGTACTAGTATCTCAGCCATGCGACCATAATCTACAGACTTCAAGTGTGGCACTGCCGAAGTCAGAGATTTACAAGCAAACACCAATATTATCTTGTTTTAACAATTATTTTAACAGTTTCTGCCAACATATATTTGAA
Source organism: Cinchona pubescens (assembly GCA_025175665.1). NCBI lineage: Eukaryota > Viridiplantae > Streptophyta > Magnoliopsida > Gentianales > Rubiaceae > Cinchona > Cinchona pubescens. Next base: position 214,060 of record JANKKI010000109.1, read on the forward strand.
AAAAAAATTTAGACACACAGATCTATGCATTCCCATAGTTAAATTCTTCAAAAATAGGCAAGAAGCTGCTAATGCATGTTGCAGCATAACCAAAGAGAAAAACAATAGTAAGAAATAAAATCAATCTCAATACATAAGGTTATTCTACAGTGTTATTTCCCACATATGAATTATGGGTCCCATTCCCACAAGTATATATGCCCATAAAAGGAGATTGCTCGGATCCATCAGATTCAAAGGGCAGGACATACTGTTTAATCACACTAACAAGACTGAAAGTTTACTCTGAGCAGATGCCTTACTGGAGAATTTTTTATTTCTTGAAGAAATTCTGAAAGTGCAGAATCCGCTTGTTGGCGTATTTCGTGGCTAGAATCACTTAACACGTATATTGAATAAGCCTGCAATTGCATTCAAACATGTCAGATCAAAGATAAATGCCCCTAATTGCAGTCTGCTTCCGGCCCTTCATTTGCTTGATTGAGCCCTTTCCCCTATTCAGACCACCCCCCCAAAGCCCCCAAAACCTAGACATATACATGGACACAGAGAAACTTCCCTTACCCCCTCCCAGACTTTATGTTGATTTAAGTCTGTCTTGACAAATAAAGATTCAAAATCATACTCCATACCCTTGTATATATTTGACAATTGAGGACTATAGCATATAACACTCCATACCCTTGTATATATTTGACAAAATGAGGACAATAGCATATTATGCAAATCCCCTAATATCAAATGTGGATTTCTTTTCTGAGAGACAGGAAAGAAATGAAAATAAAGTGCAAATCAAGACTTCATTAACCTTCATATTGCAAAAACTTACCATCAAGAAAGTCAGGGAGGAAACCCAACATATCAATATCTGGAACACTGTCCAAAACAGTGATCTTTTTCATCCAACCAAGAATTGGCGAACATAGGGATTCAAGACATTCATTCGTTCTCTTAGCAATGGGATAAATTCTTCAATGCTGCGAATGTCAATTAAGTTTTGACACAAGTAAAATAATTTGTTCTCTGGTGTAAAACTAAAATTCCTTATGATATAGGGAAAAGAACGATATGAAGCAAACCTGAATTGATCACTCTCAGTGACTATGTCCTGCAACCAAAAACAGCAACTCCATTTCATCCATTAAGTTAAAAAATCTCAAGAAAATACAACGATAGGAAAACCAAATAGCTTGTATCTTTACCTTCACAAGTCTGTCTAAAAGATGGGCAGCACTCTGTACATTGGCGTCTGAATCTGCAGAAAGCTTACATAATGCATCAAAAATATCATTGAAGAACACAATGAAATCTCCCCTCACAACCTGGAAAGGGAAAAAAGAAAAATAAATAAATAAATAAAATAAAATAAAAATCATGGATGAAGTTCAACATGTACAGTAAGAAATTCATATATACAACAAGATCTCTGTTTCAAATCCCACCTTTGCTATGTTATATAGAGCTTCACAAGCATAATAACGAACCCTGCTATCTTGATCAGAAAAGGAATTTAGCACTGGTGGTACAATTTGCTGGCAGATCAAATCCATAGATAAGTAAAAAGCATCAAGAAAGGGTAACATAAAATATTTAAAATAATTGAGAAGCCAGAGATAAATCTTAAAATAACATCTCAGTAACTCACAGAATATATAAGACAGAACAAAATTGATAACAGAAAACATCATATTCAACAGTAGCATTTTGTATCTATCTAGATAAACATGTATGAATATTTTACCCTAAAGGTCAAGGTGTGAGATCATTTAACAAATGTCATGAATACTAGAGGTGCTTTCTAGTTTAAGAAAAGACCAATAGCAACATCAACCGCGCAAAAATTCCAGTAAATTTTATTCACAACAAGTACATAACACTGTTAGCAACCTAGTTTTCTTAGCCACTGGATCAGGAAAGTGAAAAATGGGAAAAGATTGTCTAAATCCAAAATGAGGTATTTGTAACTTCAATATAATTAGTTTTTACCAGTCCTCCTCAATAGATTTATCAAAACTATAGGCGGGTAATATGCGCTCATTATGCTCTTGAGCAGTAACAATATACTGGAGATATGGTGCACTCAAAAGTTGAAACATGATTGTGTATCTTTTACTGTTCCCATTTCTCTTCAGATTTTGCACTCTTGAGCATATAAATTCACAGAGAAACTTCATTCTGTTGTTATATTTCCACTTTCAAGAAATACCAGTTATGTTGAACCAAAGCCATGACTCTAAACAATGAAACTGACAGATACCTAATCAGCTCCCAAAACCACAGACCCTTTCTTTACACTTCATTAAATTCTTAAAAGGCCTGCATAATTCTTAGTCCTTTTAAGTGTAAGGTTTGCAGAAAAGCCCAAAATTCACTACTATCAACAAACTCATGAATGAGGTACCTGATCGATAAAGTATTCAACTTAAAGTAAAGAACTTAAACAAAAGATAGTTATATTTTCCTTTTCCCTTTTTTTTTTTTTTCTTTTTTTTGGGAGTGGGGGTGAAAGATACTGATCTAAAAGACCAGCACTTAGACTTATCCACAAAAAAAAAAATTCCCCCTCTCACACATATAAACGGAAGCACAACCTAACGTACTTTTAGCCCATTTTTGTTTCCCAGACTCATAGCTAGGTATCCTGTATCCTGATGTTTACTCACACGTGGAAGCACAACCTAACACACAAAGTTTAGTCTATTTTTGTTTCCGAGACTCACGGCTACGTATCCTGATGTTCACGCCATGTATCTGTTCTTAATTCTTGCTGCTCAAGTTTTATTTCCACCCGATAATGAGAATACTGCAGCTAAAGTAGTCTTGAAGTTAAATGTTACATTTTAAAAAGTAAGCAGATTGCTAGAAACTGATGACAAACTATTTCTCCAATACCACCACAGAGGAAAGACTATGGGGACTTGAAGACTAACAAGTTTTACTCAAATTCAACCTAGATATCACAAATATGTAATATTCCAACAGCCTAGCTACTTGAAGAAGCAGGGCCAAATACTATTTACCAGGAGTAGATAATGCATTCACAAAAGCCTTTTTCACTAAATTTCCCTTTTAACCCACTTTAATCACCTCAATGAATCCGTTTAAATACATCAACTATCAATAGGGTTCCCCATAATTGCTCACTACAAACTAATGAAATTCCTTCACAGCAATTATTTTCTTACATAACCAGTCACAACATCAGCGTCATTAATCTATACAGCTCATTATGAGTGCAATAGACCTGATCTTATATTAGTCTCCTTCATATTGCATACATGTTAAGTCGTTATATTGTCCAAAGAGGGACCTGAAATGACCCAACAAAATTTCCGTCACTCTATTCATTACCTCAATATTCTTTCCTCCCTACAACTTCAGATGCATAGCATCCCAATTACTCACAAATAAGACGATCCCAACCAACTTGAATAGTGGAGCAACAGATAAACATAAATATATACACAAAAAGAGTATATACGGAAACAACTTATCATCATCCTCTTAGCATTTTCAAAGTAAAACACATATAAAGAAATCAACTTTACTAATACTTCCCCAGTTAGCCTGATTTCTTGGGGTTAAAATATCTCAACAAAATTCTACTAATCAATAAAACAGTTTTAAACAAAGTATATTGAAATATAAAGTTACCTCAAGATGTTGAGCTGCTTCAGAAGTCAAACCCACAGTTGCAGCTGCCAATCCAATCAAACCTCCCTGCATTTGCACAACCCAAAAAAAAAAAAAAAATCCATATCCCAAATTACACATTAAAATCGATCCGCATTCCCTTTTTCCCCCAATTCACCAACTTATCAACAAAATAAAATCCTCAATTTTTTCCATCAATAAACTCACTTTCCGATGATTGGCCTGGGGCGAGTACGTGAACTCATTCACCAACAAATTAATCACCGCCGTAATCTATATATCATGATCGCCAGCCACCGCCAATTGCTTCACTATCCCTTCCACCTACAAAAAAAAATCATTTTCCACAGATCCCTTCAATAAACCCTAAAAAACAAAATTCCCCAAAAAAAATCCCAAAATAAAAACCTCAAGAGCCGCATTCTTCCGTTTCTCGTAAAGCTTATCTGACAAATTCCTCAACACGGCCGCCGGAACAATCGAAAACAGATCGGCCATAGGAAAACAGAAGTAGACGGAAACCCAAAATTTCAAAACCCTAATTACAGAAAAAAAGAAAATGGGTTCTCTTCCTTTCCCCTCCACTATAAATTTTTTTAAATAAAAATCAAAACCCAATAATAAAACGAAATTCAGTCGAATTATCAAATTATCATATTTTTTATTTTTTATTATTTTTCTCGTTATTATCGAAACATTTTTCTAAAATTAATGAAAAATTTGAGTTGTATGTATAGGTGAGGAGATAGATACAGCTGTGTGTTGTGCGTGTGGGGCGATAATTTCACTCTAGTGAGAAGAAGAAGAATGATCTAAATTAAAGGTGGGAAATTGGGGAATTAATTGAGAGAAGAAATTTTCGGGGTTGGTTTTATAGTAGTATAAGGAAAGAGAAGAGGGGGGGGAATTGGGGAAAAAATGAGAAGAAAAGTTGAATTTGATTTGATTTATTTTAATTTAATTAATTAATTTTTTTGGTTTTGTTTAAATATTTTGGTTTCTATTTTATGCTTTGGTCAATTGCAATTTGCCTCATCGATATTTGATATTCAACCTACCCGTCAAAACTATAAATTATCCAATTGGCCTTATAGAAAATGTTCGATTCAATTTAGGCAATATATTTTCTCAACAAGTATATTACTGAATTAAGGATACATGACAATTAAATTAGATATGTGGAAAGTTTATGATAGAGTTGGGTGGGTTTTTTTTTGGGCTAAGATCATGAAGAAAATAGATTTCTCCTCTAAATGGATTAGTTGGATCATCAAGTATTTTCTTATTCATTTAGTATTTTAGTAGTAATGTGTTTAAAAGGTATCAAGCAAAGAGATCTTTTATCTTCTTACCTTTTTTTAATATGTTCAGAGGGCCTAAATAGTCTTTTAAATCACATTGCTAAGAATAATCAGATTTTTGAATTAGAATCAATAAGAAGGCCAGCTATTTCAGCCATTTCTCATTTGTTATTTGGTGATGATACCTTGTTTTTTTGTAAAGTTGATGTTCAAGAAAGTGTTGTAATTAATCAGATTTTGCATAATTATGAACTCTGTTCTGGGCAAATAGTTAATTTTGAGAAATCCCTTGTTTGTTTTTAGTAAAAATACTCATCTTTTTTGAAATCTCAAATCTGCCATAATTTGGGTGGTATTTTTTGTAAGGAAACCTCTAAATATTTAGATTTGCCTATGTCCATTGGCAGAACTAAAAAAACAGATTTTTTTTCTTTTGTTAAATAGAGATTTCTTAATAGAGTTAATAGGTGAAAGGAAAAGTTGTTGAATTCTGCTGGTACTAGAGAGGTTTTGATCAAATCCATGCTGACTTCTATCCCTATTTATATTATGCCCTGTTTTAAAATTCCTCTTAGATTATGTAAAGAGTTGAGTAGTATTGTCTCTAATTTTTTGTGGGAAGGTGATCAATCTGGTCATTCTAAAATGTATTGGTTGAAATGGTCCAAAATTACTAATTCTAAGGTATTGGGTGGTCTTGGTTTTAGGGATTTTGAGTCTTTTAACACTGCTTTATTGGTAAGCAAATTTGGCGACAAAATTTGCTGGTGAGCAGGGTGCTTAAAGCAAAGTATTATCCTAATTCTTCAATTTTCAAATGTCAAGTTCGACCTTCCTCCTCTTGACTTTGGAAGAGTTTGGTTTCTGCTCAAAATTTAATTTCTAATAGGTCAAGATTCAGTGTTGGGAATGGGGAATCCATTAGAATTTGAGAAGATCCTTGGTTACCAGAACCTTTTTCCTTTAAGCCTGAGAGTAAAAAGCCTCCTAATTGCCGTTTAGTAATAAATTGTAAGTTTCTGAGCTTTTTACTCGTGATAAATACAGTTGGGATCATCATATAATTAAAAGCATTTTTTCCAAAAAAGATGCTTTGCTGACAATGCAATTGACTGTTTCTGTTTTGGGAGGGAAGGATAAGAGAATTTGGCATTTCAACAAATCTTGTTCCTATACTGTTAAGTCTAGTTATATTCTTGCTAAATCTAAAATTCAGTCTAGGGATGGTTCAAATCATGATAGACCACAATCCAATAATCATTTATCCAATCAAACTGTCTAGAAGTATTTGTGGAGTTTGCCAATAAGAATAAGATAAAGCATTGTATTTGGAAATGTTTGCATGGCATCATTGTAGCGGTTAGAGGGACTCTTTCATCTAAGTTTAATATTGATGATAATAGATGTTGTGGTGAAGCTGTTGAAATGTTGGAACATTTTTTGTTTAATATACTTTCTCTCAAACTATTTGGAAATTGCCTTATGTTAGTTGGCACAATATTCAGTAATATCAATTGATAATTTTTAGATTTGGTGGGATTCTCAATTTAAACTTTCGAAAATTGATGATATTGTTGATCACATTTGTTTCACTGCTGTTATTCTGTGGCATATCTGGAAGTCCAAGTACAAATAGTTTTTTGGATCATATTTGACTGTCAGAAATTAATGTTGTTGATGCAGCCCACACTGAATGGTTAGAATTTCATCAGTTGATGAATGATTCCCAATATATTTCCCAGTGCGAATCCAGTTACAGTTCCAAAATGGGAAATGTCAATCCAAATCAATTTAAAGCTGCTATGGGTGCTGTTGCAAGGGACTCAAATGGTAGTTTACTTGGTGCCTGAGCATCTAGATGCAGCTCATTATCTCCACTTTTGGTTGCTGAGGCATGTGCAATCAAATTTGTACTTCATATGTCTTGGAAACACATTCATGTGGAGTCTGATTCCTTATCAGTCATCTTCACGATTCAGAATCATAGATGTGATGATTCATGTTGAATATACAAGGATAGTCTTGTTAGATATTCAGTGTTTGGTCAAGTCTTTTTCCTGTTGTTCTCTCTTATATTCCAAAGAGTTCGGAACAAGGTTAGTCATAAGCTAGCTACTTATGGGTTAAGAATTTCAGACGTGGAGGAGTGGATTTCTTCATTCCTTTTGTGGCTTCAAGTTGAAGTGCAAAATGATGTAAGCCATTTGACTATTAGTCTTAATTAATATATTTCTATAGTTTATGAAAAAAAAAAAAAAAGTATATCACTGAATTAATCACACACATTTGAAAAAAAAAATTAATCATAAACACATCATGCATGTATTGCATTTGATTTTTTTTTTTTTATTATTTGTTTAAGGATAAAATATTGAATATAATAGTTATTCCACATATCTTGACAAGAAATATTGTGCTAATGAACAATTGCTATATATTTAGAGAAATTATTATTATGCTTTTGTTGAAACTAAAAGTTAGGATTACAGGTTGCTATAATTATATAAGAAAATGTAGATATGACACTATATATACATTTACTCATAAATTTATAGGGAGAAGTTGATTTTATTTTAGTGTAGGGAGAGATTAGAATTCCTTTCCTCTAAATCCAAGTCATGATTAATATCATATATTCTCCTACTAATTATATAATTTGGGAATATAAATATCTTTAGTGTTGATAAATACTTCCTCTATCTTAATTCTATTGTCATCTCTTGGGTAGGCACACTTTTTTAAAAAATTCAATTTTATGATGTGTTTACCTAACTTATCCCACATTATTGAGATAAGATAAATATTATTGAGATAAGACAAATATAAAAATTGTAGTTTAAGTATTTAGTAATAGTTGTAAGATTAAAATATGATATGAAAAAGTAATATTTTTTTTAAATGTGACATTATTTTTAAAACACATAATAAGTGTGAAATATAAATGAAACAAAGAGACTATATATTGTTGAACAATAAAGATAACTATTTATTGTTGGCATATCTTTATTTGGTATATTGTTATACTTAGTTGTTTCGATAAACAATGTTGTACAATATATTATTTGATTCCGTTCAAATACTTCAAAACTTTAGAGAGGGTAATTGATGCAATAAATGATTTAAGGGGAAAACAGAGATAAGCTCATAGTTCAAGGGGTAAATTGTATTTTACCCTAAATTCAACCATTTTGTTTACGAGGGAGAAAAAAAAATTACTAAGGGGACAAGATAGTGACTGTTTGGCTGCGGGGATTGAATATGCAAGCAGGGGTAGGCGTTTGAAACTGAAAAGTGGATGGTGTTGGCCAGGTAGGTGAAGGAAAATTAAATCATAAATATGATTTTTGATCATATTTGTATATTTTGCGATCAATATAAATTTTATAAAATTTTACTTACATCAATTTATATTATAAATTTCATAATATTTCAAAAATTAGATTTATCTAAATATTTTCCGTTAGGTGAAAATTTTCTAAACTTTATCATCTTCAAAACAAAAATAAAGTATCTCATGCCCAACAGTTCTGACATCGTGATTCAACAAGAATGTCATGAATGAAAATCCGGATAATATTGTGTGCGATTTAAATGTGCATAAATTTAATTAGTAAAGATGAATAAGTAGTTTTGGTTCACTTATTTAAACTATTAATCGATTAAAAATACTAATTAGAGCTCAAGTTCAAATTTGATAATTTTTAATTAACTCATATTAATATCTAAAGGGTTTAATTGAGCTTAATTGAGGTTAAACGAGTTTAAGTATATAATTAACAATTTTTCATATGTTTTTAGATTAGGATATAAGGAATATTTTACGCTAATAAATATTTTAAAATAAAAATATGTAAGTGGAAGTTTGCTTGCAATTTGCGAACATTAGAACCTCACACACATAATATTAAAGTAAGCTAAATATAACAACTATTCATTCGTACCCTTATATTATACTCTATTGAGCTACATCTTTTCACCAAAAAAAAAAAAATCACACATCGCATGATGTTATTTAGGAATTCCTCAAATTGAAGCTAGTGCTCTAAAAAAACCCTAATTGTAATGGAAATAGGTGAAAAAAATAGTCCAAATACACTAACCTTTTTATGTAATAAAATACTCTAAAATAAAATTCACACTTTCTTTAGTTTGGCTATTGTGTCTGCTGATGTTGCTATCTGTGGCTAAGGGTGTTCATTTGGGTTAACCAAAAAAATAAAATGAACCAAATTAATTTAATTTTTTAATTGTCAAATAGTTGGTGTGTTAATTTAAATCCAAAAAACAACAAAATCTTTTATAATTTGAATTAAATAATTAAAAATCAATAATCGAATAATCAAAATTTTAATTTTTATTAAATCAATTCATATATTCGCTAATTGACATTTTGATATATTTTTTAGTTTTTAAGTTTGAGTTTAATTTTATTAGTTTTATGCTTTAGTTTTTATTAGTTGTATCAGAGGCTTTAGCTTTACTAGTTTATATTTAGTTTTACTTTTTTTTTTTGGTAATAAATACAAAATTTTGGATAACCAGATAAATTGAGAGAAACCCCCAAAAAAAATTTTAATTTACTGACCAGATAAAAGTTTGTTTTAGATGTAATTTTAGATTTCTTTACTTACACCAAAAACTGAGAAATTTTTTAACTGAAAAAACAAAAAACGACATCTCCAATGACTCTTGCCTGCGGCATGAAGACCGCCGTCAAGTCATCGTCTCTCATCTCCTGGAAACCCGTAATCATTCTCTCATCACACAAAACCCATTTTCCAACAATCAAAACTATTCAAAATCTAATATTTTTTGGTTGAATTGCAGACCGGAAAGCTACAGAAAACAGTGGCAAACTGTATAGAGAAAACCGGGCCGGGACTCCACTCCGGCAAGCTATCCACGGTGAGAATATACCCGGAGCTCGCCGGAAAAGGCAGGTACTTCGATTTCAAGACGAATATCAATTCGGGCTTGTATTGATTATGTAAAAGAGAGCCCTTTATGTACTACACTCAGTAAGGATGGTTATAGTATAAGGACTATTGAGCATTTGCTATCCACTGTCAGCTCTTGAGGCCACCGGTGTCGATAATTGCCGTATTGAGATTCAGAGCTGTGATTCTGATGATGCTTCTGTTGAGGTTGTTAATCTGTTTGAATTTGAGTGATTACAATTTGTTTTATATGCTACATTGAGCAGTTGGATTTTGCTGAATATATGTGTCTGAAATGTATGTTAGTGGATGAAAAATGATTCATTAAGCGGAAAAAATGGGGTTAATTGATACTTTATGTTGGTGGGATTGATGCAAAAACCTTGGGTGAATATTGATGTACTTATGTTTTCCAATGTATGATATGTTTGACCTTTTGTTATTGAGCAATAAATGTGCGGTTATGGATGGCATGTGTTAGTGGTTTTTGATGCATAGATTCTGGTATTGTTTATTATTAGAAAAAGCTGACAAGTTTTGATGGGTAAATTTTACAAATTTACATGCACTTGTGGATATGTGTATGCAATGTATGTTATTGAAGGAAGATGATTTGTTGCAGGAAGAACTGATAGCGGTATAGATAATATATGTTGGTGGTTTTGATGTAAAAGCATTGTTTTTTAATACACAAACTGGCAAAAGGTTCCATTTTTTGTTGTGAAATTATATGCACTTGTGTTTACATATGTGTGTGATGTATGTTATTGAATAAAAAAATTATTTGGGTAATATTTGTTGGTGGTTTTGATGCTAAAACATTGGTTCTTAACACAAAACCTCAACCTGACATAGTTTTCTATTTTTGTTGACTGAGTTTCTGTGTACATTTCCCTGTGTCTACGTAGGCAATGTTTCTTATTGAATGAAAAAGATATTACGAATAGGGCTCTGCATAGAATGTTGGTGTTTTTTATGCGAGAACGTTAGATGTTGATAACGAATCTGACACAGGTTCCTATTCTTGATGGCTCTGCAAGGGAATGGGTCGAGGGAATTCGACGAGTGGGCTTAAAGGTGGCTATAGATGGTGGTGGTAAAAGCCGTGAAAAGTTGGCACCTTTTCTTAATAAACATGGCTGTTTTTGTGTCAAAAAATGATTCTTTTGTAGCTGCATTTCCTTATCCGAAGGTCAAAATCCGATATGGGATTGATTTTGCAAAGGTAAAGTTCTTTAGTTATTGCTAGTTTCTTGTGTTGTGTGGCAATAACAAGTAGCCTGACCTGTATATTTGCTGCTTTATATTATTACCTTTCATAACTAGTTGATATAAAGCTCATTTTGAATTGTTTTTATCCAACAATGGCAGAGAGCCACAACTGATTTTTGGAGGTTTTTGGGACTATTGATGTTGGGGTTATATCTTTTCCTCTCTACCTCGTGAAAACTTTCCACTTTGAGTGATAATTTTCAAATTAGACAGTTGAATTTACAGAAACTGTTTGCTGGACCCGTTATGCACTCAGTAGGGCATCTCATAGGGATTGTGAAATTAGATTGACACAACCTTCATTGTTTTTTGTAATGTTCATCCCTTGTTTTTGTCTGTATAGCATTCTAGTGTAAGCATGGTGGAACTTTCCCAAGATTAAGTGACAATGATATGTATTGAACGACTCTAAGAAGAAGCAACAATAATATGCATTGAAGTATGATTGAAAGCTTAGCTATATTATTTTGCAATCTTCAAGCTTGGAACTTTTTAGCTTTTGGCTATGTTGGTTCTTTAACAGAACTGGAATTGGATTGGACCTATAACTGTAATCTATAGGACTGTAGCTTCATTTGAGTAGGATACAATGGGAATTGCAAGACCTAGCCTAATATAGAACCAAACACGGCCTTAGTAAGATTGGCTTTACTATTTAGAAAAAATAGACATGCAGACGCACTCAAGTAAAAGCTTAAGGTTTGTGTATCAAACACAACTTTAATATTAATTCAGAATTCGAAGGTGAGAACTATTAAAGAACATGGCTTCCATCTCAAAACCAATTGGCAATGAGTGGTGTGGTCCATGAATTTTTTTAATGAGTCCATGATCTTTAGTCTAACTATTGTGGGATATTTTATATTTAACACCTCTTATCTCACACGTGACTTGGGTTAGTTGAGCACCCAGGACTAGAGAGATTGGGTTGGTTGAACTCCTGGGGAATTGAGCTTCCAGGACTAGAGAGAGAACCACCCGTGACTTGGGTTGAGCTCCAAGGGAGTTGAGCGAGCCCATTGAACTAGGCTAGAGAGAACTCAAGGCACGTGTGGAATGGAAGGGAGAAAACCTGAGGTTAGCTCTGATACCATGTTAAAGAACATGGGCTTCCATCTCAAAACCAATTGGTAATGAGTGGTATGGGCCATGAACCTTATTAATGAGTTCAGGATCTTTAGACTAACCAATATGGGATATTTTATATTTAACAGGAACCATAAGAGTTGATGCTATGGGTGTGGATGTGTTATTCAAGTATTCATTAATCTGTGCCTTCTTGTGAGTAAGATATCCTCAATGATGACATATCCTAAATCATACTCTTGACTATTTTTTTTTTTTTTAATTCTTTTTTCAAAACCCACCCCTCCAACCTACCCTACACTAGTGACCAATAGATCATAGGGGAAGCATCTTACCACCTAAGCTGCATCAAACTTCTTGTCCCTGATTATACTTGGCTAGAATGTTATTGAATATTTAGGACAACCTTTGAGTAATGGGATTAGAGAAGTGCAAGTATTTGACAAGGTCGTCAAAGGGAATTGGTAGTGGAGATTGCCCCAGAATGAACAAGAAGCCAAGTAGAGACGAATTATAGCTGAAAAATGTAGAATTCAGTTGGGGTAAGGATAATAAAAAAATGCTAATATATCTATTGCATTTGGACTGCATGAAATGGTGGAGACGTTTAAAGAAAGAGGTGCATACGGAGTGGGTTAAGGGACGACAACCAGGTGTCAGGAAGTCAACTTTTGTAGTCACGGGATACAAAAATATATGCAGGCCAGTACTAATATTGCAAATACTGCAGTGATGATGAGCCAGTAAAAGACCTGTACACGCTTTTAGGGGGTCTTTTTAGAGTTGCAAATTGGTGTTTTACATCTAGAATCTCTTAAATCTTCTGCACATTGTTTAATTTTTTGGGAAAGGACTGGTAAGTGAATTTGGAAATAGAGCAGAATGGGCATGGGTAGTGTCCAATCTTTGTGCCAGAGGAACATAACTGCACTGTTTGAAAGTCCATATGAGATCCAATGAGACTTAAGAGATGATATTAGTGCATGAAGTGGACGTTACATTCGCTGCAGAGAGATTTTGAAGAAGGAAAATTGTTGTCTTCTGGTGCTAATGCTGGATATTTCTCGCGCTGGTCCTGATGGGATGAGAACTCAATGGAACCCTTTGGAGAGGAGGAGGGGAGATATTGTGACAAATGTTGAGTCCTTAATGCAAATTTAAGAAACTAACTTATTTTTTTCTGTAAATTTGAATCAAGTGTCCATTCTCAATATGTAACTACTCTGTCTCTATGCACATTTTTTTCCTTCCTCTGAAGATCTTGATTCTCTTTCCTAAAAAGTCAAAAAGTTTTCTCCGGCTATCTCATTGAATGCAAGGGAGTAATTCTTTTCTTCTTTTGGAAGAATAGAAGGAATATGCTGACTTATACATGATAGTTAATTAAGTTACAAAAGTTTATTGGGAAAGGAATTGTTGGAATGATAAACTTCATTATTGCAGGTACCTGCCATTGGCTGTCAATGGTTTTCATCTGACTTCGTAGATGATCATATCTATGATAAGCAGATTGCTTCTTCAAGAACCTTTTGTATTTATGAAGAGGTTGGTTCTAAATGTGTGTGCTCACAGTTTGGCTTTTCTAATTATGTGGTGTTTGTATGTTTCTTTCTGCAAGTGAAGATAAGACTAGCAACTGTGATGATAAAGCATGAGTCTTTTGTTTTGCTGGTTGTTGCAAATCTTGAGACTTGTACCACTTGATTCTTTGAATTTGAAACTGCTCAGTCCTATGCCCAATTTATACCTGCATAAGCATGCAAATTTTGATACTTTTTATCTTGACTACAAATCTGAAGCAACTCTTTAAGGCATGTTTTCTGCTTCTTTTAGGATAAAGTATTTCCTTCACAATTCACCATCGTACCAGAATGAAAAGTTCCATATTCTTTACCGCTCTTAATGCAAGAGGCGACAATGCTCCACATAACTCAGTTCCTCCTTCCCCACCCCCTCTATCTATATGTGTATGTGTGTGTGTATTTGTCTTATTTACGTTTAGACTTCCTCATAGCATGTGTTTGTTATGCTAACCATGATGAACTTGAACCATAGTAGCTAAAGGTGTAAAGCACACTAGAGAGAAATGGCCCTCTGTAAGCACAAGCACAAAAGCTAAGTGCATGTTTATTTTATTTTATTTTATTTTTTATTTTTCGAGGGGCATTGCTATATATAGCATATAGTATGAGATACCAAAAAATGCATAATGATAAAATAAGATCTAAGATCCTAGCACAAAACATTGCAAATAAGTGCATCAAAGATGCAAAGCACAAACTGGATTGTCATCAGAAAAAAACATATGCATAGTGAATGGAAAAGAAGAGAGAAAATTAATAATCTGGTAGTACTCCAGTAAAAGCACCTGGGCACTGATTGTTTTACTCCTCTTGTAAAATTTTTCACTTGAGAAGCTTTGGTTTTTCTTGGGTTTCGAGTTTGTGGATTCAATGCCTAATTCATGTAATTCATTTGCACTGTTAGCATAGAAGTATGGTATTTTTACTAGAATCTGTATGAAAAATCATTTTCAGGTTGCAAAAATGCGCAATGCGGGACTAATTAGTGGAGGGTCTGCAGAAAATGCCATTGTTTGTAGGTAAAAGAAAATCTATTGTATGAATATGTCAAGCAGTCCTTGATTTCTTGATAACCACAATATATGAAGCTTCAAACTGTTGTATTGCTTTGTGATGGGAATAATACCTTCTTTTGAAGAGAGATCTGACACACTGCACATGCATGATTCTGCAGATTGTATTTTAGCTATATACTAACTATATTGAATTTGGGGCCATGTGTGTTCTTTTTTTCTCTATAACCATTTAGCTCATTTTTAGCCACATTTTTGCTTTTATAATCTAAAGTTTTTTGCATCTTCACCTGCTACCATGTGAATGACATACCTGGAATCATATTCCACGGTGAACTGTTATTGTCATGGTTGTTTTTGTTAAACTATGAGTTTTGGGAGCCAGGTTTCATTAGCCTTTTAGATTATGTGAGTTCTTGAATTCTAAAGGGTCTATTCCATGTCAGTAGCATCTTTTAAGTTTTGGCTTAAGTAGTTTTTGTTCTGGAATCTGGATTCTTCATCATTTATTCCTTCTGATTATGCATACAAACCACAACTTTAGTTTAAGAGCAATTAAGTTGCTTGTTGGGCTTAGGAGTAGTGTTTGAGGGTGATTTGTTTTGGCTTTTGATGTACTTAAATCTAGTATTCTTTTTGCTAATGGATTATTTTCTGTTATGCTGAATTCTACTAAACTTCTGTTGTATAGTGCAAGTAGAGGCTGGTTGAATCCACCATTACATTTCCAATGATGAGCCTTGCAGACACAAGGTGTTAGATCTTATTGGTGATGTATCCCTTCTTGCTCAGTCTGGCAGTCAAGGGCTTCCAATGGCTCATGTAGTTGCTTATAAGGTGTGTTTTTTTCCCTTCACATAATAGTTTGCTTTCTTATTATCTATAGTTATTAAGGCAACTCAAAACAACGGGCCTTTCAAGTTATTTAAGATTGTAAACTTAGGCATTGGCTAAATGTTTGATTATGCTTTGCTTCTTGTGGAAACTCTAGTGCGTGTTTTTGTTTTTTTTTCCCCTCAAATAGGGATAATACAGGAATGAGCCTTCTCATACATAGCAAGTAGAATTTGTAACATGTGATAAACCTCTATTGTTGCTGGCACTGTTTTGATGTAATCTGTGCTTTGCCTTGGTACTTTAGTAGATAAGGAACAGAAGGGTGTTGAGACTGAAATTCACACTAATTTTATGTCGTCAGAAAAATATTGTTTTCTTTTCATCTCCGGGAGTAGGCCTATGAACATTTTAAAGAGGACTTTCTAAGTTCCTAAAGTTGATTGTTCTATTGTCTTTGCTGCTATTGTGTTCCCTTTACATTCTTTACATTTCTCTGGACATTTAGTAGCCTTCTAATGTTTTACTCTTATTTGTCATGAAGAAGGTGAACTGACATAGATTGGCTTCAATATATAGTTACAAATCCTAGACACAAACTAAAGCAAGGAATCACTCTCATTGTTGATCTATGACTAAATTCTCTAAATCAAACTGCTAAGTGCATTTTTGGTTGCACAGGCTGGACATTCACTGCATGCTGAGTTTGTTCGAAAATTGAACAGAAACAGAGTGAATCATCATCTGCATTATGTGCGGAAAGAAGTGTGTTAGTCAGGATTATATTGCTGATTGGAAGATTTCCACCCTCAAATTATTTCAGCAATATTCTCTGCTAGTGGTTTGACAGGTGATCTTATTGCTGAAATGGAAAAGTTGTCACAGGAAATGGGGAACCATGCTAATGTATCATGTATAGCTAAAATTTGTGTCTTTTTAAATTTTTTTATAGGAAAGATCCCAGTTCCACGACTATTTGATGATCCCTTTCAGTAGGGAGATCTAGAAAAGATAGGAGACTTGCAAGTTCTGTGCAACATGTATGACACCTACATAAACACATTTTGTGTGTGTGCGTGTATCTACATGTACTTATACATGAATGTCAAGTCAATTCAATTACAGAAATTGAAAAATAATCATTACTTTCTGTCTAAGCATGGTTTAATCCAAAAAGAAGGAAAAAAGAAAAAGAAAAAGAAAAAGAAAAAGAACTCCATTTTCAAGAAATGTTAAAGACACTCTCCAGAGTCAGTAGCTAGTTCCTTGAAGTGGTGATCTCCTTGCAACTTGGCTACTTCCTTGGTAGTTTAGTTGAACACAACTAACTTTAGCTCTTTCACAAATGATACTTTTTTGCTTTATTCTTTTCCTTTACTAGTTTCTGCCCTGGCACTTTAGATGATTTAAAGAGGAATAACCATGCAAGTGGCAATCAAAATGGAGCATTAACCCGAAAATCACCTGGACAATTTTTCAAACAAATCAGTCAGTTACAGTTGAGGTTTGCTATTAATCAAATTCCCTTTAGAATACATTGATGCTTACCTCTATTTGGTTGCATGCTGAAAGTGTACCATGCTGGTGTAAATCAGTCACTGAGAAAGTGTACTCAAAATCTTCGTGTAAAGGTCTTCCTATTACAGTTAGAATATGGATTAAACTGAAAATGGTTATACTTAAATTGTACAGAACTTCTTTGGAACATTTGATGTGAATACTCATTATGAATTTTCCCATGCATTATTTGTCTCGTGAACTTTTCCATAATCAAAGTAAAGCACACAGAGAGCACTTGGACAAGGTTTAGAAGAGGATGTAACACTAGCTTTCACAACAGAGGAGTTGAACTCCAATTTCATTAACATAGAGACCAAGTTGAACTCCAATTTCATTAACATAGAGACCATAGAAACAAAGTTCAGCATAGACAATAACATCCCAAAACACAAAACATGTTACAAGTACTGGTGACTGAAGACACATAACGAGCCTATCCCATTTCTGCATAGAATATAGCATCCCCAGTATACAAAACACATAATTGAAAATTTGATCTGCTTCAAGGGATTACTTTATACTTCCATTTATAATTGAAAATTCCATGAAATTTCAGGTGTAAGATTGCTCTTATTATAGGCTTAATGGCTGCCATTATGAATCTCACTTGCCACCCTGATTAACTTTTCTTGATTAATTGAAGTTGTCAACTCTTAAATCTGCTATTGATTAACTTTTTCCAACTACCTCTATATTCTTATTCTTATAGCATTATACTTCTAGTTCATTAATATTCACAGAGATTTATCTATCTATATATGTTCAGAGTTCAGTCTTTACTTCCCTGATCATTCATGTTATGCACATTTTCGAAGAGATCCTGATATGAATTTACACCATCACTTACCAGTTGATGTCATTTGCAGTTAAATTGAGACTCTTTATTGCAGTTTTACACTTCATTTAACGTGCAATATTTTCTGGTGCTTTTTTTTTTTTCCACTTTTGACAACAATTGGAGTTTGTGATTAAACATAATCAGACTATTTGTATGTCAGTCTTATTAGTTATCCAGGGAAACCTAGTTAACCCCTAGGTAGCAAAGATTTTGTTCAGAAAGGAGTTGAAATTTGTTCGATTCCAAAAGCGTTCACCGAGGTTATTCCCACACTAGAAAACTTTTAATATAATACCAAACCATAGTACTTATTGACCAAAAAACACAAAAAATCATACAAAGAATGGCATCCTTTACACAGAACACATTAATGGTCTCAGCAGCCACAATGATCATGAGGATCTTTTTCCAACTACCACCATTTGAACTTGTGTATAGTCTCATTCTAATAGTGATCTATTCACAGAGATACTACTGTTCTGAGTTCAGTCTAGATTTCATTCTTTACTGCCTCGATGACCCTGCATATCTTGCACATTTTCAAAGAGATCCTGTTAACTTTTACGGTCATTTACAACTGAGATTTGCTTTTAAAGATGACCCTTTTGTTGGAGTTTAGTCTACTTCATTACTATATGCAATTGAATATTGTGTTTAATGTAGAACGTAGGAAGAGATTTATGAAAATAGTAAGAGAAATCTAGCAATTGGTTGTTGGAAGTGAGCCATTCCATAGTGAATGTGTGTTTGTAATGTACAAGAATGGTTAACAGTTACAAGGGTATTCTGAACTTCTACATAGAGACACATAGGTCATGCAACCAAAAGACTTGAACTATGATCAAGAAACATCAGTGCAGATTATGACAGGTCACTTCTCCCTCTAAGAAGCAAGAAACAATTTTTGTTGGATTTTTCTTGGTGAAGCTTGATTATTTCTATCTATAACCAGATTATGTAACTACCTAGGTCGATGCTAATTGTTTCAAAACTGTATTTTCATTGATCTGAATGATACATGAACTGATTCACTTTTAGATATGGTAGGATCTTGAATTTAGAATTGTAAATTATAGAAGACGAAATTAGGGCATACTTATACTTATGGGTGAATCTACAAAAAGCAATCTAGTGATGCTCTAAAATTAATAGATTAACCAGTCGAACAACACACCTTAATCTTCCCAGTCTCAACTCTCCTTCATGAGTGATACATAAATGTCTAGACGTGAAAATTAGAGTGAATATGGGGACCAAGAATCCTATTTGTAGGAGTCATTGGAGACTTCTCTCCCAACATCGAGTTTCCTTCTACCGATGAGTCTAAGGTATCAGATTAGTGTTATACATATAGAATAGGTTTCCATCTTCCTCCTTTACTATTATCTTGAATCCCGTAATTATCTAGATATATTTATATAATAATTTGTCATTACTTAATGTGAAATATTATATTAATTATTATTTAGAATATTTGTATGGTCATAAAGTCTACTAATTAAAATATTCTAACATTCAGTAAGCATCCCACTTGAACAAATAAAAAGTGGCCAACATTAATTTTCAAATATATTTATCCTACGGAGTCACCAGAGTGGATCATAGCGGTTATATGTCAATTTGATGAACATACTCCCTCTCATGTATCACAATTTCAACAATTTAATGTACATAAATTTAATGAGGAAGTAATGGACAGTAACAATTATGTCCATTGATGATCTGAAATATTAATCCTATATTACATCCCATAATAATGTGCACAAGAAAATAGGAAATAATATTTCAACACTTATGTTTCCAGATATTCAATCAATAATAGCAAAAAACCCATGAAACTAATAAGTTCACATAATCTCTTTGGTGCTAATGCCTTCATTAATAGGTATTGCTCACGTGGACACCTTATAATTCAGAATTCTTTAGAGAATAACGTGATATTCAATTCAATGTGCTTAAATCAATAAAAGCACTTATTGCTCTTCAAAGAAAGTCTAAACATAACATTATAGATCCAAATATCCTTAGTAATAGTAGTTAGAAAACAACAACAAATTTAAAATGAATTAAAGGTTAATGAATTAATGAACTTTAAAATGAAATGTAATAAGCATATGTGGTTCTCTTACCTTTCAATCTAATCATTTACTCTACATTATGAAAAAGAAAAAAATTTCTATTTCTAGTATCAATAAATTATGGAGTGTTATAAAGACAATAAAACTTTAATCCACTCGAGTTAATAATTTTTGGAGAATAATCGCTTATTACATTTCATTAAGCTTCTTTCCTTAGATGTAGATAATATACCCTCACATTAGCTGAATTCTACATGCAAAGATTTTGAACTTGATAGCTATTCATTCTATAAAATAAATAACATTTTAAACAATTATGAATAGAATCATGTTCAAAATATGCATGACATATTTTTCAAACATCACTCTATAAGGATAAATTTATACTTTAAATCATAACTCATTTATGTCCATAAGTTTTCTTTGCTACAATTAGTCCACCAAAATGTGCCAAACATTCCTGTCTAGGTAAGCATTATTATCAATGCTTCTTAATCAAGAAATCATGTATTAAGGACATTTAAATCATCCTATTCTATGTAATTTTTCATTATATTATGTTTTTCTTCCACTTTTGTATATCTCTACCTCTTGTATGGAAATTTTTCAAAAAATATTAAGTGGTTTTACTTTATTAACCAAGAAATAGAGATAAAACACTTTTATATGGTTATCACGTAATCTATCTATACTATTATATATATGCGAGTTGTTCTCCCCTCAAAGTGTTTCTCTCTTTTTTTTTGTGATGACTAAAATACCCGCACTTAATGAAATATAATTCTCAATCCTAATCGAAAAACATAACCTATTTTTTTCTCCTCTTTTTGTGATACCTAAAATACCGCTTTTAATGAAATACAAATTGTGATAGGAAAACATAATAAAATTACTCCTAATCTATTTAATTACCTATTTTTAATAATACTATCACGTATTTTTTTTCATACCTATTATATTCTTAATTAAATAGATCGCGTTTCACGCCTAATAAGTTCTTAATGAATTTTTTATTTAGTTATTTATTTCTAAGAACACTACCACCTATTTAGATGTATGTAAATGTTTGGAATAAATACATAATAAGATGGTAGAAATTTTTATTTGTAAAAAGAAATTATATTTTTGCAAAAATAAAATAATGTAGTCTTTATAACTATTATGCTTCTTCTTTGAGTTTTACAAAATTTTGACATAAATATATAATAAAAAGATAGAAAAGTTTAAGAGTAAAAAAATCATTTATACTTTAGTAAATAATAAAAAACATATTATTTATAACAGTTTTATATCTTCAAATTATTTTTTTATTCCTAATAAAAAATTATACGATCAAATATGGGGAAAAAAGATCAACTCATGTTACAATGCATGCTTACAATATTATAGAACAATCATAGAACAAATAAGTAGGTAAGTAATATAAACAAATAACATAATTTATGCAACAAAAAAAAAAATCATACTATTATATACTCTAAATAATCTCTGAAAATATAGATTGATCTTCCATGTTGACTTAGCAAAATTACAATGCAATTGCTACACTATTTAAAAAATAAAAAAAAATCACAGATGTATATTAAAATTTTGGGTAACCAATTCAAGGAATTGATCACAAAAATTACGCAGAAAATAAAAATATAAAATTCATACATATTTATTAGCTTTACATTTTATTTATGTATTTAATAAATAACAATTTTAATTTCATAGTAAAGCATTATATTAAAGTACAATTTTGGAGCTAACCATAGCCATTTAGGATAACAAAAAGAGTTCAGAACGCCCTAAAAAGGAAAAGAGTTCAAAACATTAATGGAATCTTGAAGTGAATGTTATTATAAGTTTAAAAAATATAAAAAATGCTAATATATTCCTGGTAACGGAATAAAAATACCAATATATTCTCTACATGTATACATGTTTTACATAATATGTTAAAAAATTAATTCTGATATGAAGTATATAAAATTTGCATTTTTGGATTTGCATTTTTGGATTTAATCTTTATAGAATTACACGTTTTGTATGATAGTTGTGTATATTTTAAAATAAGATAAAGGGATTTTTTCATTTAAATTCTGTGCATTTCAGAGTAAGATAAAAGAACAATTTCTAATTTTTCATCTTTCAATAATTATCTTAATATGTTGTTGGATTCCTATCCATAATATGGAGAATATATTAGCTTAATCTATTTTGATTTTTATAGATATAAGACATAGTTTTTGTTTAATGTATTTGTACATAGTTTTTGTTTAATGTATTCATTCTTTACATTTTAATTGCATTCATTTTTTCTTATTGTTTTTTGAGATTTTAAATAATTACTTTTATAATTATTATCCATACATCATTGATTTTCTATAAAAAAAAATTTCTATTAAAAGAATTTCAAAATACTACATCTATAAAATGATGTTTAATTGATACTTCGTAGTGATTTTTTCTTTTTGTTTCTCCACTTTTTTGTGTTGCCTAAAATATCCGCCTTTAGTGAAATCTAATATTCCAAAAGGAAAATATAATCAAATTACTCATAATCTATTCTAACTATCCATTTTTAAGCATAGAGACCAATTTTTTTGTCATACAATTCTACCCGAGATAATCTACTATTTTTATTTTACTATTTGTCATGAGTAATATATCTTTAATTAAATAGTTTCATTCCTAACATGTCCTTAATGAAATAGAATTTACCTATCTAAAATATGCCCTATTTAATTTAATAACACTATCTATTTTTTTATAATACTACTATATATTTATTATATAAGTATTTTTAAAACTGCTGTAACAAAATCCCTTAGATTTATATGAAATTTTTGCATAAATGTATAATAAGATGATAGAAATTTTATTTGTATAAAATGATTGAATTTAATCAAAAATAAAATAAAGTAGTATTTATAACTATTATATTTATTCAAATTGTTTATTCCTTAAATTATAAAGAAGTTTTGGTATAAATACATAATGAGAAGGTAGAAATTTTCAAGAGAAGAAATAAATCATTTATACTCGAGTAAAAAATAAAATAAAAATTTTATTTTATAAATGCTATATATTCAAATTATTTCTTTTTTATCACTAGCAAAAACATATATCTATCTTATGCACCCAGGTATGCATGCACGCACGTGCGCGCACACATATACACATGTATATATAGTAATAATATGAGAATGATACAAAAGTTTTGCTCATATATCTTTTTACACAATTTCTTTCTTATTGATAGTGGAGTGGAGGGGGTGGACTCCTCATTCTCTACCTCCTCCATTAATTTATCTTTTATTGGTTGCCAAAAAACCCTCCAAACACGTATAGCTAAGTATAAAAGTTGATTGAAGGAGAGATTTTTTGAGTAATTGGAAGCAATTAGCAACAGAACAAATACTCTCCCATTTCCCTCACTCATATATTAGAATTCAATTGTTAATTTGAAGAAAATTTGGAATAATTTAATTATGGATGTCCACCACGATGATGACGATAACTTCCATGGATATCATTCTACCTAATCAATAAGTTAATTCAGTTGTAGATCCAAGTATTTCTCATTATTTCGTTCATTCAATTTTATCCACATATTCGTCTTTCATTGCCAAGGGCTTCGATTCCCCTACAATTTCAATTATTGTTCTATTTTTATGGGAAAAAATGACACAAAAAGGGATGAAATCAATGAAGAATATAGGAGATGTGAAGGAGAGGGAGCCTACGTAATTGTGAAGTTGTAGAAATTAAGAATGCTAACAGTGGTGGGTAGTTGAGAGTGGAGCGGTAGTAATCAGTGGGCCATAGCAGGAAAAAAATAGTAAACTGTGATGGTTTAATTGGAAATTTTTTACTATTGGGGTATTTTTTTTTTTCCAAAACAACAAATTTGTTCCGACAATAACGCCACCCATACTCTAATTGTGAATATCATGTAGCCTTTAAACATAAATATTTAGATGTTAAATACCTGAAACTCATGAAATTTGTTTCATTAATTTCTATTATTGAGGCATACCCCAAGTTATAAGATATCAAAATGGTATTTTTTTTCCCTAATATAAATTCTTACTTTTAATGACATTATCTGTAGAATAACATGTATTAATTTAGAGGCAAAAAGAAATTAAAATTGCCAATAACTTAATTAGGAGTGTTACACATGCTAAGCACATGCTTTTTTCTAGTGAGATAAATAAATATCTCTTAACCAAATATGGAAGATAAAGAATAATGCACAAAATCTTATATTATGACAATAAGCATACAAAACTCTTTTTAGCATTAGTTCATGTTCTTGTTTAGTCTACTTTCTTACATGTAGTCTATACAAAAATTATATAATTGGAAAAGATAAAAACCTTTAGGCCTTTATAATTTACCAACACTATATTTCTCTTATGTATATCTTTCAATCTCTTATAACAGAATTAAAGAGTTATATATATATATATATATATATATATATATATATATATATACATATTACAAAGTTGATTAGATTATTTAATATTATGATTTATTTGCTAATAATCTGTGATGTTTCTATATTAATTGCTTACCTAAGTATTTTTCTATATTATCATTACAAATTATGTGTAGAATTATTGTATATGCTACAATGATTATTTTAGAATATTTTAGACATGCATCGTCTCATGGGTTGAACCTTTTTTCTTCCTCATTAATAATGTTGTAAACCAATATATTACAAAATAATAGTATTAAAGATAAGGATTTTGTAATTAAATATTACTATTAAAGAGATATAAAATTAATATACTTTTATCTCAATTAAAAACTTTGAATTTAATTTCTATTTCATTCTTGAGCTTTACTTTTAATACTTTGTTAATTTTGTTTTCTTCATTTAGGGAGAGTAAAAACAAATCTAAATTAGTCATAGTAAAAACTTAAATTAAATAAGAAAATAATGTTATATACTTTACTTTTTTATGTTTATAAATATTCATTTTTTTATTTGTATGATTATTAATTTTGTGATTTTTAAATTGGAGCAAAATTTTGATATGGATTAAAAGGATATGTTATTGAATTCAAGTCCAATCAAGTCAAGCGAAATGCATAAAATTTGTCAGAGATATTTTCTCTTCTTCTTTATATTTTTTTATTAAATGATAGTGAGGTTGAACTCTTTTGACAAAGATAAACTTATTCCATGAGTAAAAGAATCTATTAACAATAATAAATTTGAAATCTAACAATGTAACTTATGAACAACTAATTAATTATTATACGTTGATCTAAAAGCACAACAAATTCATCTTTAAGAAAAATAAATATATGATTAATCACATTATAATAGAGTTAAAAGCTTTATACTTTTACTCAAAATAGACATAGATGTTATTGACATATAAAAATATATGAAATAACAAAAAATGAGTCTACTTAACTAACATTCAAGAGCATACTTGAATGAATAGTAAGAGAAAAGAAAATAATTATTTTGAATTTTGAAATATAAAAAATAGTTACAAATGGTTGTTTTTTTTAGGAAAAAAAAATAGAAACATTTTGAGATACATATATAACAGTTATTTTTATTTATTCTTTGCTCAAGTATAAATAATTTTTCTACTCTTAAAAACTTATGCATTCTTATTATGTAGTTATGCCAAAATTTTGAAATAAGTTAAAGAAGAAACAATCTAAATATACATAATAGTTTAAAAAGTTACTTTTATTTTATTTTTGCTCAAATATAAATTATTTTATATAGATAAAATTTTTACCATCTAATCATGGATTCATGACCAATTTTTCATATAAATCGACATAATTTTGTTATAGCAGTTTGAAATATATAATAAATATATAGTAGTATTATAAAAAAAATAGGGGTCCAATTAGAGTAAACAGGGAGTATTTTAGATAGGTCAATTTACCTCATAAAGGAAGTTAGATATAACTATTTAATTAAGGGTATATTAAGTGTGGCAAAAAAGGAGAAAAAATAATAAATTATCTCGAGTACGATTGTATAACAAAAAAAATAGTAATGGTGCCATAAAATATAGGTAGTTAAACTCAAAAGTTAGATAAGGAGTATATATTTTTTTAGGAATTATATTTCATTAAGGATAGGCATTGTAAGCATTATAAAAAGGCGAAAACACTTTGAAGAAAGAAACAAAAATTGAGAGATACAACTTGCATATATAGTATAGTATAGATAGATAGATAAGAACAATCATAAATTATTGGAATATATGAGTCATATAGCCAATAATACTTGTATAATAATGATTGACTATGATGCTAATCATACCATGAAACCTAAATCAATATATTATGAATTTAAATATTAAATTCAAACTAGTAAACTAAAACAATAAATCAAAGAAATAATTCTCACCTTTGGGTATATAAATATCTCCCAATTTATTGTCTTATTTATCATCACTAGTCGAAGTAATTTTTTTAACAAAATAATATCAACAGATGAGTAATCCACTGCATCATCATATCCTACTTTTGTGTTGAATAATAATATGCTACTAATTCACTCCAACATAATTCTCCAAAATAATATTATCAGAAGGGAGTAATCTATTACATCATCGTATTCGATCTTTGCATTGAATAACAACGTACCAGTGATTCATTCCAATATAATTCTCCAAAATAATATTATCAGGCGTGTAATCTATTGCATCATCATATTCCACTTTTGAGTTGAATGACGACATGCCAGTGACTCATTGTAGAAGTGAGGAGCAACTATTCGCTTATATTTTAAATGAAGATATTACATTCATTTTGAGCTTCTACACAAGTGAATAACAATAATTCACTTATTATAACTTTAAGTGAGAAATCATATACCTTTGGATAAATATAATAACTCATTCATGATTACAAAATACATAATACCTTTGGGCAAATTATAATTCTATAACCATGTTCTCATAATGTAAATAGCCAATTAATAAACTTCACTATAATTAAGGCTACTTTAGTGACAACTAATTAATCATCAATTTTATGTTTATAATGGCTATTTAATCATAGTGCCCAAAAGAACATTTATATGAACCATAAGAGATAAGAATCATAATTGAGAATGCTTTTATCTCAAACAACCCAATAGACAGTTATACCATTCTCTCAAAATTTTCACATATCAATAATTGATATACCAATAAAACTAAAGGCAGCATATAATGGCAAATAAAATACTAAAAAACATGACATACCAATTACTTAAATGAACATAAAAGACATTCGCACTTAAACATTATAATAAAAGTTTTCTTTAATTGTGGACCGTAATTCATATATCTTGTAATAGTCCAAAATAAAAATTATGCATCCCAAATTCAGTAAATAGGGCTTACTGAAAACTCGTGCTTTCTTAAATTCCGAACAAAACATGTTATTCGGACCTTGTGAACATTAATGGATGCAAAAATAAATATTTAAATTTAAGCAATACCAATTTTCCCTTATTATTATTTCTCGCCATTAACTAGCCAAGAGAATTTAAAGTACTTTATAAGACTAGTAAATCGCATGATAAAAGGGTCGCCAACCAAACATGCTATCTCCATGAAAATTTTATGCACCAAATATAATATTGCCATTATGGTGTGATTCAACTTGCGCATATGAGCATTAATAATGCACCATATATAAGATTCAGTTGAATTTTGCACCAAAGCCAATTATTTAGTTTTGTAATCTCAATTCAAAAGCATTATAATAAATAAATAAATAAAATCCACAAATCTTGTGGATGATGTTGGGATCCTTAATTAAATATAGAATGGTTAGTAACTAATAATTCATGTAGAAGGTGGAGGCATAAGGGGAGATTCTTACATGGATCGGGTTTATGAAATAGTGCCATAAATTCCTTAGTCCATGTTGTTCCACGTCATCATGAATAATGTGGAACAGTATCAACTAAAAGATCCATGATATTATATTATAGATCCGATCCACACAAGAATTTTTCGAAGCATAAATATAGTTCTTATAGTTCACGTAAGCACGGATTGACAATTTTAGTCAACTTTAATTTTCCCATATAAATTCAGCGGTTCCAAATCGTTCCAGCAGCAGCAGAATTAATATGGTTACTTAATCCATTGAAAATTCAACTAGATCAATCTGGTTGTGTGTAGATGTTATAAATCAATCAACCATATGATATAATTGATGCCCGAATTTCTATCATAACTACCAAAGCATCATACGACCTTTTTTTTTAATCTCAAATTATTCATTCTTGAAATTTAATAATTACCCTTTCAAATTAATAGACAAAATAAATCAAGAATAATAGGAAATAACATTCTAGATTTACAAAGCATAAACTTCAACTCAAAAACTCTGATACTATGTGTTAGATACGACAGAATCTTAAATTTAGAATTGTAAATCATAAAAAACGAAATTGACTCACCTTACATTGATGGGCAAATCTATGAATAATAATCCACTAATGCTTCAAGATTATTCGATTAACCGATTGAACGACACACCTTTATCTTTCCTATCCTAACTCCCTTGTTATGCTTGTAATGAGTGATGGATAAACGAATAGATGTAAAAATTCAAGAGTAGACAGGAAAATCAAGAATCCTATTTGTAGGAGTCATTAGAAATTCCTTCCCATCATAGAATCTCCTCTTACCGAGAAGTTTGAGATATCAGACTAGTGTTATATGTATAAATCATAAGTTTCCATCATCTTCCACTATTATTTTGATTCCTGTAATTATCTAAATATATTTATATAGTAATTTGTTATATTTAATGTGAAATATTATATTAATTATTATTTAAAATATTTGTGTGATCATAAAATCCATCAGTTAAAATATTATAACATTTCCACCTCCACTTGATACCACTTGATCAGAGATCCTTGCATAATCTTCAATCCACTTGATTGCATCTCCCTCTTCGAATACCCCTGGAGGATGCGCCACGCTCATAGCAGTAAAACTAGTCATTTCTGGCCTCCATGGCATAAGAGTAATAGGTGCATCATTGATGATATGTGGATTCTCTTTCAGAACAGATTATTGATCCTCTCTCCTCTCGAAATCGATCTATATGAAAATCTTTGCCCTTGTGTCCCAAGAAATGAGCTTCATCGTGGACCGAGGAACATCAGAGATCATAGATAACATCCCCTCAAACAATTCAAAACCAGTTGGTGGAAGCTCTCTCTCTGGTGTACTCATCAAGATGCAGCTGAGTAATCAGATATTCATTTTGCTTATTTTCCCTGTTATTCATTTCTGTTTCGTTAGCTTCAAGTGCAAGATCCTTCAAAGAGTGGCAACTTGATCTTCAAATTCCCAAGATCCTTCATCCATTATTTGATTCTTTGAAGCCAATCTTATTCTGCTTTGAGGCATTACTTGATACTTCCTTTTATAGTAGAGTTTCCGGAAAACTTCAGGTGTAATGCTGCCATTAAAACTCTCACTTGCCACCCTGAAAACTTTTCTTGATTGATTGAAGTTTTCAACTTTTAAGTCTGCTGTATAAATGGCTACTAATTTTTTCCAACTACCACCACTCTATTCTTATTCATATACTAACATTCTCTTACTTCTAGTTCAATAATAGTCACAGAGAACTGCTTTTCAAAAAAAAAAAAAAACTACTATCCACCCTACTCTCTAATGAACCAAACTTCTGACCAATCCTACTCTCTGCCCAATAAGGTATAAAAGAAATGTCTTACCACCTAAATTGTATTTCGTTGTCAAAGAACTATCTATCTATATCTATCTATATGTTCAGAGTTCAGTCTGCACTTCCCTGATCATTCGTGTCGTGCAGATTTTGTTCAGGAAGGAGTGGGAAATCTGTTCAAGTCCAAAAGCTTTGTCAAACGTTATTCCCATATATACTCTTGGGCTATTTGAATGAAAACTTGGACACTTCATAAGGTTCAATGCATTATCCTTTTTTACAACAATAATCATGCCAACAGTTGGAACTTGGAAGCTATTGACATGTAATTCATTTTCCAAAATAATAAATGTTATGCAAATGCAGAATTTACATTTTACATTAACAAAACTATTAACAAAACTATGGAAATCCAAGAACTTGCTAGTTATGAACAGTTGATATGAATAAAAATTACAAAATTCAACTAATAAATATTCTTGATTGATTGACATTTATCAACTTGAAATCCACTACAAAGGGCTATTAAAAATGGTCCTGACTACCACCACTTGAAGCTCTGTTTATTCTCATTCTAATAGCAATCTATTTCTTGTTCATTAATGGTCATAGAGATATAGTGTTCAGAAGAGTTCAGTCTACATTTCATTCTTTACTGCTTTGATCCTGCATATCTTGCACATTTTCAAAGAGATACAGTTAACTTTCACAGTCATTTACTGCAGAGATTTGCTGTTCAAAATCATCCTTTTGTTGGAGTTCTAGTCTACTTTGTTACTGTATGAAATTGAGTATTGAGTTTAAGCAATCCAGCTATATGCCCAATTTAAGCAAGGCAATTCTAGCCGTAGGGCATAGGAAGAGATGTTTGGTCATACTGTACGAGAAATCTAGCAATTGGGTATTAGAAGTCATAGTTAGTGATTCCATGATGAATAAGTTTTATGATGTACAATAATAGTCACAGCTACAAGGGTATTCTAAACTTGTCTTGTGCAAATAATATAGGAAAGAACTGCAGATATACTCCAAGGAAGTATCAGCTTGTTGATAGTTCCCTACGAGGCTTATGATTCTCATTCTAAGCAGAATAGCTACTAAACAGAAACCCAACAATGAAAAGAAAAGGCATTTTTCATAACAAGATATAAATCAGTTAAACGGAAAACCATTTTCATTACAACAAAACAATCAGAGAGTAATGTGATCCTCGGCTTTTCAAACAACAGTACTAGTACATACATCTCCAATCACCATTTTTTTGGACTAATCAACTGTTAAGTAGCTTAACTGAAAATATTTACAAGGCCCTTCTTGATTCATTTCTACTTCCAACAGTAACTTTAAAATAACTCAATAGAGAGGCTAGACAAATCACCAAAAGAAATTTCTAAGAGGCCGAATCAAACATTGAAGGAAACTCAAACAAACAAATGCTGCATTTTATTCTGATAAATGATAAATGTATTGAAGCTGTTCTCCTGGCCTTGGTCTCCCTGTACATATAAACACCAACAGCAGACACAAGAACCTACATCAACTTGTCTTTCTTGTCTTGTTCTAAACCTGTTCGTTACTCTTCACAATGTTGTACTTGCAAAGAGGACATGTTGCATTCATCTTGAGCCATTTCACTATACAAGGAGCATGGAAATGATGGTTACAAGGAAGAGCATGGAGCTCTGCTCCATCCTCATATGCGCTAAGACAAATACAGCACTCCTAGGACAAAGCAGAAGGAAAAAAAATGGTTAAGGCAAAAAGTGAAAAAAGTGAAAAAAGTGAAAAAAAAAAAGAAATACATTATATATTCATGTTTCTACAGGAATAAAATTTATTTCTCATCTTATTTTACTTTCACAACCAACATTTGTTTAGTATATTATTTTCACTTGCTAACAGCCACAGGGAGACTAGACATAGTTTATATGTCCTCAAGTTCAATAAAACTCTAACAACCAGAGAGCCCATAAAACTGTAACAACTAGAGATAACTGATAGAACTAGGGTCTAGTGTCTAGGTGTTAATAAGACCAGAAATTAATGAACATGAATGTTTAACTCTCCAGATAATATCCTTCAGCCTACAGGCAGTCTGCTAGTGCACCTAACTAAAATAGCACAATCAAGTGAAAACAACCTGCTATAAAGGTTTTCTGCTGCTCTTATAAACTCTTTTTTTATAACTAAAGAAATGGGGCTTGCAAGACCTTTAGACATGAATTCCATTATATATGATAGTACAGAGCCACTGGAAGGTATAGCTTCAAAATAATTGTTGCCCTGGCCTCTTCAATGTATAATGTATTAATGCACCATTAGACACATGACAGGAAAATAAAAAAATCCTTAAACAAACGGATGCACCCATTAGGATGCAGCAATTTTACACTTTAACCACTTAATATTAAATGGAAACCAGAGAATTATTTTCTTAATGTATTAATATTGTTCAACACTAATAAGAGAAAATCTAAACCATTTGGACCATCTAGTTTCACATCATATCAAATGCGAAAGATTCACAAAGAACTAAAGACAAATAAGATAAATCCAGGCTCAATTTTTGGAACCTATGTCAACATTTTACATAAGTAGACCCTCTTCTGCACGAGAACTTGGTGCTGGCACTTTAGAGTCTTAGAATAGGCTCTGCCAAGTTAAATCTCCACTCCCATTGTCAAGTGTACTACAAATCAACATAAAACTGGTATTCGTGTTTGTAATTGTTACGAAAAAATTCTATACTCCACTAGTCCTCTTGATATCTATGTTTTAAGCAAAGTAAAAAAATAAAAAAGACGAAGAAAGTATAAGTTTGAAAATAAAAAAACAAGATTGTATATGATTTACACTCTATTTTCAATTATGACATCAAGCGATGGGAGGTAAAAAGTCCTTCATTTGAGATAGTAAAATATCCCATGATATATCAGAAACACTAACTGTTGTCAAGTGACAATTGAAAACCATGCTTTACACATGAAAACTACAGACATCACCTTCCAGCCATTAACCAAACATCTGGTACATTATTTTCATGTGGCTTAAAATAAAATCAAGAATTTAATAGCATAAAAAATTGCCAAGTCAATTCAATGCAGTGCTAGAAAACCTCAGGTAAACACGAAAGATAGTCATGGATATGGTGGAGAACTAGCTGATAGCATTTCCAAAAGAGAATGGTAACTTACTGCGTCCTCAGGTAAAAGAACTCGTTCAATAGCCAAATATCCACCACTTGTTTCAATAGGGACCATTTTACCAGATCCAACACCAGGCTTCTCCTCGTCCTTAGATATTTGGAATCTGTACTTGGGAAGCATACTTAGATCTGCCTCTGATGCACCTTCCTGAGATTCAAGCAAAAGTTTAAGTTGGCAATCTATTACTGACAGCACTACTATCAAAGTGAACATATGTAGGTATGTATTATGTACGTGAACGGGCTATTTACAATTGTCATGAGATCTTCAAGACTTACCTGCCCAGCAACTGCATAAAGAATTGCTATAATGCAAGGCAAGCAGCAACACAGAGCAATGCCAATCAGGCATGCCAAAACAACACAAAAGATGGCAAAGAACACATCAAATGCCAGAAATACCACAGCCAACCTGCAATTTTTGAAATCAGATATCTGATAGATCTGTCTCTGGCAGTTGTAAATGCAAGCTATAATTGAAGAACAAAAAGACGGTCTATACCAGGCAACAAATATGTCAATCAAGCTAGTGACAATAAAAGAATATTGGAAGGGTAATGCCGGAAAATTCATTTTTAACTTACACCTATCTCCATACCAGGAATCAACTATTCTATAAGGTTCTTAACTAATATTCCGCAATTCAGAAATTCCTTTAGTAAGAGAAATTCTTCAGTGAGAATGTAGAAAGAAGATCTATTACTCAAAGTAAAGTCAATACAGCCTGTAATCAGTATCATGATGAAGAGTTTATAATAACTAAAGGAAGAAAAAAGAGAGAAAAATTTACATCCAACAATGCATAGAAACATTGGCAAAACTCATAGAATGGCTATGACAATTGATGCTCCAACCAATGATGCAGATATCAATATCTTTTGAACAGTAACTCTTCTCTAGTTGAGGAAAATGATGATCAACATAATTGTAGGGAATCAAGTTAAGTCTGTCCAAATTTAAG
Source organism: Cinchona pubescens (assembly GCA_025175665.1). Lineage (NCBI taxonomy): Eukaryota > Viridiplantae > Streptophyta > Magnoliopsida > Gentianales > Rubiaceae > Cinchona > Cinchona pubescens. The sequence continues at coordinate 248,066 of JANKKI010000109.1, forward strand.
TTCCTAAATTCCTAAATTTAATATTCTGGTAGTGAATGCCTTATCAAATAAGATAAAATTTTCAGTTTTTTTCTTCTTTCATGGTTTTGTTGGGGAGAAGGGTCTTTAGTTTCGCTGAGTAACTATAGGATCAAAACTTTCAAATAAATTTGCATACGCAGATGAATTTAGTGACATTTCACATTTTCTGTTCAATTGTCAGCATGATATACAACTTTGATTAAAACTTACTAGTCCTAAGAAAAACAGAAATCATCTACTGAAACTGGCATCTCTTCACTATAATTTAAGCATGTTACATAGACATTATAAAAAGTTTCAAGCATTTGAAAAAAATTGATTTCTTTTTCATGAGCCAAAATAAATAAAAAAATTAGGCAAAAAAGGATAAGGTCAATTCAAATGAAAATCATAAACTACATAAAAAGCCTTATGCACTCAGCATATTAACAAAAATGAATTATCATAAAATGTTATTGGATCAGGAAATACCAGTACAAACGCGGGGCACCCTGCATAAGAGCTTGACCGCCAGAGACTACCCAGTAAAAGCCAACAATCCACCACAGAAATGATACCATTGTGTTCACAGATTCACATCGTTTAACAAAACTGGAATATGCATAGGAAAAATATATTGGTCAAGAAACCTTTTTGCTACAATAATGAAGTAGCATACCAATCGAAGATAATTAGTATAGACATAATGATAAATTATTGTTGCAATGATCAATAATAGAAAGTTTAAAAACCGTCTTAGAATTTCATTAGAGACAAAACTCCGAGCTTATTGAGCAAATATTCAAGTATCATAACTATTCAAGGGCCAAAAATATATTCTGGAAATATGGTAGTTAGTTATGAGGTCATGGAGCCAAACCTAAAGCCAGAATTCCTGAAATTGCTTCCCTCTATCCTTTCATTTTGTGTGCAAGTAATAAGCATGCTGTAAAATAAAGACACCATGGGGGTGGCACCCATGTACAAAAGGTGCATACAAGTGTATCTATGTTATATAAAGAAGAAAAATACAAGATATGTGTTCAAAGTATCCAGCCCCTAACTCAGGATTCTCGATCTTGATAACTCACTCATAAGTAGTATGGCCTTTCCATCCAACACACTAGCTCTAGTTGCAGTTCAAGTATGTCAAATCACTCCACAGTCTCTCTTTCACATGAGAATGTGAAAACCAAGAAAATTGAATCATGCTAATCTCATGTAAAATCACCCCCTCAAACCTAAACTCACCCATAGACATCCACAGGAAACTTCAACCATGCTAATCTCAAGTTTTATTCCCTTTTAAAATTATTTCCATGCATTTTGATCTATTCATGTATATTCTGGTCAGGAAGGGATGTCCAGATTCCCAAAACCAAGTGGACTGAGAAAGGATCCACGTATTGTAATAACCATCAATCAAGAAATTATAATAAAACTCCAAAACAAGCATCCAAATCAATATTGATTCAAGTTCAAATATAGCTGTTTCAAACGCTTATGCCTAAAATCAAACAGAAAATCTTTAATAATACAGATAAACATATGCATAACTATTATACATGTCAAGCTACATACTTCTTCCATTTTCCCATCTAATCCCAATTTAAATGGCACAAACACAGAGAAACAGACACACACACACACAATGTTAAAGCTCCATACTTTAAAACCGAATATAATTATAAAAACACACATGCACACAAAATGATAAAGCTCCATACTTTAAAACTCAATTTAACCCAAACAACAGATAATGTTAAAGCTCCATACTTTACAACAAATTTAGATAATACTCCCCCTCTCCCCAAATTACACAAGCTACATGCTTTAGGAACTCATTTTAACTAAATCACGCACACATACACACACCCATTATAAAGCTTCATGCTTTAGGAACCCAATTTAACTAAATCACACATACACAAACGCATACACAATGTTAAAGCTCCATACTTCACAACCAAATTTAACTAAGACTCATACACACCATTATAAAGCTTCATGCTTTAGAACCCAATTTAACTGAAAAAACACATACAAACAAACCAAAATGTCCAAAATGCTAAAGCTCCATAATAAAATTCAGTTAAACTAAAACACAACGAACAAAAAAAAAAAAAAAAAAAAAAAGAACGAATGGTACTAACCTTGGCCTGTTCGAAGCCTCGAAAAGCCCACCATTTTCCCCCTCCTCATCATCATCCTGAATTTCCCCAATTCCCCCATCCCATCCACCACATGGAGATAAACCCCCCTCTCCCACCTCCCCTCCACCTCCCATTCCCCCTCCTACCATTCCTCCTCTTATACTCCACCCAAACCAAGTGTCACCACATGCACCAAACACTGCAACGCATACCCACATATCCAAACCCTAATCGGCACATTCGCCTTCTCCTTCACCGTACATATCACCATCACAACCGAAACAATCACAAACGCCAAATTCCACGTCATATCCAACGCCACCACGGGTTTCGAGTAACCCCAGTCGGCGCGGCGCTCCTCCAACTGCCGTGCCGCCGTCTCCCGCACCAGCATCGAAGCCCCGCCTCTTATACCCATAGGATGTACAGAATAGACTAGTATGCTGCCGCACTGTCTTCGGGTTTGGCTCTCTTAAGCCTGCCGCGGGCGGAGCAGCGGGGTTGTGATTGATGTGTGCGTATCTGGATTGGAATCATTAATTGTGATGGTTGTAGCCATTTTTTGAGGGAAAAAAAATCACAAAATTAAACAGTAATAATAAATAATAATTACTATAAATTTCTGGGTTTTTTTTTTTTTTGGTGGGAAGATTGTGGAAGAGGAAAAGGGGGTTTTGATGGAGATTTTGAAGAGGGAAATGAGTGTGTGTTGTGTGTGTGAATTTCTGGAGAGTGAAACTGAAGAAGTAGTAAGTGAAGAAGGTGAGAGAGAGAGAGCGTTGAAGGGCTGGTGTGAGGTGGAAGGGGAGGTGGCAGGGGAAGGGAACGGGATGGATGGTAGTTTGGGGTGTTTTGGTAATTTAACAATTCGTTTGTTGTACACTTGTAACTACCACAAACTCCTTGGTTAAATAAATAATAGTAAAATTATACAATTCTTACAAGAATTATTTCTTCACCTTTTAAATGTTTCTATATACGACTTTTAAAAATTTATACGAAGAGAATAATTTTTTAAAAATTTATACGAAGAGAATAATTTCTTAAAAAATACTGTAAAATTTCCCTAGATATGTATTGGTGAATAAAGATATAGAAAAAAGTTTTTAGTCTTTACCTCCATTTGCATACTTATGGCGCAATTAATTCTAATAAAATTTTATTATTTATTTTATAAAATTTAATTTACATCATAATTTATAAGTAGAATCAAATAATAAATCAGTGTCTTTATTTTTCAAACATGATTTGTAATACATAAATTAAAATATAAGATCTTTCTACAACAATCTTGTTACAATATCTGAATTCCCAAATTCAAGATTTGCTAAAAATTATGTATAAGTAACCAAACTTAATTTAAAGTAAATTTTGATGAGTTTGAAATAGATTGCATGAATTAAAATTAAACTCAGATTCAACTTAAATAATAATAGTATTCAAACCTATGCATTACTCAGTAAAATGAGATATTTTTGTACATTGACTATCAATATAATTTTTGTTCAAAAGAAGAAATATGGATAGAAGAAATTAATGATCTTGTTTGCTTTACCAAATTTAAAATTTGATTAGAAGTTAGAAGTAGTGAAATGGCCTACAAAAGTGGCATCAATCATTTGGAACTGTATACAAAAGAGTTCTAAGAGACCTCACTTCTTCTTCTTTCTTTTTTTTTTGGGTTGTTATTTTCAAGGGATCTGTGGACATTTGATGATGGGGTGTCAATAGACCTTACATCTCACTCGCAAATAATAGTTACAATTATTGCGCAACACGATGAAAGGCATAAATGTCTATTAGTACATTATTATGTACTGTGATTTCTCAATTATGCAGTGTTGTTGGTCTTCCTTTTTCTCATAACTTTTGCCTTGGTACTATGTATTTGAATTTTTTTTGTTTATCATCCTTACCACGTCTATGGACCTCAATGGCTCAATCCTCTTACTAAATTATACAATACTAGTAGAAAAGAAACATTGAGTGCGCAATTTATAAAATAAAATAGGTATCAAAAATTCTAACAAAATATTAAAAGAAACAATATAAGTGGAAAATAAAATGTGAGAAAGGAGTTATGAATAATAATTAAAAGATAAAAAAAGGAATAGAAGACTAAATTTGACAAATAGTAAAATAATAGATATCAAACCTTCCCATGTGATATAGATACGCTCATATGCATACGTACACACAGATAACACAATATCAACTAAGTGCTTGTGTATGTGGCCTTGGATTATATTGAAGGCCTCTTGATTATTTTTTATTTTTTATTTTTTTGCTTTGATTTAGTAAGGTCAATTGTAAATTAGCTCATGTATTTATTTTATTATACATTGTCTTCCAAGACTTAATAGGATTAAATATTTTACGCAAACAGAGTGTAAAATGTCATAATTGCTCTTGATCATTTAGTTCTACTTTGTCATCCTGAGTTGGAATGGAAAGGTTCTTTCAACTTATTCTTTCCATTTCATGTTGGTGTAGAAAATTTAAGTTGAATAGGTCATTCCACAAGGAAAACTTATTCTCACTGTATTCTGGGAAGTCATTCCTCAAAAAAAACTTGAGAAAAACCCTTTTCAACTTCAATTTAAAAAGATAAATTTATGGGATGTCAAATTTATCTAATTGTTTCAAATTTTATTCAATTTTTAGTTACATAGTTGTAATCTTGTTGCTTTATAAATAAATAAGATATTATATAATTTAATTATTTTGTCTAAGAATGTAAACAAATTTAATATGCATTTTTTAAATTTTTTATCATCAGGATAAATTGTTAAATTGTACAATATAATTATTTGAATGCATAATATAGTTATTTATAATTTTTTATCGTTAAGATAAAGTAGTTACATTATACAATATAATGTTAAAAAGTTATAATATTATATTAAATTTTTATTTGCAGTCAAATAAATAAATTTTTTACATTCAAATAATATAGTTGTAAAATTTAATTATTCAAATGTGAAAAAATTAATATAATTTTATAATTTTTTAGTTTTAACACAAAATACTTAAAAATTTTCTTAATTATAAAAATAGTTAATGAATAAAAACAAAAACAAGAAAAGTTTTTTTTTTAAATTTTAAAATCCATTGTAACTAAATATGAAATAAAACAAACATTCCATTCTGACTTAAACTACCAAATATTAAAGTAAGAATAAGCATTTTTATCTATTTCGGGTAAAAATCAATTCTGATTGGAATGACCTTTTCATTCCAACCTTATTTCTGCGTACCAAACGTGAGGGTGGCTTATACTTTAATACCCTGACCTTATTTTATTGGATAATTCTACAGTCCTGTTGAGGGAACCATTCCCTTGGCTTTAAAGACTTGTGCGGTATAAGTCTTTAAAACACATAGTGTTGTACTGTACAAACCCTTAAAGTACAAGGGAATGGTTCCCTAAAAGGGATTGTAGAAATTTCCTATTTTATTAGTAATTTTATCTTCAAAACTAATGGTTGTTAATATTTTATCTTATATTATTCCAACAAAATTTTTTACCTTTACTATTAAGTGCATGAACTATTTTTATTTATTTTTTTTTTTTCTTGTAATTTTGTTATGCCACTACATTTTTCTCTCTCTTCCTTCCTTTCTTTTATAGTTGTATATTTAGAACAATTTTTTTATTCCTATAACTCAATTTTTATTTTTCATTTTTAATAACAAATTTATTTTATGCATTGATATTTTACTATTTAATCAATATTGTCAAATTTTGGTTAAAAATGATTTTCTTCTAAATGTGAATGATGCTTGTAGTTGAAAATCATTTTTTTTTTTTTACTAAAATTCTTCTCTTAAATTTAAAAGGGAAATAAACTAAATTTATTTTTCTTAATTTTGTCATTTAGCTAATATTTTCTTTTGTTGAAGAGCATGAGTTAATGAGTTGATTAACTTAAGTTTATATAAATATATTATTACATTATATAGTAGCATATTTACTCAAATTATATAATTTTTTAAATACAAAGTGATGAATTAATTAATATAGAAAATACAAGGTAAAAAAAAATGAAAGGATGTGATTACATAAATAAACTATTTTATTCTAGACATAAAAATAATATTACCAAAACAAGTACTTGATGGCATGTCAAAAACGGATCCGAACAAGAAAAGTAAAATAGCCTTAATCCATTCACTTAATAATGAAGAGTACAAAAATCTTTTTAATAATGTTGGAAAAAACCCATAATTATTTTGAAGTATAAATTGTTTATAAAATATAGTTAGAGTACCAAAGTGCAACTCACACTAATTTTACAGTGGCAAAGTATAACTAAAAAATTGAGGACCATTATAACATTTCACACCCCCTTGGAATGGAAAATTTAATCCCATTAAATTTTAGGTGCAATGTGTAGATAAGATAAACACATGAGTTACAACTGAACCTTATTTACATAGACACAAAGTACAATTAAATTTTTTTTTTTTGACAATGTGATCATTTCTTTGTTTTCCCACGTATAATATCAGTTTCTTCACCTCCTTTTATCTAGACCTTCTTGGTGCTTATTTTCTGGGAATTATCAAATGAAAAATTAGTTCCTAAAAGTTAGAATATTAGAGCACATACCTAAGTTTTCTGTTTAAAATTGGGTTAATTTCAGTTTAGGAAAATCACCAATTTAATCTCCTAACTTTTTTACTTTAGCCAAATTAATCCTTTATCTTTTATTTTAACCATATCAGTCCTTTAACTTCAAATTTTTAGTCAACTATTTGTCCCTTTATGGCAGCACCACCACATAGAATTCTACTGGGCCAAAATTCTGACCATAGGAGGGGCAATTTAGGAGCTATATTAATTATCCTACATTTAAGGGAATATCACTTAATTTCTATGTTGTTAGCTCCATTGAAAACTCAAAAGAAAGTAAAAAAGTTAAATCTTTTTTTTCCTCAACCCTATATTTTTGTTAGCCGGAAGCGGTGTCAAAGACAACCATGGCAGCTGACATATTTTATTTACAGTTCACACACTCAGGAGAGCTCACACACACAATATATATATATCTTGCGTCCATGTTCTCTCATTATCTTCAACTTATACTCAATGGCAGGAGGTATTGTGAGCAACATATTGTAGCCCCGGAAGGCTTGGTTGAAATCCACCAACTGAATCTTCATCGGAGAAGGCATTTTTTAAAATAAAAAATAAAAAAAATCCATCTACTCAAGAAACTCACTACTTTTTACAGTAAAAAAAAAAAAAAAAAAATGTGAGCTAATGTATCAAAGCTAACAAATAGAAACCCAAAAAAATTAATGCTTTTACGGCATCTAAATTAGTTTTCTCCGATCATCTACTGCACATATACAAAAATGTCTTCTTGATTGGAAGCCACCACAAAAAGACAAAACCAACAACCACTTTCCTGCAAGCATTTCTTCACCATTTAGTTGGAACACTAGATTAGGCAGAATTGGAGCTTTTGTTGCTTCCTTTGTTAAGCGAAACGGTGAAGCTTTTAAGCACGGCCACATGAACCAACAAACTCTTGATTACATTTTTAAAACTTTACACTGCATGATTTTATCGATTATCATATTTTATTTTAATATAAGAGATTATTGTAATTCCTAAAATACCCCTCCCATTGCCGGACTTTTTTGCCAAAAAGAACTTCAGTGGCGGTTCTGCCGTAAAAAGGATCAAATTGGCTAAAAAATTTAAGTTGAAGGTCTAATATGGCTAAAATAAAAGATGAGGGACTAATAAGTATTGGCTAAAGTAAAAAAGTTAAAGGACTAAATTGGCTATTTTTCCTTTCAATTTACCCCTTTAACGTTCAGGGTTACTATCACTTTAATCTTAAACGTTATTTTTTAGGTACTAAAGTCTTGGGACTAACAATCAAATTTAGCGGTATTTGATTTTTAACTAAAATGATACTATTACTTCCAAATTACTAATGTGTGGACAAATTTTTCTTGACCCACAAAATATCTTATTTTTTTTCGTGATTAAAGCTTGATGAATTTTGAGACATAGTAATGAAAGATGAAAAATTATTTCAAGTCAATAAAATGAGAGAGAAAGAAAGAAAAAATAATCAGGTAAAATGAAAAGAAAAAAGAGAGAATCAGACTTGTAAAAAGATAAACTTTTATTTAGGGTTAATTACAGTTTACTCCCTTAAACTTTAATGTTATTAATACTTTAATTCCTAATGTTCACTTTTGAGCACTTAAGTACTTAGACTGATGGCCAACTCTAAAGGCATCTGAAATTTTAGGTTGAGTGGACAAATATACTCCATGCTTAATTATATTTCACATCCATAAAATTTATTATCACTAACACTTTTAGTTCCTAACAATATGTTTTGAACACTTAACTCCTGTTATATCATCTCAATATTTTGACCATCCTATTCTCATTTTATTTTATTTTTGACCTCTATTTTCTCAGAATCCCTCAAGTAACTACTATCAGCATCACCATTAACAACAAAAATTAGTATACTTTCTTTTTTCTTCTTTAAAATTTTTTTATTTTATTTTGATTAGACCAAATAATGTTAAAGAATAAAAATTAATTTGAAATTTTCTAAATTCATGTGAATAACGTTCCATTTAACTAAAATTTAAAGTTAAAGCAGTCATTATAATTAAGAAACATGAAACCAATATAATTTATTGTCACTTACAGAGATTTATGTTTAAAAATAATATCGATTAGAATTAGTCAATTAATCCCAACTAAAAAGCCATAAAAAACACCGAATTTAACTTTTACATAAATATCTCTTCATATTACATTCTACACGAATCATGTATTCTTTTTATTATGAAATTTGATTAATCAGACAAAAATAAACAAAAATTATTTGAATAGAATAGGGGTAAAATAGTCACAATATTTAGTTGGTATAGCAGAAGGAGTTTAGTGTTTAAAAGATAACATAAGGAACTAAAGTTTTAATAAGACTAAAGTTTAAGAGGATGAAATGAAATTAATCCTTTTATTTAGATAAAGTTAAAAAGGCATTTTTGTCCAAATGAGCAACAATGATAAGTTGGATTCAAGGGAAGAATTAACAGTAATGTTGACTCTAAATGTTAAGTAAAGTGAAATTAACCCAAAAATTAAAATTAAAATTTTACAAAGTGTAACTATTTATTAATGGGAAATATAGTAAATGGTGCCATTAGTATCCAAACTTTTGATTAAGTTGTATTTTGATACACCATCTTTTAATTGTGTCATTTTAGTACTCTTATCTTTACAAATAGTGTCTAATTTGGTTCAATTGTCTAATTTTCTGTGGCTGGAAGGCATCAAAAATCATCACGTACATCACACAAAAGATTAATAAGGATAATTTTGGAATACAAATTGATAATGCGTCAATTTGTTCAAATTACATTCCAAAATTGCCCTTGTTAATTTTTTGTGATATGCATATGACGAATTTTTGCATTTTTCGGCCATTGAAAATTGCACCAATTAGACATTATTTGTTAAGATGGGCACCCAAAATGATACAATTAAAAATGGAGTACCAAAGTGTAACTCAATCAAAAGTTTAAGTACTAGTGAGATCACTTACTTGTGAGAAATATTTAGGTCGATCTAATTTTTGACTCACTTGTAAACCATATAGTGTAGATTAAATTTTACAGAATAAATAGATAATAATATAAGTAAAATTTTATAAAATTTAATTCTGATCACAAAATTTACAAATAATACCTAAATATATCTTTCATTAATTAGGTGGAATGCTTTCGTTATGTTTGGCTCAAAGTGATAGGGCAACAAGATGCACAATCTAGGCTCGTTAAAAAAATACTCCAATCCTAATGGTCAACAAAACAAATATATCATGAACATGCTTTTGTGTCTTATATGGGTGTCATGCAACCAACCCAATCAAGTTATATCGGATCAAGAAAAAAGTGACTCACTATTCGATTCATATACACAAGTTATCTATTAAAACCAGTTTAGATGATTAGGTATTTGATTAGGTCATTTGTGAGAAAGTTTAAAAAATTTAAAAAATAAAAATTAACTAAAACTTACACAAATACCAACATAAATGGGAAGGAGTAGAGAAAAAATTAATTAATATTAAGTTATAATATGTAAAATTATACAATTAACACTATATATATACAGGTCGGGTACTCGCTGGGTTACATATTCTCGACTACTATCCAAACACGCTTATATTAGTACCTAACTCTCAAACACTAATCCATTCGAGTACCATATTTTTACGATAGTGAACACCTTATAAGTCGTGAATTACAAACTTAAAATTTTTGAAGATTAAATTGGTAGCAAAAATTACTAAATAAATCTAAAAGAACAAATTAGCCCTTTTTGTCTTAAGTTTGGTTTAGTACAAACTCATTGAAGTTTGGCTAGAATAATAGTTATTTTTCATATTACTAATCAAAAAGATTTTATTTACAAGCATCCAGGCCCTTAGCTAGTTAACATCAGTGATAATAGGGAATCACTCATGGTAGTTAAACAAGTTTAAACAGGAAGAAGTACACTTTATAAATCAAACCAAAATTTAACAACACAAGTAGTAATTGATAAGACAGCTTGGCATCATAAACTAGAATACAAGCACAATAATGAAATCCAGCAGCACATTTGGATAAATCAATATAGACTATGGTATCCTTCTGCAATAATGAAATTCTGAAATTTATTTGGCTTTTATTGCTTGATGCCTTTTTTTTTTTTTTTCCTACACGCAAACTCTACTATTCCACAGCCGTGTCCGACACTTTGGATGACTTTTCTATCAACAATCTCTAAATAACAAAAAAGTAAAATAAGAAAAAAAAAAATTGTATCATCAAAAACTATCACAATCTTTAGAAAGTATTAGCTAGATACACCTCAACACGGAGTTCTTGCCAAGGCCATTGAATGCCTCGTAAAAGGAGACCTTATTTTTAGTAAGGCATTCAACAGTTTTGCTACACACTCCGTACACGGACGTTATCCGCAATGTTATTTGCAAAATACAAACATTGGTAAAGCAAACGAAAGCCACTTCAATTTATCCTTCACTTGAGCAAAGGCCAATTCTTGGTATTCTCAAGTGGCAATCTTTCATGCAAGTCCCTGCAATAAACATACAACACCACAATTCCAACAAAATTGAGGAGAAGGAAAAGACTTAGATAAAATGAACCAAATATCATATAAACCAGAAATGCCCAGCTCCTCAACTCAATGCCATAGAAAGCAAAGTAGAACAATCCAGTCATAACCCCAAAATACAATACAATTGACAAGGCAACTCCTCTATTTCATCCCTTAACCAAATAAACACTTCTTTTCAGTGCCTCATAGCCCCATTTATTCTCAACCACAACAACCGCATAAGCCAATAACCAACTCACTCGCAAATGCATTAACAAAACAATATACACCAAGATGGTGAATATAAGAAAAGTCAAGAAGTGACCGTCAAGCCATTTGTAAACCAAAAGCAGCAAAAGCATGAAAGGGATAAATATCAAAACAGTGACGAACTCTGTAACAAGAGTGGTGGAAAGGAGTGGCAAAAATGAGCTAAAAAGGGATTTTAAAGATGCAATGAGGCTAACGGGTTCTCCATAGAATCCATTATATGTGCTGTATGAGATTGTGGCAGAAGCACATAAAGAGAGGAGGCTGACAAAGATTGAGAAGAGAGTTGTAACGAGGTATTGGTTGGGGGATTTGGTGGATTCAGATGGAGATGGAAGGGTTGGTTGGAATATGATTGGATAGATGACAAGGCAGAGAGAAAGAGGAAGAATAAAGAGAGCTTGTGAGGGCCTGGAAATGATGTAGATTGGCTCTGATTATGCGTTTTGACTCGGAGAGGATTTTGCAGAGGCTTAAGGTATCAGAAGCAGAAGCCATGGAGGATGATCAAAGCTAAAGGAATTACAAGATGGAGGATGATCAAAGCTAAAGGAATTACAAGATTTTACAAGGGATCAAATTTGCAGCAGTCAAAATTGTGTATATAGGTGTTCACATATATCTGTTCTGTGAGGGTGGACTTGAGAATATAATAAGCAATCAATTTGACTGAAGAAAAACGGATGCTTAATGATCAGGATTTTAGTTGTCCTCATTGGCTGCGGTCAAGTTCATGTATTCCAAATTAATTAATGTATTCCCCTTTCTGACATTTTCTTCTGTGTTCATTTTTATGGTTTAGAAAATATTAAATTAAAGATTAAACAAGTGTAGTGGAAGGATCACAATCTCTCTCTCTCACACGCACACATTTCTTAATCAATTTGGGTTCCAGGTCACATTGACATTTGTCAAACTAATGTGATGAGTGCAGCAAACTGAAATTAGGAGTGAATAAACACAAGCAAATTATGATGAATCAGCTATACACATGATGTTTACAATAAGCATCATATGTTTAGAATCCCTAAATGATTGAAGGGCTAACCAATTTAGAGACGCTCAATTAAACAAGTAGAAGAAAAAAAAGGAGAGGAATTTGCTTAATATTAGCAGTTCTCATATTGAGAAAAGAGAAACACTGCAAAGCAGGACAGGCAAGTCAGAAGAAGTCAAGCCTTATGAAAGGGAAACGAGAAAGACAACCCATCAATCAGGTAAAATAAGATCGTGACAAGTTCAAAAGGTATTGAATGGCTATTAAATCCCTGCCATAGTGCCAAGTAAGTAGTAGTTCAAATTCAACTGCAATAGTTTCCTGATTAAGTATGCTTCTTCTATACATAAAAAGTCCATAAATTTTATGTAATGTGGAACATGAGCAGAAACTGACACTTCCAGTAAGATGAATTTGCCTTTGATGTCACCGGCTTTGGTTTGCAGTTCAAGTTTTGAAACAGCTTTAACCAGTACAAAACTGAGTAGGAATTTAACTCGGAAAGTTCTCAAACTTCCACAGATGGTAGTTACTAGTATGTACAAACTGCTCTAGGTTCATGACCAGTAAATAAAACATGATACGCTTGTTTAGTTCCTATCACACTAACTTGTACAAGGATTATGATCACCAGTAAAATTGTAATTGCATATGGTCTAGTGAAATCGACCTTGGTAATATATGAACAAACGATGAGCACCTTCAGCCATTGCTCAACTCCAAGTTCTTCATAATTGAAATGACTTTCCAACCAAGCTTCTCGTCTGCTGCGGACCACATGCAGCAAAAATATACTGCTTCAGATATATCATGAGGACCAGCACTGACCCTGTGAGGGCATTTTTCCTTGGAACAGATGGAGACAACAAATGACTCAATTTGAATATTCTGGTCAGACTCCTGGATGGTTGCTTCAGAAGCCTGAAATTCATTGCTAAGTTTACTAAACAATTGGTGTAGAAGAGAAGGCACAAATTCCTGTGCCAAAGGAATCAGCTTTCCATTCTCATCCATTTTGGCGATTCGTGCCGGAAAACAGAGGGCAAACTGGAGTTTATGACTTTCCTCTCCTGACATGAGTACAAGCTCTTTCAGGTGTATAATCTTTGGATTCTGGTATCTCCGTGTAGTTAGTATTCCTTCAGCTATTCTGTCATCACATACCTGTAGCACAGGCTTAGCTATCATATCCATATCATCTGAACTAAAATTCCCTCCTGAGCTTGCTCTGAGAAACTTGAAGTTTGGACTCAATGTGCTTCGAAGAAAAGTGCTTGATGCATCGGCTTTTACATAGTGAGTGGAAGGGATGCTCACAGCCTCGTTATTTGCAGGAAAATAGCACCGAATACCAAAGTCAGACTCAATTTTACCTTTAAGTGATTCCATTTTAGGCTTTTCACCATGTACAAGAATCACATGCTTTCAGGGGACAGAAATTTGATGAGATCCATAATTCCCTTGGCATCGGTATGAGGACTAAAAGACAACTGATGAATCTGGAAATTTCAACAAATAAGTTGATACTTTTATAAACAGCTGTCATTGTACTTTATGCAATGTTAACAAATAATTATACTAACAAACCAAGCCATATTCCCACTAAGTGGGGTCGGCTGCATGAATCTTACTACGCCATTATGCTTTGTTATGAACCATATCCTCATTAATTCCTAGATGAGCTATATCTTTCTTACAAGTCATCCACCAAGTCTTTTTTTCGGTCTTTCCCCTACCCTCTTACATTGACTACTCTATCTAAAATCCACTCACCTAACAGGAGCCTCTATTGGCCGTCTTGGCACATGATCTAACACCTTAAATGTATTTCTTTCACCTTCTCATCGACAGGTGCTACTCCAATCTTATCCCGAATATGCTCATTGCAATATTCACATTAAAAAATTAGCACTTATTGAAATATTAGAGAGCTCAATGCATCTATATTGTTGTGATACTTTTTGATCACTTCTATGAACACATTCTGAGAGGCTATAGGATATTGAACAGATTCTGACCAACTTCTATTTTCCTATTACAATAAATAAAGTAATGATCTTTGTAGACATCTTTTAATGGGAAATCCTAATGCTCCTTGGTTACAGGAAAAAGTCTATAGCAATGACAGGAAACTGATATGGTAACAACTGACAGATTGAGCTGGATAAACATGGAAAGGATCTCTCTGTCAAAACTGCCAATCAATTGTGACAAAAAGAGATTGAAATAGTCCAGTGTTGCTAGGAGAAAGGTGATAAATTGTTGTAGAATGAAGACAGAAAACTACGAAGGAAGATAATAACCTGGCACCGCACATCAATTTGGGTGTTTTGATCTATATTGACTTGGGTGGGTGTTTTAGCTGACATCAGCCTGTGTCCGACTGTCCCAGCCACACAGTATCTGCTAACAAGAGAAAATGGATTAGAACAATTAAGCAAAAGCAAAAATGAAAGCACTTGATGTACTGGGAATGAACTTTCTCCTCTTTCACTTCACCTCTAACGCCCCTTTTGAGTTAGAAACTTTCTACTCTCCCATGCACTCACTCATTCCTTCCACTTGTCCGAGTATGCAACCCAATATAAATATGGTGCCATTACAAAGAATGTGTAATGCTGCACTGCAAAAGAAAATGAAATTCAAGAGGGTTGCATCAAATATGTTAAATAATAATAACACTCGAGAGACTTTTGTTTGAGTTTTTCCACTTTCATAAATCGAATATGACACACTCTTCGAAAAGTCAAAGTTGCAAATGTGAATTTAAAGTTTTATGTGTATATGCTACATCAAATTTGAAAAAGAAATCCTATCCTACATCAAATTCCTTGATACAGAAACCATATAGAATTTTATGTGAATCTATTGCACTTCAGTGAATTCAAATATAATTTCCAAAACACTACAGAGCTTGATTAACTGGCAGAACATTATTCTGATGTGTTGTACTTGACTGTTAGTTTGTTTGAGATTAGAACCAGGACTGCTCTTAATCAAGGTTTTTCAATTATGAAAAGAGAAAATTGTTCACTCTTTATGAGCGGCTTCAAAGATGTAAAGATACATATGAATTTACGAGAATTTCTTCTTACCTCTCAAATCAGTTAATTCAGCAACAAGACAAACAGCTGTGTTTTAATTTATATCTGCGGCAAATGCTATATTAGGGAAAATAGAGCATACCCTGGCAGTGTAACTAGATTCCCTTCATGTGGAGCCCATTGCCTGAAAACTTCAAGTGAAAATCCACCACTTATCATCCCCGGAGTAGCAAAGAGCACACATGGTCCAGGAGCATTTATAAAAGCACGTTCAAACTTGCAGACTGCAACATTCAAATCAGGTGTATGATACAAACACTTAAAAAAGATCACGCAATATGTAAACTGATTTCTCATAGAAAGAAGTCAGGCTCAACATGTTGCATGCGTTTAGTTAGGCCTTCATGACCAATGGCATTAATATGGCTTGCTTCTGTTATATATTTGAGTTGATAATGCTGTACATTCAATATTGCAGAAAATTGGTCAACTAAAACAATTATGAAGAATGCAATATATTGAGCATCTATTTTGGATACCATGCCACTACAAGTCCTCCTTCACTTGGATATTTATACCTTGGAAGCCATCAATCTTGTAATATGCGAAGAATATAGTACAATTTAGCTGTACATGACCATGTTTCTATAAGATAATAAAGATACTTCTGTTAGAAATATTCTTGACCTGGATTCCAGACCAGTGCATCATGGTTATACAAATGAGTCCTTATGGAGTTCAATTCCCTTTTTAAGCACCCAAAAGAAAAACCTTACAGTACAAACATTTTTAGGTACTTCAGTACCAAACTTGGCACAATTAATATTAGGAGTATAATGCATGAGCCTAAAATAGAGCATTATCATCTATGGGCCTTGGTCTTGAAAACTAACTACATTACCATTATTTAGACAAAATTCAGTGAGAAAATAAATCTAACTAGAGTATGCCCTATATTATTATACATCCTAAAATCGAGTATAGACTAAAAATAATTTCTGAACATTTTAAACCAACCAAGAATCAAAATGTATGGGATCATGAGAATCATATGGAAGAAAGACAACATTATTTCAAAATGCAGAACAATTCTAGTCAAAGAAAGGGCTACTAGAAAGATTCATTGATCAGAAACTGCTGGCAATAATCACTTTTTATTTCTGAAAGATGCACTAGCAGAAGTGGCAGTACCATTTTTGAAATCGAAAGGATTGCGTGTAGCATATGAATCTTTCACCTTTTGGCTTGTCCAGTTGATAAGTGTTTTGTAGTAAATGTTAGCTTGAATAGTCAAACCTGTAAATAAACACAGTTCCTAGTTATCAGAAAAATGGACTGGTGGAACGGCAGCATAAAAGATTTCTTAGCTGAGAACACTAATTACCAACATGCCAGCCCAAACAAATTAGCAAGACAATAATCTAGAGTATGTTGACTAAACATAATCACAAACATTTCTTTCTATTTCCTTAAAACATTCTGCCTAATTATAACCTCTTCCGTTCATTTTCTTTTTTTGAAAATTCAAGAATAATATTGGAAAAAATATATAGCTTTAAACTAGCTTCCAGTCAAGCCAATTAGTATTGGGCATGCTAATCCCAAATGTCAGATTGAGTAAAGGTAATTTCATAAGAAGAATAAAAGATGAGGAACTATAGAAATAGGATTGTGAATAAAATATTATTTTGCTGCCATTAAATTTTGGCTAAAAACCAACCAAATGATTGAACTCCAGAGAACAAATTGTTAGACCAGGAAACGACATTAAAGTCCTGCATAAATTTCAGCAGAAGCAAGTAGCTTAAATGTCCAGGTGTTAACAAAGAAAAGTAGGATTTCTTTCCAATATAAAATTTTCATGATTGATTCAGTTGAAGAAATAGATGACTTATTTAAGAGAGAAAAAATGCCACTTATTCAGATAAGTTAAATTCCGGTATTGTGGAGCAATTGTGGAAATCTAATGGCTTTTTATACATAATCCAAAAGCATGTACTTTCATACACATACATATATCATGTGCAGAATATAGTATCACAGTAATTGGCATGTGATCGAATAATTCTGCCACATTCCCATATCATATTGCACATTCCTAAACCCTATAAATTTCAATATCATTTATACTTCTTGACTGGTAAAATGTAATGTATGCATAAGACAATTTAAGATAAGTATAATCTATATGGACATCTATGCAGCATAATCTGCAATTAGAAGGATTCATTTAGTCGATTGACCTAAACAGAGTAGGTGAACCATAAGGAGCCAGTGAACATAGAAATCATACAGACTTGAGTTGTCAAGCAAGAGTTAGTGTATAAACTATCAAATATTTCTTGTTATCCCTATGGAAGTGAAAAGCTAATTAGCAAACTAATCACAACTACCTGATATTTTTATAAAAGTTGTGGCAATTATAAGATACCCCAGACAGTCCTGGGTAACAAAATCCATGTATTGGCAGTAAACATATGATATCTAAGAAAGATAAAATGCCACAAGTTAAATGCTGGTATCAAAGTAAACAGTCACTAAAACAAACCTGCAGAGAAATAGATGGGAATCTTAAGATTCATTCGCTCCCAGTAGTCATCCAATAGCATACACAGCTCCTATTTCATAATGGGGAAATTTGTCAAAAGAAAGGTGTACAGTTGGAAAGTCAACTGAAAACAATCAACACATGTTGGAATAACCAAGAACTTTGATCAACAAAGAAAAGGGTTGGGAATAAAACAAATTCAAATATAACTTATATCTTAAGAGAAGATGTGACTCTTACACAAATCATAACCTACAAGGAAGTTGGCTTTCCAGAGAAGCCAAAGACATAACATTTATCGCATTTGCTCATACTAGCATTGACATTACACTGACTACAATTAATCATGTTCACAAGGAATCCTGTGACTGCCAATTGGTGTGGGCTTTCCTGGCTCGCATAAGCCATTGATCAATATCAGATGTGAATGTGGTTGTTTCATTAATTTAAAACATATTAAATGTTTCATCTCACAGTCGTTGCAAATTTGCAAATACTGTTCGTAGAGATCAAAAGTCAACTTTATCCATGTTCTCTACTATTTCTTGGCAGGGTGACCACACCTACTATTAACTTGATATTGTCCATGCACTGAAATTATTTAAATTTGTTGGCATAGAGGAGTCTAAGCAGTTGATTTATTTCTTAGTAAGTATTATTTGTCGATAGGTTCCTGGACTCTTGGTACAACATGCTCTTGTCTCCTCTTGTCATCTCTACTTCACATGGTCATTTCAGTTGCTCATTATATGATAAAGTAGCACCAACACAATTGAGAATCCCCATTTGAAGCTATTTATCCAAATATAAATAATAGGCCTGAAACTATCAGAGAAGTGGAATAAAGTAAGCATATGTTCATATCTTGACACTTGGAGGGAATCAATTCTGTCTTCAATTCCATGTCCAAACTGTGGCAGGTAAATCCTGTTATAGGCTAAGAGAAATTTTTACTTCAAACCAAGAGAAATGACCAACATAATTCAAATTCCAAAATAGACAAATAAATCTCTGATGAGACAACCTGAGCTCTTCCTAAAGCAAATGAAGGAATCAGCACCTTTCCTCCACCAGCAACACAGTTGTGAACCTGCTAAAATCAAATTAGACACATACGAAGATAACACTGGAATGAGATCATGGATCATATTGACAAACACAGAAAACAATTGCACCATTAAGAAGATTTAAACAATAAAAGAAAGTTGAGAAGTGGAGATTCATACAGCTTTAAGAAATTCCCGCTCCCGAACATACTTTGAATCACGGAAGGTTGTTGCATAAGTTGACCTGAAAGAATTTTAGCACAACGGCATTAGCTAATAAATGAAACTAAGGAATTAAACTCTTGTCACATAGAGAACGCAACTCCCTCTAACCAAGAGAGTGTGCACTAGTAATAACATCAACTTGAACATCTCCAAGTTTTGATAAGTAACATAGGTCAATAACAACCACGAAAGCAAAATTGTAGTCAGTGTAAATTATTTTGGAAAATCAAAAGCCTAATTGGTATCCGGGAATGTATTGAGGTTACATTCTCAAGTTAAGAACCAGTATCTATGGTCATCCTAATAAGCATGTCACTGATCTATCATCCAATAGAGTCAACTTAACTAACTCCAAACTCTATACAACATTTACCGTATTCGGTGAATACTCATCCAACTAAATTCTATGAGTTAACAATCTCTTATAGATAAAGAAATTTTGTGGAACTAACTTTTCTGCACCCTATCTTGCAAATTAATATTTCCAATATCTATTAGATGAAAGCAGTCTTGAAAAACCTAGTGCCATATATATTTCATAACTTGTCCCATATCCCACATATTAACAGAGAGACCACATTTATACAGTCCCAGAAAGCATAAATATGTTATACACACACTCTAGAGAATATAATCCTTCCTATGCAATAAGAAACGGCAAAAAAGCTTCAGAAATTTATACTTAATGAAAATCTTTAATACAAATAACTAAGTACATGCATTCATATGTTTATGCACAAACATATGCATGTTCAGAAGTTGTTCTCTTACTCTGTTATAACAAGGTCCAATTGCAGTCGATCAATCTGAGCAGCTCCAAGATGCCTATCCGGTGTCATGTTGTAATCCCCGGTGTATACAACAGCTGCATCTCCAACCTTTGCATAAAACATTGCAGCTCCAAGAACCTAGAAACATCGTATAGACTATTATACATACAATCTACGGTCATTTAAGTACACTAATGACTGTATCACCTAAGAAACAAAATAAACAGAAATAAAACTTCTATACACATTCAAGCATGCTAATCTGGTATGAAGTATTCTATTGTAAATAATCAAGGGAAGAAACCTTACATGTCCTGCATAATATGCACGGATCTGAAGTTCTTTGTCAACTTGCACAGTCTGCTCCATTTTATGAGATCCACGGCAGTAACTGAACAACAAGGCGAGAAGAAAATTGTGATAATATAAAAGGATTGTAAGAAGATTTACAAAGCCTCAATGACTATCAATAAATCTTTCATGTATAAGTTGGCATTAAATAATATCTACTGGCCAAGCTGAATAACTTTTCTTGGAAACTAGAAAGGGAACTTCAAAGGAGGATAGGGAAAAGCCGAATTAACTTTCTTTCAAGCCATGTAGCTGATACAATAACCATTGCTCTTAGCATTCAATCTCTCAAACGTCATACATGAAGTTCACCAACAAGGATTGAGTCAAAAACACATGACCATATGCACAATAAAAATGTGCCAGAGTGAATATCTACTTCTGTTTGCAATCCAGAGGACATAAGAGAACATTGGATCCTTCCATTGAAGTAAACCAGTCCGAATTTTAGCATAAATTAAAAGCATACGGGATACTGTAAACAAGTATTAGCTGCTATATATGAATAGAAAGAGAAGTGGAATGTAAATGACATCCACCTTTCTGCATGCACTCTGCAATATGCTCAGAGCTAAACTGTTCTTCCTCTCCCCTTCTGTCAACCATCACTTTACGATAATCCTCCAGCATTAGCGGAGCCAAAGCTTTAGTAGGATACTGAAAAATAATTTAATCCCAAGAAATCTTAAAACCCAGACTTGAAACAAAAGTTAACAAATATCAAAATAGTCAAATTCCTATCATTAAAAATGCTTGTTTGACCTCCCCCCCCCAAAAAAAAAAAAAATCTTGAATAATTTAGCATGAAGTATTTACTATTTTATAGAACTGTTCAAATAAATTTAGTCAAAAAGAAAATTACCGTCATGTAAATGGGTCCCTTGTATCCACAAACTTCAGTGAAATAAGGAAGTGCTCCAATATGATCCAAGTGGCTGCAGAGGCCAAAATTATATTCTCAATAACCAGAAATCTATACACACACAGAAAGGACACAATTCAAAGAAGTCATACAAATGTGTAATGATGATACAAGTGAGAGAGCTAGTAAAGTCTTCAGAAGCATCACGAGGGATCAAAGAGAAGTCGGGATATCTCCGATGATCCAGATAGCCCATGTGCATCCCACAATCAAACATTATTCTCTTCCCATTTATAGTCACCACCACGCAGCTCTTTCCCACTTCTTGCCCTGCTCCTGATCATCATCATAAATCCCAACTCACACTCAAAAACCCACAAAATATCATAACATCAATAATCATTAACAGCCCTTGTTCCTCGTTGGCATTTTATCAAACAGGTGGTGTACAAAGAAGATAACAACATTAAAAAGAGTAAAACAAATGCTTTTTGAAGTAGATATGTAGTTAAGTAACCAAAGTACCTAGAATGAGACATTCAATCGCCATGTTTTCGAATGAGTTTCTTGTTTCTCATGCAAAGCCTGAAAGCTATTAGTTAGTTGCTTGCTAAATTGCTACAGTTGACTCCTTGTTTATATATTTCTTCGCGCGCTTTTTTAAGCAGCCAACCCAAAGTCGAGATTTATACTTGGCCTTCAAAGGGATGATTTGCAAAGGTAAATTTTGGGATTGATCTTTTCTTACACGGTGTGGGTTAAAAGGATCTAAATAAAGAGCATATAATTATTGTTTAAAATTTTTATGTTATTTTTTCTTATAAGACATGCATTAGTTTAGGGAATGTTAATTTAATTTCTTTCTACTTATTAGCAATATATTATATCATTGAGTTCTGTCTAAAAAAAATTAAATTAATTTGACGTGCTAATAATTTTTGTTCGTAATTTACGTTTATTTTATGATGTTGGATAAGTTGATGATTCATAATTTAATATATGTCAACCATTTTTCATGAATTTAACTAGATTAAAATAATGATACATTTCAATACACAATTTGAAAAGGTTAGATAATTTTAAAAAGTCCAATGAAAATGCTTGCCATTTTTTTCCTTACATTTTTTAAACTAAATATATTAGTGTAATGAAGTCTGTCTAGGTGGTGACTGTCCCTAATCGTCCTATCAACAAAAGAGAGAAGAAAAAAGTTAAAAAAAAAAAAAGAAAGAGAAAAGTAAAAGACACAAAAAAAAAGTGATTGATTTTTAAAAATGCTAGTGTCATTTTTTTTAGTGGCTAAAGATAAAATTGCTGACATTGATTAAACGGAGCCAAAATTTGGACTTCCGAACTCGTAAGTCGTCACTGTAAACAAATATTATCTTGAACTTGAAGCACGTAAAAAGCTTAGTACAATTTCAAAACCTTTCAATTTCTACTTGATATGAATAGGTGAGCAAAATCTACTAATGATCACTAAAATATTAAATTGTTATATATATTGATATAAAGTTATTGATTATTATTTTTTTTTTTTTTGGCAAATTCAGTCACTAAATTTCCTTAAATGTGTGGTTGGAGTCGGTTCGATTACAAATTTAGTCATTCAACTACCTTAAATGTGCGTCAACAGTCACACAGTCACCATGGAAAAAAATAGATGGAGTGACTTCAAATACACACTCCCGGTCTATTAAAGTAATTCGGTAACCAAATTTGTAAAATAAATAATTCAGTAACCTTTGTATACAACAATCTAATAGTTTGGTTATTATTAGTGTATTTTGCCCTGAATCGTTTGATCAAAATTTCCAACATTTTTTTGGTCCAAATTGATTTCGTTGTATAATCTATAAATCCCAAATTCGCTTTAAATCTTATTGCAATGAGAAAATTCTTATATGGATTGAATATATGATATAATGTTATGGACCTTTTAGTTTAAAACACTCCACATCAATAAGTGAAATGATGTGAATTAATGTGAAAAAATTTAAATCAAAAAATTCATAATATTATACCGTAAATTCAGTTCATGTAAAAAATTTTCATTGCAAAGAATAATGCCTCGCAGTGACTTGGGATGCTACATTGTATTGCACAATAACAGGCAAAAGCAAAAAAGTCATTGCTTTGAGGCAATATTTAGGGATCTCATTTACCGATTATTTGATTAATTTAATTTAAAATTTTTATTTGCTATTTCAATTTTTAGCGTAAGAAAATTAAAATCAAATTGAACCAAACTTTTCTTAGATTATTTAGTTAATCAAACTATTTTCGATTTATTCGATTAACCGAAATTCACTAGT
Source organism: Cinchona pubescens (assembly GCA_025175665.1). NCBI lineage: Eukaryota > Viridiplantae > Streptophyta > Magnoliopsida > Gentianales > Rubiaceae > Cinchona > Cinchona pubescens. Next base: position 271,801 of record JANKKI010000109.1, read on the forward strand.
TAATTTAAAAATTAAGTATAAAATTAAATACAAAACTAATCAAATTAATAAATACAAAGCTAAAACTACTAAATCTAAGACTAGAAACTAAAAAGTATAACAAAAAAATAATAATATTCAAGTGTTGAATATATAAATGAAAAATAGACTTGGGTAATTTGGATTATTAAAAAATTAAAAATAAAACTAATAAAATTAAAAGTTCGGTTATTCAGTTATTCAATTATAGATTTTCAATAATCAAATTCAAATCATATAACCTTTTTTGTTTATTCGGTTTATCTAAATACCGATTATTTAAAAATCAAAAATTAAACTAATTTAATTTAATTAATTTGTTCGATTAAATCAAATTATGAACACCTCTAATAATATATTTTGCAATTTTGTAGACAGGTGTAAAACACTTTCATTTACAAATGGCAGAATCCTCCAAAGAGAACCAGTGATTTGAAGGAATATGTTAAAAGTGAAATATTTACATGGAGCCCGTCTTTATTCACTTGTATGTTAAATTATGATTGCAACAAATAACATGGGTACAAGCTATTGAAAAAAAAAAAAATCTTACCTCTCCACTTCGTAACCTTTAAACGATTTAAACTCAAAATTAATATGTTATATGGAAAAAAATGTCTAACGGTAGATTTAAACTAGTTGAACGGTGGCAGTCGCCCCCAAAATTCTAATATTTGTAATTTTTATCCCTTAGAATTTTTGAAAATTTCATTTGTAATTTAAAAATTTACATTTCGCCTCCTAATTTAAAAAAAAATAAAAAAATTCTAATATTTGTAATTTTAGCCCGTAGAAGTTTTGAAATTTTCATTTGTACTTTAAAAATTTACATTTCACCACTTAAATTTTGAAAAAATAAATGTTTAAAACACCCTTATATACCATATCGAATATATATATATATATATAAGTCTCCCCATGTGAATTGAAATTCCTGCTTCCGCCTTTGACCTAACTTGCACTTCATTGTCAACATGTATACAAGCTAATTTCTTCATCAACCAAACTATTAGGGGTAAAATAAACGTAAACTACAACATGGCGAACGAAAGTCTGACTGCAAAGAACTGAAAGGAAGGGGAACCTCTTCATCAGTTATGCAAAACTGATCATTATCCCTTTAGGTTACATGGGAATAGGGTTGTAAATAGGTAGGATCCTGATCGGATCTAACATATTCAGACCGGGATTCGATTAATATAACCATATCCGGATGGGTCTACAAAAGTAGATCCATATTCGGATCCGTCGGGTCTTGTCGGATTCGGATCCGGATCTTGGTCTTAATAAGAGACTTTTTAAAATTATATGTAAAACTATTACAACTTATCGAATTTTCTCTTTTTTTTTTAATTATACAAAAGTATTGAGTTCATAATTAATATTTATGCATGTATTTTTTATATTAAATATAAATTATATGGGCAATTTACACAACATATATATGTATATATACATATAAAATAACACTAATATACAATAATTTTATTATATATTAAATATTTTAATGGAATTCGGGTCTTAATCGGATCGGAACACCTAGATCCATATCCGACCAGTTTATTATAATAGCTAAACGGGTCCGGATCGAATTCGAATAATCAAAATTTGTTATAGATCTATATCCAGATGAACGGGTCCGAATCGGATAGGATCCGGTCTAGACCCGACCCATTGACAGGCCTACATGGGAAATCCTTATGAAATGCAGATAATACCAACATCCCTAAGAGCCCAATTTGCTCAATTGTGGCGGGCTTGGGCGGGCAAATGAACATGGGCTAATAATGTTGCCAGGAAAATCAGTCACGAAACTCACAGGGAGGACAAAAAGGAATATTAATATAGGACAGGTTTCCTATCTATGCTCGAAAAGGAAATTAACGATGCGTTTGGATAAGCATTATTATTTGAGTATTATTTAAAATAATTATTTAGTCAAACAATATTAGTTATTTTGTTAAGTTATTTTGAACAAATAAAGTAAGAATAAGTGTTTGGATACGGGATATTATTCCTACAAAAATAAAATAATCGTTTGAATATGTGATATTATTCCGTCAAAAACAGAAAATCGTTTGGATACAAAAAAATATTCTAGCAAAAATAGCATAATCATTTGGATTTGAAATAAAATAAAATTTTAGTTTTAATAGGTAGTTAGATAAATGTAATTAAGAAAATGTTCAGTTACACCTATGTGGTTTGTCCGTTTGTCATATACCCCTCTTATAGTTTACAAAGCTAAAATACCCCCGTATACTTTAGGTTTAAGTATTCAATGAATGGAAAATATTTCCCTAACGGAATTGTTCTTTGGTCAGTTATACCCTTGTATTCTTTGCTTTCTATTAAATATTATATCTATAAAAAAAAAAAAAAAACCATAAAAGTCATAAATAAAAAAATAAGCAAATGCAAATTTAAAAGAAAAAAGAAAAATGTATAAATGGAAGGGAAAAAAGGAAAAAGAATAATTAGGAATAAAAGTAAAAAAAATTAAAAAAAAAAAAAGAATAAAAGTAAGAAAAGACAGAAAAATATTTTTTGGATGAAACATATAAAAAGGGAATTATTATAATAAAAATAAAAATCCTAAATAAAAATTTTAAAACAATAAGAGAATTATTTAAAAATTTAAAAAATAAAGAAAATAATAGATTGAAAAAATAGTGTAGAATGCATAGATGGCGAAAGAAGGGGTAGAAGTAGGTGGTGAGATAGCATGGAAGGGGATTAGGAAAGGTAGATCTGGATTTAGGGGAGAATATCAAGGAAGGAAGAGGGGTTAAGGTAGTGACATGGTAGAAAGTAGATCGGGTGGGTAGGAGAACTAGGTTGGCGGGATGGTGGTGGAGTTGATGGTGGAAAGTGGATCGGGAAGGGGTTAGGGTAGCAAGATGGATGGGTGACGTTTGGGAGGAAGAAAGGGTGGCAGATCAGGTGGTGGGGGAAAGGGTGAAGTGGCAGGATAGGATGAGGGCAAGGTGGTGGGATGGAGGATGAAGGTGAGATTGGTGGTAGTTGGTTGACGGTACTAGTGGTGGTAGAAGTGAGGTAGTTCGATTGCAAAGTTCGGAATTATTTTTGTAAATTAGGACGTTCGAACATGAAAAATTTTTAATCTAAATTTTCCCCTCAACATGATTTTCAAGGAAAGCATTTACTATACACATCCAACTTATCCTGTCCCGTGTATAGATTTCAAATTCAGAGCTCTTTTACTAATGATTTAGCAAGAAAATCATTCATGTAAATTTATTTCAATTACACATTAAAATACTTCTGATGTAAAAATTTTGTTTAGATATATCATTTTCTTTTGGATTCTAAGACCCCTGGCTACCTGCCGACCAAGGTGGCAACACCTTATTAAACTCCTAACCCAGAAGCTAGCAACCAACGGGGGGTCCCTTGGCAGGTTTGCACTTCACTAAAAATCAGTCTCTTAAGAGATATTTTCCTTTTGAAGTACTCTGTCTCAAAAAATATTTATATAGACTGTATTTTATATTTGATTATTAATTTTTGTGGTTAAAATTTAATTTTAATTAATTGATATCATTTATTTTATAGGACTTAATTCATAATATCTACAAATGAGATAAAAAAATGAAATTTGCCTAATATTTTCCATCCATCTGTTATATGTTTTAGGCTTATTCTTCATGATTCCTAATATTTACTGGTTTATTGCATTAATGTCATTCCATTATTAATTAGTTTCCAGTTGTTATATCACTTACTGAAAAAAAAAAAAAAGAAAGCAAGACATTAAGCAAAAACATTTTGTTCGTGATAGAAAGGAAGCTTTTTAGCATAAATTTTGTTAGTTACGAAATGGAGTGGGTACTGATCATTTTGTTCTTAGAAGGAAAGATATGCCAGAAATTCTCTTTAATTGGCTATAAAAAAGAATCATTTTGAAGTTTACTTTTCTCCATCTTTTGTTCATGAATTTCACTATATATTGCACATGTTATTAAATCCCACTAAAACCTTATTGTTAATTTGACAATATATTACTAGCATTTATCTTAGTATATGCAGATTTATATCATTTATTATTATTTCTATATGGAAGAAAAAAAATGATAAAAGCACCAAATTAAATTCCTAATAACCCTTGTTAAGAATAAAAGAAAACAGCTTCATTATTAGTAACGGAAAGAAAAAATTGAATAACCCTTTGTTGCTAATGTGGGGCTTTTTTTATCATCTATAGAGGTTAAAATAGATGAATTATTATTATTTTGTACATAATAGACTAAGAATAATTGACCGAATGAACCAGAGTGGCTAGTGACATGATGGTATTGAATGAGACTTGTACTGAAAGCGGATAATGTGTTAATGTTGATGATCTTTGCCCCTCGATGAGATCCAAAAATCCACATGGTTTTTGCAAGTAAATGAAGCTGTATAACTTGCTACGATTTAGTTTTAATGTAATGAACAGAAAATATTTCATAAATGTATTAGTCAGACTAGTTGAGTATAAATCTCTTATTCTTCGATTCTCAAAAATCAATTTTTGTTGCCATCATACCAAAAATACGGAAAATTCTTGTATGAATCGGATTTACGATATAATGTCATAAATCTCTTGATCTATACTACTTCACATCATCCATTTAAGTGAGATAATATGGAGCATTATGGACCAAGGATCCATGACATTATGCTGTAGATTCTATCCATATAAGAATCTCTCCCAAAAGAACAGACAATGACTACTTATATTAGTTGCTCAAATAATTTTTGTTGTATGCAATATTTAATATGATTAATACTTTCTCATTAACCAAAAAAATATTGTAAATCTGATCAAATTGTAGCTTCAGCAAGCTCGCCCAATATCAATTCAAACATGTGTCATCTTGCCATTATAAGAAAATTGTGAAATTATAGGATCTGCAACCTCTTTGATGAATTTTTCAAAGTTGGGATTGCCCCCACACAACCCACTCAACCCATAACAATTGTATATGGCAAATGTTATTGCCACAATAAAAAAATAACGAAATAACTAAAATACCTTTTATATATATATATATATATATAATGGATGCTAAGGATGACAGGAGTAATTTGATCATTTCATTACATTTTTATTGTTACATTAACAATCCTTGTTGTGGCAATAACATCTGCGACTGTATATGATTCTAGGATGGATGAGTAGAATTAGACACTTTTTTTGAGGAAAATGGTTATGACGGCCAGCTACTTGTGCTCATTATATATATATTTTTTTGGGTTAATTAACTAACTAATGGATTTTGGACAAATTTATTGCTAGTTAATTATTTTCAAGCTTGGGATAAGAATAATCGGCTATTAAAAAAAAAAATGCAGCAACTCAAGTTTGACATAGAAAAATTCCTTCAAACTGGTAACTACGGAAAAACAACCTATAAATTCGCCAAGAAGCCAGCCATTTGGCTCATGATCTGTCCTCTTTAAAAATAGTACAGCCCAAGACTGAGAGACTCTACCCACCACGAAAGGAACTTTTCCATTGCTGCATTTGTGCAAAAATTGTACGTCCATGATACGAGTTAGATATATTGTGAATACGAGTAATATTGAATCAAAAAATTCATGATATAGTACTATGGCTGAATTTAATCAAGAATGACCTATGTATGGTAACTTATATTGTGAATGAGTCATGCGACTCATTTTAAATCAAAAGATTCATGATACATTGTCGTTAATGGATTAAACAAGAATTACTCGTTTATGGTCATGTTTAGGGGTGTCAATGTGTCGACTTATTAGGTTATTGTGTTGTATTAAGTACAACACATTTTTTATCGTATTTGTGTCGTGTCGCGTCTTGTCGTTTGTGACCCATTTTTTATCGTATCGTATTTATATTTGACCCATTCGGGTTTGTGTCGTATTCATATCTGACCCATTTACTATTGACAAAGAGTATCAGCCTATTTAATAATTACATAACTTACTATCAATTTGAGTTAAAATATCAAATTTTAATTATTTAATAACTCAAACAATTATTAATACTAAACTTATTATTATAGTAATTTAAATGCATAATTAAAATTATTAAATTTTTTTAGATAATATTTAAAATAATTATTATGTTTGGTTTAATAATATAATATTAATTCTATTAATATACTATTTTAAATTATAATAAAATAAAAATTATAGTAAAATTTGTTCGTACAATAATTTAATGAATTATCGTGTATAACCCACGAGTTAACTCAAGATAATTCATTTATTTTTGTCGCATAAACGAGATTAATCTAATAATGACTCGATAAATTTTAAATCATATCGTAATTTATTAATTTTATATGGTATTTATATCATATTATCAAATAGTGTTAGAATTACGAACTCTTAGTCATGTTGCAAGACAAATCATGATGATACTCAATTATCTGCAATTTCTGGGTACGTACACTGCTACAAAGAGAATAGGTACCTAATCTTAGAAAGAAACCCGACCTAAAGTCCAGAATTTCTGATGATGATTTCTTGATGCAGCCCAACCCAAAGCCTAAACTCTTTAGGATTATATTTGTCCAAATATAAACAAATATCTATGATATGGGAGGTGGGCCCATGCTGAGGGGTCATACTGCAAAGGGTTCCACCTCAAAATAATTAATTTATCTTTTTTGGGGTCTAAATTAAGAATAATAATAAAAATAATAATAATTTATCAACAGTTAGAAGAATTAGGTGTGTTGTCACAACTCACAATGGATTGCGTTGAACATCTAAGCAGGAAATGTCTACATCTGTTTTAGTGTGTGTGAAAGAGGGAATGAGAGAGTTTTAAGTAAAACTTTAGAGAAGGGTTACATTACATATTTACATGTTTGAATTGAAAGAAACAAAAAGGCAAAAAGGTCTCACAAAAGAGTTTGAGGTTGGTTGGGGGAACAATGCCCTGTGCTTCCATTTAAATCACTTCTTAACGGTTAAACATCACATGTTAAATTTCCACACTTTAATTAACATGAACGAAGCATCACAAATATCTCTCTATTTCAGTATTTCTCTCTCTCTCTCACGCACACACACACACACAAAGAATAGAAGCTGGTGGAAATCTGCGTGTGTGGACGGCTGGATGCTTTAAGGAATAGTAAGGTTGCCTAAAGGCCAAGAATGCAGCCTTTTCTTTGTGTCCATTTTTTTTTTTTAACTTTTTTTTTTCTCTTTCCTTCTCTCGAAAATTTTATATATATAATAATTTATCTCGGAAACTTTTTAATAATTCACTAGAGTTGGATATCTCTTTGATATACTACTGTTAGATAAAATTTAAACCAAAATTATGTCAATCTAATCTCATTTTCTCAACCAAAAAAAAAAGTATCTTAATTTTCAAATGAAAGTTTGGAAGCTTTCAAGTTGATCAACAATGATTGCTTGTTCCGAAGAATTTCATTGACCCAAAAACAAAAAGAAAAAGTACACGCATTTAGCTATCTTAGTTAAATTGATGAAAAAATATTAACGTAGATTATAGGAGTCATTGTGAGGTTCAAATTCCCCTTACTGGAATTGTATAAAGTATACCCAAAAATAACTAATTCAAAATGGCATTCAGAAGGAGTCATTTGTGTGCAAAATTTAAGTACAAGAGACTAAATTAGTGTGATATAAACATAACACAACGAAAGTATATTTAAACTGAAACAAGTGTGAATAACTAGAAATAGAATTAGTCCAACATACTATAGAATACAAAAACAAATGTACGGTATATATATTATTCTTGAGATTATCTCCAATATTTTAGCGCACACACAAAAACAAAAAACAAAACAATGAAAACCCATTCTGACTTTTGTTCTTGTTCTTAAACAAAAGTGAAGATACATTGAGTGTGGAAATATATAAGAATCTTGTATTCTTAAAATTCTTTTTAGGCCGACCAGAGCCGACGACATATCCTATAACGTTAAATGGTTCTTTTGACACTTGGGGCTATATTTACCAACAATCACTTTGGTCCTAGCTAGATTACTATACGAATTAATTTATATACAAAAATACGTGTATTGTACTCTTGTTGTAGTTATGAATTTGGTATCTTAATTTCTACTGCTTTTGTTGTCAAATTCAGCTTATAGTACGTAAATATATCATTAATTATTTTACTTTTATGATATTTTTGTTTGAATTCGATTCATGTTATAGTGTATGAATTTCTTAATTTTAAAAATGCCACATTAGTACTATATGAAAAATTTTAATTTGAATCTGATTTATGTTTTTGGATTAAAAAATTTATGACGTACACAAGATAAAGATTCGATTTAAACAAGAATTTGTATGACTATATGAGCTTAGTTTGAAGTATGGAAATTGTATGATCAAGCCCGTGGTTTGCATTTAAGAAAGATTAATAAAGACATTGTAAGTTTCCCAATCAAAATGTATAGAAATGAAGTATAATTCGTTTATAAAGAGATAGACTTCAAGGGTGCGTATTCGTTCAATAAACATGACCATAAAATTCTATATACTAGTAATATATGAGATTTATTTTGGAGCATGTATTTATAACCAACCCAACAAATATTAATTACTACGATGACAAATGGAATATATATGGAATATTAATTCTTAATTGATAGATAATGAATACTAAAACTGTGGAAGAGTTCATATCGGTGAATTAATAAGTGTGGTGTGCTTTCATTTAGCGGAAATAAATGAATAAACTTTTAGAAAAATGAAAATTTGGTTCAAGTAAAATAAGATTAAGGTGTTAAATACCTAGCTAGAGAAATACAGTACTTAAAGACAAGGTATAAATACAGTCATACAAGGAGATCAATGATAAATTGATGACAACTTATTAATCAGACTCTAAAGTAAATGTTATCTAGTAGATTCTAATTTTAACATGGGCGTGTGAGGAATAATTGTCCCATAAATTTTTAAAATTATATTTTTCTCTTATTAAATTTTTTTCAATTATTATTACATTATTATAAAAATTAAATTTTTCTCCTACTTCAAATTTTTTTTAAAGAATATAAAATATTGTTCTCTATGTATGTATTTATATAATCTTATTATTACAGAGTTTGAAGATATGTTATTTTTCTTGATATTTTTTAAAGTTTCAATAACAACCTTATAAAAGTTGGAATTTATTCCCTAAAATTTTGCAAAAATCATAAAGTTGTCTTCCTAAAAATATATGTCTATATACTTTTTGCTTTCTTGAAATTCAACTTCTGAGTCCACTCTTAATTTTAGTAAACTAGATAAAAGCATGACAATTATTATCGAACTTAGAAATCAATGAGAGACAATATTTTGGAGGACTAACCACATGCTGATTAAATACAATTATATTTAAAAAAAACAGATGTATTTTTGCAGAAGAAAAAAGAGCTCCATTTACACAGTCATTATTTAAGATTATTATTTTTAATATAAATCAAACAAGTACAATAACAATTTTTGAAACGGGATTAAGAATGTAGGATAACAATTAACTAATTAAAAAGAACTATGTTTAGAAAACCTTTTTAAAATATTTATAGCTATACTATATATAAAGCATATATGGGAAGCAATTTAGTGTGATATCATTATTGGATTTATCCTTTATATCCCCATCTTCATAGAGCAACTTTTCATTACTTTCCCCACTTTCCACTCTCAACTATTTATGTTATCTTTTAATTTTTTAAATAATTCTTTTAACATTTCACTGGTTATTGTTTTTGAGATTTTTTATAATTTTTTTTTTATTATTATAAAACATGACTGTTCAGCCTTCAAAATAAAGACAAGATAAACAAACGTAAAAAACCTTAAAGAGCACAATCGATGGGCTGTCGTCCCTCTTCAAACTGACACGAAACATACGAAGTCATCCAAACAGAGAAGCACACTAAAACGCGCCGGGATGGATGCTGAGCATTGTGTACCACCGACCTTTTCCTTTTGCAGTCTTGCGTGTCGTGTACAATACACATACCTTCACAATCTTTCCCTTCTTGGCTGCACCCACATGTGCACAATAATTTTGCAAACAGAAATGACAATATGGATCGATATTATTTTTATATTATTTATAAAAATATTATAATAATTTTTAATAGAATATATATATATGTGAGATAAAAATATAATAAAAAAATATATTTGAAATAATTATAAACATTATTTACAGAAAATAAATATTATTGACTATATGAACAGTACATCTAAATACATACAAGAATTTGTCAAAAATCAATACTTACAACACATGTTCAATTATATGTATAATTAATCGCTCTTGCACTTTTTTTAATGGAGCAATTTTTTCTAAGTATAAATTTTGAAAAAATTGCCTTTAAAACGACTTTTATTTCTATAATAATTTATATATCAAATTCTAAATTGATTAAATCACATTATTCATTAGAGAAAAGACGATGTAGATTTTTAGTAACACGATCATTATTCATATATAACACTATTATTTAAAATATATAGCGTAATAACTTTTTAAAATGTGTTGTATGTGAAATAAAAAAAAAATACTTGAAAAACACGATAATAAATAATTACGAATGTTATTTAGAGAATATGAATATTAATTCTAGCGATCCAAAAAGAGCATATTTCATCATTCTTGTAATTTTTTCATTTCTCGTTATATATCAAAAGCTCAAATCGAAAATGTATTTAGGGCAAAAAGCCGCATACCTCCCTTAACTTTTATGTGTTACTTGATATTGTCTACTGAATCATTTTTATGGCTGAAATAATCACTCAACTTCCAAAATTATCAACCAATGTCCATTCCATCTATTTTAATCGTTAAATGGACGTTAGTACTTCAAGCGTGCCTTCCACGTGATTTTTCAAGTGATAAAAATGTCAAACAACAATATTTTTTTTAACTCACCTCCATTCCCCCAAACCCTAGCCACCATCTTTTTCTTGAGTCTCGGTCTTTAATCCCATTTATAAACCCGGTAATGTAAATTAAATTTTAAATAATCTATGACATCAGCTGATGTGAGTAAGATTCTTTAAAATTTAATTCTGACTACAAAATCTACCGGTAAAGCAAAAAATCGAGTCTACTTAAATATTTTCCTTTTCTTTAAACCATCAATAAGTTACCCGCTTCCACCACTACCACCTCTTCCTCCACAATTAACCATCTTCCTCTCCCTACTCTAGTCTCCCCCTCCACCACCCGCTTGCATCTCTCAATTCCCCTCATTCTCTCCTTTCCCTTATCATGACTCCCTCTTTATCCAATTTCTTTTTTTTTTTTAATTACCACTAACTCGATTCTCTACAACTATGCTACCATATAACTACTATCCATAGTTGTAAATGTTGGGCTTACTGAAGAGTACGATGAATTTAACAGATTTAAATAAAAGGGTGTTAGATCTTTTTCTTTCTTTCTTTTTTTTGAATTTTTGGTTGAACAAATTTGCAAGAAAATCATTTGCATGTCATTTTTTTGAAACAAATATTCATAATTTTTTTTTTTTTGGGATCTCAATTAATTTCTAATCAAAGATCCAATACATTTTTGACATCTCATTTTTTAGGAACAAAGATTCATAAATTTTTTTTGGAATATATAAAAATGCGAATAAGAGATTTTGGGGAACAAAGATCCAAGAAAATTTTGGCATCTCATTTTTTTAAAAACAAATATCTATAATTTTGTTTTTAGGATCTCAATTATTTTCGGATTAAAGATCCAATGAATTTTTAATATCTCATTTTTTAGGAACAAAGATCCATAATTTTTTTTTGGAATAAAAATTCCAAATAGAGTTTTTTGGGAACAAAGATCAATAAAATATATTTTTAGAATCTCATTTTTTAGAACAAAGATCTGAATTACAATTTTTGGGAACAAAGATCACGAATCTCAACTTGTCAAAATTTTTTTTTTGTTATTTTTTTAATTTTTTGAAGAATATTTCTAGTAATATATATATATATTTTGGAATTCTAGCTCCCGCAAGAGCTTGGTACTATCATCATGGAACCTTGAACAGAAAAATTCTAATTTTTTCTCATGCTCTTCTTCCACTTCTTTCAAATTTCTTCAAGTTATTTTCCTCAATTCTTAATTTTTCCTCAAGGGAGTTCATAAATTATTCTAGATTCTTGTTTTTGAGAAAATAAAAGCTAAAAAAGAGGCTAGAAAATTGTTACAGAAGAAGAAAATCTATTTGTTGTCAATCGAAATAGTACTTTGGACTTATCAGATTCGTGGTAACTGTGAGACGAAGGAGATGAACAGTGTTTGGACGTTTTTACCTTTAAAAAACTCACATGTCATTCGCATGTTGTAATTAACCCTTAACTTAATACCTAATGAATTTTAGGAGCTGATTTTGAGAGTCGAATGATTCAATTCAACAAAAAAATTTAGTAAACAAAATCAATAATTCGTAAAAGTTTATTGGACTGTGCGACCTTTTGCCTATGTATTTATGAACAATGAATTGATAATTTGGTATCTAGTATGTCTTCCCTTGTAAAAAGTGGAAACTAATATGCATATATTAGCATACCAAATTATCAATAAACTCTTTATATCAAACAAAACTACTAATAAACTGATTAGTTTACTAATACATTTATTTTTATTTTTATTTTTATTTTTATTTATTTATTTTTTTGGATGGGTAAGACGAGATGTCTCTGCTTAACAACAAAGCTTCTCTGCATAATTGCACTATTTTATCATTTTATGTTGCCAAATCTCACACTCCCTAATATTGCTTCATCCACACCACCAATTATTTTGATTGACGAAAATGTCCAGAAAGATTTTAAAAATTATAACAGTTAAAAAGAAAATGAACATTGATAATACATGAAAATTACACTAGAACTCTCGTATTCTCTCAATTAATAAGGCTCATTAGTTCTTCCAAAAGGTGATGTTTACTTCCACACTACTTTAAAATATAATTAGATTCTTTAGGTGGGTTCAATTTAAGTCAGTTTATTAAATGTTTTTCTTTATAAGAATTTTATGTCACGAGATTTTGTAATTTAAGAATAACAAAAATCCTAAATTTTCATATTTAAATGCAGATTTTGCGTGTCTAAACAATCATTATTGCATCTACAACAATAAATTAATTACTTGTTTTTTTTTTTACAAAATGTTACTTTATCTACTTGAATTATTGTCTAATTAACCACCAGTCTAACAAGTTTGTTGGCACCACTACTTTTCAACATATTCAAATACGATATAAATTGACATTTGTAAAATATTAAAATAAGTATACTGATGTATGCATTTAAATTGTTAGATATATAGTTACGAATCAATTTAGTGAGTTTTTTTTTTTTAATCAATATGAAATCGACAAATATTTTATAGAACATCGATTCTTAGACACATAGTCGTATATACAAGTCATTTAATTAATTTTGTTGTCTCGAAAACTGTTAAAACAACTTAAAGTCCAAAATTTGACACTTAAAATGTTGTAAAATGGATAAGACAATTTTATATACATAGTAAGTTTAACTAAAATATATTGTGTTTGAAACCTAAATAGACACAACATATATATGAAGAAAAAGATTTAGGTAGACCTGGTTTTTTGTCCCACTTGTAGATCTTGTGGTGCGGATTAAATGTTATGAAATCTATGACATAAGCTGATGTAAGTAATATTTTATAATATTTAATGTTGACCGCAGTGTACAGGTGGGATCAAAAATCGAATTTATGTAAATTTTTTCCATATAGAAATTAAACAAATATGGTTATTCTTACTCTCTTGGTTGATGTGAAATAACTCACATATTTTTTTTGTCATTATTATATAAATCAGGTTAGGCAATTTAATAGTACTTAGTATCTATTCCTTTGATCAATGCAAGTTAATAAGAAAAAATCTCATGCATTTATCGAAAAATGTACAACAGGATGCATGTGACAATTGAAAGACAACAATTATGCAAGTAAAAACAAACAACCAAAGAGACTTTTTACAAGTTATCAACTTGCTAAACCGAGTTGTGATAAATCAGACAGCCGGCATGCATTAACCATAGGTTTCAGCTTGCTAAGGTTATGAATCTTATGATTTATGAAACCGATACAAAAAATGCATAGTGCAACAACACAAAGTACCACTTGTGATGTTGTACTATATCAGTTGAAAAAGATGTTTCAATTCGAAAATTAAATATGTTTTTATATCCAATTAAATAAATCCTAAATACTGAAAATTTTCGTAGAAATGTGATCTGTGTAAAATTTTACACAACAAAGGTTGTAGTATCATTTAGAAGTTACACGTCTTTAAGCACAGGGTACAACCCTCGGCGCAAAATAGTGGATAATAAAAATTTCCATGACATGGAGAATAAGGGCATTTTAGTCAATTAACCTGTATAAATTCTCCTGCTTCATTTATCAATCATATCTCCTCTCACTTTCACTTCTCAATCTATCCCTATTTTCAACAATAGGCTTAATTATACATTGCCCTATAATTAGTATTTAGTAGTCAGTTGTACAACCATTGTCTCGTGTATTTCTTTATTGCTCCCAAAACTTATGGTTTATATATATATACACACATATATGAAAGTCATGAATTGATTTGCCATTTGTTTTTTTTTTTTTCTTCTTATCAATTTTGACATGTTCTATGTATTTAATCACATTCTTTTACTTTTACAAAATTAAACTTTATTTTTTATTATTAATAATTGATTCATAATTTTGTTTTTATTATTCGATTAAATATTCTACCTTAAAACATAATCAATACCTATTTTGTATAAATACAAATTTAAGTTGACAAGTTCGCTGATTTATGCTCCATAAAAAATGAAGAAAAAATTCACAAAATAGTTTAATTTTCCTTTCAAAAAATAAGAATTTTAATTAAAGAGATTCACAATTACCATCTATCTACATCAATCACTTAGAAAACAAAAACATACTTGTTAAACTAAGTTAATAAAATTGGTTAGATAAGAAATATCAAAACATATATAATGAATCTGTTATTAAAAATAAAAATAGAAAGTTGAGTTATAGTAAAAACTTAAAAATTATTCTAAAAATACAGAATAAAAGAAAGATGAAAAAGTGGCAGAATGACACAATGAGAAAGTAAAAATAAATAAATAGTTCATGCGCTTAATAATATTGCATAAAAAAGTCTCTATGACAAAAATTAATTAACTCAAAATTAATTTCAAAGTTGAATAGTATAATTAAAAATAAAAAATAATTATGACATTTTTTCATTTCTATAAAAAAAATAACCTTTCAACCTTGGGTGAAAAAATGTACATATATCAAATAAATACAAACAATTTACAATTGACAAGTGTAATTAAAGCTAAAACAAAACCCGAGAAAAACCTCAAAAGAAACAGATCACTACTACTAATCTTCTAGTAGTAGTACTTACTACTTAGTTAGTGCTTAACTACTACTGTTTACTTCTCTATTTGAACTCTCTGCAATCACATCCCTCTCTTTCTCTCTCACACACTTATTCTCACACAGTTGATTCACATATAGATAACCCTACACTTTCACTTAAAAGTACTCCAAATCCCCCAGCATTCATTCTCATCTCCATTTTCATCTTCTCCTCCCTAAATATTTATTAAATTTTAAGTAAATACATTGGAGTTTTTGAGAATTTGATGTGAGAGAAAGAGAGAGAGGAAGAAGGAAGGGTATTTATAGATCGGAGATGGCGGAGGTGACGGGAGACGCTGGAATCACGGCGGAGTTCAGTTCCGGCGAGAACTACACCAATGCCAGAGAGGTTGCTAATGTCGCGGTGTCGGCGTCGGCGTCGTTTAAGGAAGGGAAAGGTTCGACGTCGAGGAGGAGAGCGTCGGTGAGGCCGAGTCTTGATGCCGATGAGTTCTTAAATCTTCTTCACGGTTCGGATCCGGTTAAGGTGGAGCTTAATCGGCTCGAGAATGAAGTCAGAGGTTTGTAATGTCAGCTGGATCCGACTTGATTTGGCTTCAAATGCCGTCCTTTTCGTGTGGAGATTTTTTGTTTTGATGAATTTTTTTTTTTTGGCTGAAAATTTTAATTTTATTTTGCAGATAAGGATAGAGAATTGGGGGAAGCTCAAGCGGAGATCAAGGCTTTGAGGTTGTCTGAAAGGCTCCGAGAAAAAGCTGTTGAAGAGGTTTCTGTTTCTGCATTTAACTATATATTTTTTAATTTTTTTACATTTCTGTGTTCATTTTTCTGCGTTTGTTTTTATTTTCCATTGGTTTATGTGAAATTGAAATGGATTTAAATGTGAATATTTTGTGATTTTTTGATGATTTCATTTGCTAATAATAGATTTTGTAGACCTTTGCTTACTCATGGTAATATTCTATTTGTAAATTTTTCCCCTTTTTGTGTCGGTGTAAACTCTAGGCTGTGAGATTGGTTAATGGATTTAGTGAGGGGAGGGCAGTATGTAACTAACCAAAAATGTTAAAATAAGGCGTAATAATCATTCTTCTATTCAATTGGTGGTGAGACACAAAGATTTGTTTTATGAGTTGAAATGGTGGATCATCTGCATGTTGGAGAAAATCATGGGGAGAATTTAAAACTGGAGCTACATTCTCATTTAGGACACTGACAAGAGGATGACAAGTCCATAAACATTTTCTCTTTCTGACTTGTATATGAAAAGTTTCAGCATACTAGACATGCAATTCCCCATTGAGTACAGAATGTGGAGTCTTAAGCTGGTTTTACGGAGTCTGTATGTTACGTTTGCATGGGATATCACTTATTGTTCAGCAACTGATTGGAATGTGGATGGATTGTACAAGTTCGTACTGTTGCCTTGTTATATTTGCAATTGTGTCGCATAGTGCATGGTCGCTTAGTCCTTGCTGACATAGCTGGGAAAGGAGAAACATTGGCAACCACAAAAAAGCAGGCATGTAAGGTGAAAACTCCAAGTACCTGTATGCTCAGAAGGATGATGGTAAAGATATGATGAATAGATTTATTATAGGTGTTTATAGTAAAATATACATGTAAAAAGGGCATCCCTAGTGGACTAAGGCTCCCCGCTATGTGAGGGTAGGGGGAAGGACTATCACACATGTATTCAGCTTTACCTATGCTTTGCAGAGAGGATGTTTCCACGAGTTGAACCCGTAGTCTATCAGTCACAAAGTAGCAGCCTTTCTATTGGGCCAGGCCCACTCTTCCTATGCTAAAATACGTTTTGGCCAAACAATTGCTATGCTTGATTTTTTACTTCTAAACTTGTTGCTTTATTACTTTCTTGCCCTCTATTGTTGTAATAACTATTTTCATACTCATTTTATTTGTACTTCAAAATTTTGGGGTACAATGAATTAGAGAAATATGAAGTTCTTGAATTGTTAGTACTGTTTAAGATTTATTCCTATTAATTAGCATCATTAATGAATGTGGTGCTTCAACCCTTGCCAGACAAGGCAAAACCCCAATGTGTTTTTCTTTGTTAAGACTTACTAAGTTAAAATCACACTGTAAAACTTGGCATAATGTGAGAAAGATGAAAATATAATGACTAAAAGATAAAATCAGGAATGTGCAATGGGAAAATAAAGATGAAAAGTTGGTGGTAATCCATCAAGAATTCATATATAAAACAACTCTACATCATGGTTTGACTGAGAATAGACCTCTTGTCTTCGTCTTTATTTCCCTTTTTGGATATCTCTTTACACTTGCAATGCAATGAAGGTGTTGTAAATCTCGGGCTTCACTGTCAACATTTCAGTCTCATCCAAGTCACTTACGAAGGGATTTATTTATGCAACAGAGATGCAGTTTGATTTCAAAGCTAACATGAGGAATGTATTTAAAACACTTGTATAGGATTATCCAAATGATTGTTTGCCTGTAAAGTCAAAGTTTCCTGTCATTTGCATCTGAGATGGGGCATAGAAAACATCACCTAAGACCCCAGATTATAGAGCAAAGTTGTAGCCATAACCTCTTAGGTGGCATATGATTTCCTTCTACGCACTGAATGAAAATTCATTCATCCTGCCTTAAGGTACAGTTTCAGAATGCCTTTTAGTAACATTGTCTGGTAGCATATCTGCAATCTGGAGATGCAATGATGGCTTGTGGGTAACTGAAAAATTCTAGTTTCTTTTGTACACATTCAACCACTGCTTTGAAGCTATAAAATGCAATAGACAATATTTGGCATGTTTTCAGTCATACCTGCACTTTAGCTTGAATACCTTAGTGGTAATATAGCATTTTGCTTCTTTACCGAGAGGTTTACTATGCCCTGTAAATAGTTATATTCTCAAAATAATTTTTTTAGATAAGGTGATATTTGACTTGGTTTCTTCTGCACTTTCTGTTGTAATGTACAGCTCACTGATGAATTGACAAGGGTGGAGGAGAAGCTAAAGTTAACAGAATCACTTCTAGAGAGCAAAGTACACGCTGAAGCTTTTTTATTTTCATTTTTTTCCCAGTTTGGAGAGCTCTTAGTGACTTGGTGATAAATTCTCTCCACAGAATCTTGAAATTAAGAAAATCAATGATGAAAAGAAGGCTTCCATGGCAGAGCTTCTCGCTCAGTTTGCGGCAGAAGCCACCCTACGGAGGGTGCATACTGCTCAAAAAGATGATGATATGCCTCCTATTGAAGCCATCCTTGCACCCTTAGAGGCTGAGCTCAAGCTTGCTCGACAGGAGGTCCGCCCTTTGTCTTCTCTTTTGTGTTCTAAAGTTGATTTGTCTTAACACTGCACAAACATGAAAAGAATTTACTCCTTGAGTTGTTGCTGGCTGTTTCTTCCAGATTGCAAAGCTGCAAGATGATAACAAAGCCTTGGATCGCCTCACCAAGTCAAAAGAAGCTGCTTTGCTTGAGGCTGAGAGAACCGTGCAAGTGGCTTTGGCAAAGGCGTCTATGGTGGATGATCTCCAGAACAAAAACCAGGAGTTAATGAAGCAGATAGAAATTTGCCAGGTTCTTAATAAAATGCTATTTCCTTTCTTTGGCTCATCAGATACTTTGCTAAGCTGTTCTTCTCAATGTAACTCTCTCCAAACACATTAACGCCAGGAGGAGTGAATAAGATTTTGGATAAATTGCACCGTCAAAAGGTTGCTGAGGTTGAAAAGCTTACGCAAACTGTTCGTGAGCTTGAAGAGGCAGTTCTGGCTGGTGGGGCAGCTGCTAATGCTGTACGCGATTACCAGCGGAAAGTTCAAGAGATGAATGTAATGTGCCTTAGTTTGTCTTTCCTCTGTATATCCTCTAATTGGATGGGTTTTCATGCAATGCTTAGTTATAAAATATTTAATTTTCTGTTCTCCAGGAGGAGAGAAAAACTCTTGACCGGGAATTGGCCCGTGCAAAAGTAACAGCAAATAGGGTGGCAACAGTGGTTGCTAATGAGTGGAAAGATGCTAATGACAAGGTGATGCCTGTAAAGCAATGGCTTGAAGAAAGAAGGTTCTTGCAGGTACAGTTCTTTTCAATAGTTGCCAAAAGCCAAGAAATGTTTAAAGTTTATTTATTTATTTATTTTAAAATAAATGCATCTCCTGTACTACCTACTTCAACTCTACCAATCTTCCTTCCCATGTTGGTATTGCATTGCAGTTGTACATATTTGTATCATAACCATGCATGTTTTCACAGGGTGAGATGCAACAACTGCGTGACAAACTTGCCATAACTGAGAGAACTGCAAAATCTGAAGCCCAGTTGAAGGTTATAAATTGGTTTATCCTGAAAATGCACTTGCAAGCTTTTGATTTCAAATGAAGTTGTTCTTTTCTGATTTTTTCTTGTAATCCAGGAAAAATATCAACTGCGTCTCAAAGTTCTAGAGGAAACTTTGCGATCACCAAATTCAAGTATTCGCAGCACACCAGATGGAAGAAGTTCAAGCAATGGTCTCTCCCGTCGTCAATCACTTGGTGGAGCAGAAAATATATCCAAGTTGACATCCAATGGCTTTTTACCCAAGAGGTCACCATCCTTTCAAATGAGGTCTTCTGGAAGTAGTTCTGTGTTGAAGCATGCAAAAGGAACATCGAAGTCTTTTGATGGTGGTTCACGGTCATTAGCACACAGGAGTAAAACCCTCTTAAATGGAACTGGTCCGAACTTCAAACTCAGCCAGTCTTGTGACGGAACCAAGGATAGTGAGCCTCAGAACTGGAAAGAAAATCAGGATGAGAAACCTAGTGACATACAAGTAACGGATACAGATGATACAGTCCCAGGTTTACTGTATGATTTGCTGCAGAAAGAGGTGATTGTTTTGAGGAAAGCTGGCCTTGAAAAGGATCAAAGCCTCAAAGATAAAGATGATGCGATTGAGGTTGATTCAATTTTCCTGTGATTTCACAATTACAATGAAACTGTAGGTTTGCTAAGTTAGAAATTGTTCTTCTTGTTCAGATGTTAGCAAAGAAGGTAGAAACTTTAACGAAGGCAATGGAGGTTGAGGCTAAAAAGATGAGAAGGGAAGTAGCTGCCATGGAGAAGGAGGTGGCTGCCATGCGTGTGGATAAAGAGCATGAAAATAGAGCAAAACGTTTTGGGAACTTGAAGGGTCCAGTGAACAGATACACTGTTCTCAATTGATACCTGGAAGGTATGCCACATTCCTTTCTTTTGACATATAGACTGTCTTTATTTTGTTGCTAGCCTTAGCAGATTGATGCTATAAGCTAATCAAACATGATAAGAGATTTGCTTTTTCTGTTGTATCTTCCGATGCATATATGATAATTGCGTCCTTGTAGAATGATGATTTATTGGTATGCGGGACTTTTCGATTTTATGTGAATGTAGAGATAAATAGCTTTCTTCCTTGAAGTTAGAAGTGTGTTACTTTTTGTGTTATGATAAAAACCTCCTGTATGTATTTGAAATGCTTGATGTTTCATAGACCTTCCTCATTTTATTGGGGAAAGAAAAGATGTCAGTGAAAGTTGTGTAAATTCATGGTTTTATTATCACTTGATCACTGACCTTTTTCCATATTTTGAGATATACGCTTTGATGCTTCCTTGAATAAATTATATTCTTAAGGATTTGAACGGACTTCTTCTTCTTGGTGTTTGAAAGAAGTTCAAAAATATTATTAATGAACCTGGCTATTTATGGTGTTTTTTATTATATATTACATTGGTTGACAGATTACATAACCCGGACCTTGTGGTACCAAATAAACAGTTCACTTTGGTTAAACATAAAATTGCTCATCACATGTTATTAATAGGATTTGCAGCTTACTTGCAAATGGAGTTTGGATATTATGTTTTACTGATATATCTTGAGGGACGAACCTAGCCAAGAAGTGGAGCAAGTTGAGTTCATTTTCATATTGCAAATGATTTCAAACATCATTGCTATTGAGTTATTTAAAGGGCTCATTCTACACTAGGACTTCAAAGGAGTAAAACTTTTGCCAGTTATGTTGCTATATGGTGTTTGCATGTCATATCTTTGAGTAGGTGAAGCACTTTGTAACATGATCTTGATCATTGACTCGTCTGTAGTCTCAATCAGTTGAGGTGTTTCAGGAACTTAGTGGCCAACTTGGTCACATGTTGGAACATTTTTAAGTGCATAGGTCACTTGTGGTATGCTGTCTGGTATTTGGAGTTCTTTTTCTAGTTTTGGCCTAGTTATGTTTGTAGCTTTTAAATTTCTGGGTTCTTCCTTATCTACTAGTTCTTCTTTAAATCAGACATCTGGGTTCCCTTTCCTCTTGTTAATTTTGAGGCTATTTTTCCTGCTAGAGATGTTGAAGTGACACATCGGCCTAAAATTGTTTAGAATTATTTTGGTGCAAGTTGTAAAGAGTTTAAAAATTCAATTCTTTAGTTGCTGTATCCATTCCATCAGAAAAGCAATTAACAATAGTGGTTAGAATTTAGAGAGCGAAATAAGGCAGCACGCCAGAAGTAGCTTTGACAAAAAGATATAGTCTGGCCAAATCTGAAAGCCGGATGCAGTTTACTGCATAATTATACTGCACAGAAATGGCTTGCAAAAGCCAGAAGTTAGTGTAAACCAGTTAATATACTGCTTACTTGTGCTACCTTGGAGGCAAGAAGAGAACTGCTTGCTAGCATTTTAGATTCTTGCAGTTGTTGATTATTCGTGAGATCTGTGTGCTGTTTGTTCTTCGTTCTTCCTGCTTGCTTTAAAGATAAAGATACTGCTCACTTGCATTTAAATTGAATTTTTTTAGTGTATCTGAAATGTTCAATCTATGAATCTCCTCTCCTTAATTAAGATCGAAAGTTTTGCTTTCAGTTTATAATTCTCTAATTCAGGACTTGAATGCATTAGCAATTTTTCTTACTTACCATCAATGGATTTTATCCTATAGCCATTTGTTTCCTTTTTAACAGCCATTAGAAAAGAAAAAAATGTGAAGGAATTTTTCAAGTTCTCATTGGCTTTGGGTTTTAGATTAAGAAACTTACTATAGGATGGTTTCATCAAAGAGATGGTACCATAACGTGGTCTTTGGGTTCTTAATTATGTTATGGAAGTACTATGTCTAACGTTTTTTATCTGAGCCACAAGAAGCTTCAGATTAACATTTGCACAATTTGCTTCGTTATGATTTTTCTTGGTTGCAGCCGTTGGTAATTTTATCTGGTTTTGAATTTATCCTCGCCTGTTATATATGGCTAGGTCAGTACTTTAATACAGATGTCTAAGTCCTTAAATGACCAAAACTGAGGGATTAGTTGCCAAAATTATGCCTTTGATTTTCATCATTATAGAACTTTAAGCTGATGCATGTTTTTCTTTGCAGAAATGTAGCACGAAGTGGGTTAACACGAAACACACAATAACAAGAAGCCCAGTCAAGCACTAAGGAGCACTTCTGCATAGAATTTGTACTGAATCCCCCTTTCTTCTTTTTTTTTCGTATCTTTACCCTTATGGTTGTTTGTAAAATTGTAACAAGCATGCCGATGACCCTCTGCTGTTTTGTTTGGCAAGAAAGATATATCTTAAAGGTGAAAAAGCCAGTGGAGGAACAAGTTGGTATGTTCTGACCTAGACTATGATCCCTCTTGCCTAGAAACCATCAAGAAACCAAGGACATTGAAGTTGAGCTAACCTTAATTGTCAGGAATTATTTGAGTGGAAGTCGTTGTGTGGTTGTATAGAATATTGGCATTTCCTTGCCTTTACTATTTTTCAACTTGTTTGCAGTCTATATTAGTAATCTGCAGTTAGTGTGATTGTTATCGGTTCAGGTTTGTCGATATTCTTGTAATCAGATAAAGATCAGATTTCCGATGCTCTATGTTTTGTCTCATAAATAGCTGGCTGTTTCTTTTTGGGTAATAAAATAGTTACCTGTGTTCGTTGCTTCTCTGAATGCATGCATTCCATTTTTTTTTTACTTCACACTTTAAACGATTCACAGTGCTGCAGTGTAATTCTTGATGTCTCTGGTGCTGTGCGGAACCAGAAGTGAATGTATGCTTTGGCCTTTTGGCCATTGCTCTAGTTGTTGAATCTATTGGGACTTCGATAGTAGGAAAGAGTATCAGTAACATGGTCTGATACTTTTATTTTTAAGACTTAAAGCAAGGAGCAGTTGATGACTTCATAATGGATAGGACCCTATCCATTATTTGTAATGTCTGTGTGGGTCGCCTTTTTGTTTTGGGAGCATATTGCTTGGATTTTTTTTATTTTTTATAATTGTTCTCGTTTACTTCTTGGATTTGAATTGCTACTTTATATATTTATTTAAGAAAAGGGTAAATTATAAGGAACCTTTTTTGTGGTTTGGCTGAAGATTACATTATTTTTTTTATGGTTTTTGAATTTATAATCTATTTTTGTTATTCCGTTAAGTAATTGTCGGGAGACTGAATTTTTTTTTAGTTAAAGAATTATTTAAGTTATTTAAAGCCTCTCATCGAACTTAGTTATGTGTTTAATATAAAATGTAACTTTTCCCTTTTGGTAGAGAGAGTTTTTGGATAGTAGAGAGGTATTAGGATTAGCGAGTATTTTGGATGTTTTGTACAATTTTATTAAAATTTTAACCTTCTATCTATTTTATTGAAAAATTCAAATTCAAGAGGCACATTGTGAGTATGAAAATTATGGAAGAATAACGTAAATATTAACTAAATTACCACATAAGGGATTTATTGTAATTTATCTTTAAAAAAAAAAATCATGGTCCAAAAAACAGTACGAAACATTTACTTGGGAGTACATTAGTTGAAGTCTTTTATGGTTCAAAATTTCCAAAAAACAGTTAACTAACATCAGTTTCTGATCTACATTCAATTTAGAGCTGTGATTTGAATCTTGATATGGCCCGTCTCCTCCAAATGAGGCAATGTTTTATCGGAAATACTTAAATATATTTACTTTTTTATTCTATTTGTATATTTTGATGTGAATTAAATATTATAAAATTTATAATATCAACTAATAAAAAATATTTTATAAAATTTAATTTTAATTACAAGATGTATAGATGAACTCTAAAATCGAATTTATATTATTATTTTTTCATTATTTGGATCCAAAAATGCTTATCTTCTCCATGATTGTCCATGTGCTCTGCCTGCTTCGGTCATAATATTCTGGGTCACTTCTGCTTTTTTTTGTTTGTGTACGTCAGGTAATCCTGCTTTCAGCATTTTGCGCGGGTTCACGTGCGCATGAGTTCGTTTTGGAAGCAGGGATATTATGCTAAATTTTTATCTGTTCGTCGATTGAAAAGTTAAAAGGAAAAATATTTAAATAGATTTGATTTTTGATTCCACTTATAGATTCTATAGTCAGGATTAAACTTTTAACGAATCTTGCTTACATTAGTTGATATCATAAATTCTCTAAAATTTAATAAACATCACAGAATTTACAAGTGAGACTAAAGACTAATCCCACGTAAATATTTGCCAAAAGTTAAAAAGCGTTTACAAAGAGCTTCTAGGACTCTCTGTTTTGAAATTTGGATGTCTTTTGCTGATCCATTAAAAAAAAATTTGTTTCCCTCCCCAGAAATTAGGTAGGGTTGGCAACGAGAAAGGTTCAACATGTTGCGTTTGTCTCTTATTCTCCGCAGCCATTTAGGCCCCGTTTGGGATTGTGATGCTTTTGTCAAAAAAGTACTTATGGGTAATTTAAGTATTTTTAGAGTGTTCGGTACAAATATGTTTTCCTAACTTTAAGGTAGAGTTTTAGTCTCAAAAGTATTTTTATCACAAGTTCAACATTGGTACTTTTGGAATATATTTTATTTTTAAACAATTAAAGATAAAATTTAACCATTTTATCATCAATTTAAAACTACATAAAAATATAAATACATTTAAACATTCAAATCAAACATTATCAAATATAAAAAAGTATTTATTCAAGTTTAATGTCAAACAATAAATTAAAGTATTTATTAAGCACTTTCTTTAAAAGTTCTATTAGATAGAGTGCTTTGTAATAAACTACCGCAATCCCAAACGGGGTCTTATTTAGTGTTGTATTTGAATCGATGGATTTGAAAAAATATTTGAAATTCATATATTTATCTAATGAATTGTGTTTGGATAGATATATTTGAGAAAGTATTTGAATCTATCTATTTGTTGAGAGGATTGTAAAGTTAAAATGGCTGAATTTTAAATATACCTAAATTATAAAATTATTTGAAATCCTTCAGGATTGTACACTTTTTAATTTAAATGAATTTAAAATTTATTTCAATCTTACAAATCCCTCTAAACAACAGATAGATTTTAAATTTTTCTCTAAATCCATCAATTTAAACACAACCTTGGAAAATTTTGATTTTCATTGTAGGTTCAACAAAATTAAGACAGTTACTTATTAAAGAAAAATAACCAAGACAAATAACTCTAGCAGGGACTTTAATAGTCTCATTAGAATATATATTTTAATATATTATATAAATATTTAAAATACATAATATATAATATATATTATATAAATATTTAAAATATAACGTTATAACAGTGACATAATTTTGCATATCAAAATTTGAAGTATTAAGAGTTTTCCGCTAGAGCTTGGTGGTTATGGTCAGCCGCATTTGGTGTGCCTAGTTAACCATTTCGGAATTGTGCACGCGCGCAGTCAATCTGTGTACAAACTCAGATGAAATAACACAAAAAATTTGTACATACTAGCTTCGTATGGATTACATACTATTTGAAATATTATTTTGTGTATTATTCGAGAAATTATTTAAATTATATGATAAATAACAAAAAAAATTAAATAATTTGAGTAAATGTTTAGAATGTGAATAGTGTAAATAAGTGTTTGGATAGTAATTTTCACTTAATAGACAAAAAATATATGCAAAAGTTGAATGAAGTTATTAATATCAAAATATATAATGGTTAATTACATTTACCTCCCTTGAGGTTTGACCAAATTACCAAACACACCCTGTGGTTTGGTAAAATTACGGTCATCACCTTTAAATATTTAAACGTTTAACAAATAGTCCCTTACCGTTAATGCTGCTGGTGATGTTAACATTAAATTAGTGTGGAAGGAAGCGTGGGAGGTCAAACATGCCCTCAAAGTGTTATAATTAATTTTTGCATTCACAAAATACGGTTTCTCGCAAAAGTTTGGGGTTGATTAGGACTGATTGAAAAATTTTGGGTTAAAATAAAATTAAGAGAAAAGTAATAAAACTCCAGCTTCTTTTCAGAAAACTCTATTTCAATGATATTTTTTCCTTCTTCCTCTTTTCGTCTCCTCCTATCTGGATTCACTATCTTCTCCGATCACCACCGGAAGCACACCCCAAAATCCACCCATCTCATCCCTCTAACTGGCCCTCTCTCATTCCTCCTCTAGCACCGATATTCACCTACCGCCCCCTTCCCCCCCTCTCAGGGGGTATTTGTAATTTTTCTAAATCACAAGGTGCGTTTGGTAATTTGGCAAACCTCAAGGGAGGTAAATGTAACTAATCCAATGTATAATCCCTTTCACTTTATTTTCTACACCATCAAATCAAGTATTAAAGACCATACACAAACATAGCTGCCTTCTTGTCGTTTGAAATTCGAATATCAAAAAACGAGATATGCTTGTATATGTATGCTAAACATGTATTTATTTAATATAAAATAAAAAATATAATTTAAAAATTACTGTAATATTTTTTGCACTAAAAGATAAAATACGTATACAAAATTTGAATAAAATTATTAAGTATAATATCAAAATACATAATTCAATTCACTTTCTTTTTTGTACCATCAAATTAAGTATTAAAAATCACACACAAAGGTAGTTATCTGTTCATTGTTTGAATATGTATCTTGAAAAACGAAATGTGTCCTTATGTGTATGCTAAACATGCATTTATTTAATACAAAATAAAAATACAATTTAAAATTTATACTTTTCTGCCCATAGTTCGGGTTCTCTAACATAGGTTCGGAAGTCCGAACCTTATATACCATTGTAAACTCTATTTTTCTACCCATACTTCATACTGCCGAACCTAAATTCGGAAGTTCATACTTATATATTATTTTAAACTCTATTTTTCCGATACTTCAGACTCCCGAATCTAAGTTCGGAAGTCTGAAAAATTCAAACAAATGAATAGTAATGGATCGTATAAAAAATTTAATGCTAATATATGTGAATAGTATAATATACATATAGACATATAGTAAAATAATTGATTGAATAGTAATGAATAGTGAAAGAAAATTCGAGACCTAATTTGGATTGTGTAAGTAATGAAGAGTGAAAGAAAAATTTGAATTGTGTAAATAATAAATATTATTTTGAAAAAAAAAGTAAAAGAAGTTGACCAAAAAAATTTTTGGTCACTAAACAAATATTTCATAAAAAATATGACTAGTAAAGTAAAAAGTAATAAAAAAATGTGTGTAAAAAGCAATCCATACAGGGCCACTGATCATTAGTCCACTATTATTGCTAAGGAAAATAAGAGGAATAAAGTCTATAATCTTTCAATAAGTTACAATTCATTTTCAAATTTATTTTTCACTCCTAAATTATAGGTTGATCTCACTCTCTAATTTTTAAATATTCACTCGTTAAAAATAAAACTTCTCCCGTAAGACTTATAAGTATTGTATGACTTTGAGAATCATAGTGTTTCTGATGCTATTATTACTCTATTGTGAAAATGAAAAATTTTATAGCACCAATAGAGTATCATATCGTTCATCGTTGTAATTTAAATTTTATACAATATAATATTCTATATATTTTAAATACTTATAAAATAAAAATTTTAAAAGTCAATAGTATGATATCCTAACTGGATTATAAAATTCTCTAACAAAAAATCACGTCTAGTTTAATTTCAGTAGCAAAGCCTAAAATTTTGATGATCTTTATATTTTGGACCTGCAATCTCCTATAACCAATAAAAAAAGGACAAATTTTCTCGTCCCTCATATGACTTAATCATGCTCATCCTCGGATCACAAATGGGCTTAATGAACTATTATTCTTCAATTCTGCATTTCATCTCGATCGCTCTCCTCGTCGCCTAGTCTATAACCAGCCCTATTGTAAAATATACTTAAAAAAAAAAAAATTGAACAAAATAGAATTTTTAAAATATAATAGACAGGGCTTTGGGGTTTGTTTGTTGGGCCAAATCTATAAAAGTTAAAGAAAATCCAAACGAGAAAGATATTGGACTTTAGCTACATATCAGACCAAATCGTTTAAGCCCGTAACAGTGTCTAATTTTTGTCCCCACCATCTGTGGTTCATTTGTAGTATGTTTTGCGTACAAAATTTTTTGTCTCACATTCTGTGTTATTTATTAATGAACTGTAAAAATTAGGTGGTGTTGATTTTAATAAAGTAATTTTGACGGTTCATTAAGTTATGCGATAATAAATGATACAGAGTATGTGATAGAAGATTCTTAACGATCATTTGGCCACTTCAACTTTATTTTGTAGCACTTAACTCTTGTTGGACAAAAATACCCTCCTATAATTTAAATGATATTTTCTTAGTTTCTTCTTTTTCTCATTTTTTAAAATTTTTATCCTATGTTTTTTTTTTAAAAATTTAATAGTTCACCTTCAAATTTATGGTGTCGTCTAAGATATACATCATCAGCCAATCCAGATCTACTCTGTCTCCCCTCCAACTTTATATGACTATATATATTTATGAAAATTGAAAAGTGATTAGGTTTAAAAAATAGTAATTTTTTTGATTTCTTTGGAACATATTTGATCTTGATTGGTCAATGATATATAAATGACATCAATTTCGACGACGCCATAAAGTTGGGAGAAAAGTACAAAGAAAAAAAAAAAAAGGTGAGGGAAAGGATTAAAATTTGGGGAAAAAACTAATAATGAAAACAAGATGTGAAAACATGAAAGTATTTTGTCTAACAGGGGTTAGTGTTACATAATAAAATTGAGGGGAGCAAAATGATACATAAGGTGAACCTATAATTAACCCCTCTTTTTAAGTTTAAAGCTTAACTATTCAAGGGGGAAAAAAAAAGCTTACGTCGCTTAAAACAATTTAAAAGAAGAGAAAAGAACGCATAAAAATTTTTATTTTGTTAATTTAGATGAATAATTTACTGAAAGTTTTATCCATATTTTTAATCACATTACAACATGGACAAAGCGCAACTGCCGAAAATGATTTTGCAATTGTTCAAACTGAAGAAATTTTAAAATGAAGATCAATTAAAAATTTTAATTAAAGTTAGGATTAATTGTACTTTGCACCCTTAAACTATCTTGTTATTTTTGCACTTTGCACCATAAAGTACCAATTTTGGCAATCAACTACCTCTAACTTCTAAATTTTTACACATTGCACTAGTTAATCAAAGGTAGACTATAAAATGACCCATGTACCCCTACTAATTTACTCAACTTTCGAACATATTACTTCTTCAACCACACATCATGCGTCAGTGCAACATTCTTGGATTCTAGAAAACTAATTCGGGTCTAAATTTGGATTCAGATTCGGGTTAATAGAACTCATAAGTTCAGGGACACTTGGACTATAAATCTTTCTCTGGACAATATGGGATTGGGACATGTCACGTCCCAAATCCTAAAAGCATAACGCACTGTACCCTTGGGTAGGTCAAGGTGTACAAAGTTATAGTAACAAAATCTTCTAATTGTAATAAACGGTAATATAAAAAATAATAATAATACAAAATATCTATTTGGCACGCAGGTCACAAATCCAAACCAATTACAAATTTAGAACTACAAGAAGTTAGACGTAATTTACGGTCAAAACCCTGCTTGACAGTAGAGTTGAACCCCTAACTGAAATCGTTCTTGTTCTATAAAGGTGCAAAATGTTAAATTAATGGGGTGAATAAAACACGCTGATACATCCCAAGGACTTGATGGTGATAAAATCACGGTAAAGTATCGCCATCCTATTCCCGTCTTGATGACATGCTTGATGAGTTACATGGATCCAGCATTTACACTAAGATAGATTTAAAAAGTCGATACTGGCAGATTAGGATGAGAGAAGGTGATGAATGGAAAACTGCTTTCAAAACCAAACATGGTTTGTATGAGTGGTTAGTCATGCCGTTTGGTCTCACTAATGCATCGAGCACATTCATGAGGCTTATGAATCATGTTCTTAGAGCTTTCATTGGTAAATTTGTCATTGTCTATTTTGATGATATTTTGATTTACAGTAAAAGTTTTAATGAGCATATTGAACATGTTCGTGCTGTTTTGCTTGTTTTAAGACAAGAAAAGTTGTATGCTAACTTTAAGAATTATGCCACTTTTGTTTGGAAAGTGTTGTGTTTCTTGGGTTTGTTGTTTCCTCTAGGGGTATCCAAGTGGATGAGCCCAAGGTTGCTGCTATCAAGGACTGGCTGATCCCCAAGAGTGTTTCTGAAGTGCGTAGCTTCCATGGGCTTGCGAGTTTCTACCGGAGGTTCGTGAAGGACTTTAGCACCATAGCAGCCCCACTAACTGAGGTTATCAAGAAGAACGTCGGCTTTAGATGGGGAGAAGCTCAACAAAAGGCGTTCATCACGCTCAAAGTTAAGTTAACCTCTGCCCCTCTTTTACTTTTGCCAGATTTTGATACTCCTTTTGAGATTGAATGTGATGCATCTGGCATAGGTATAGGAGCTGTATTGTTACAAAAGAAGCAACCTATTGCATATTTTTCTGAGAAATTAAGTGGTGCTTCTTTAAATTATTCCACCTATGACAAAGAACTTTATGCCTTAGTACGTGCTTTGGAAAATTGGAGTCATTATTCACTCTGATCATGAGTTCTCTCTCTAAAGCACTTAAAGGGCCAAAACAAATTGAGTCGTAGGCATGCTAGGTGGAGTGAGTTCATTGAATCATTTCCTTATGTGGTTCAATATAAGAGTGGGAAGGATAACATTGTAGCGGATGCTTTGTCCCGTAGGTACACCTTGATCACTACATTGCATGCTAATTTCTTTGGATTTGAGCATATTAAATCTTTGTATGTTTCTGATCATGATTTTTCTGATACTTATACTGCATGTCTAAATGGGAAATTTGGAAAGTTCTATCTTCACGAAGGTTACCTTTTTATGAGACTAAGTGTGTATTCTGCTGTTCTTTACGTGAAGTTCTTGTTAGGGAATCACATGGGGAGGGTTGATGGGACATTTTGGCATCGAAAGACACGCACACACTTCAAGAGCATTTTCATTGGCCCCACATGAAGTCGATGTTGTGAATCATGTAAAGCACGTACTAAGGAATAAAGTTGTTTGTCATATTGAAGCCGCATGGTCTTTAGTGTTTTGAAAAGGAATTTGAAAACTTGGGAAGATTGTTTGCCAATTGTTGAATTTGCTTATAACCGTGCTATGCATTCATCCACTAAGTTTTCACCATTTGAATTAGTGTATGGTTTTAATCCCACTACTCCTTTCAAAGACGAGGATTTACTGCCACTAATCTTCTATAAGCAATGTAGATTGACAAAAGAAGTGACCTGAAATGGTCAAGAAGTTGCACGAGAAGGCCCGCAAGCACATTGAGGAAGCAAATGCTAAGATAGTTGAGGTGCGAAACAAGGGTCGCAAGAAGGTCGTCTTTGAACCTGGAGATTGGGTATGGGTTCATTGGCGCAAGGAGAGATTTCCCAACAAGAGAAAATCTAAGCTAGATTCACGTGGTGATGGACCGTTCCAAGTCATGGCTCGCATTAACGACAATGCATACAAGCTAGACTTACCTGGTGACTATCAAGTTTCTGCAACTTTTAACGTCACTGATCTTTCTCCCTTTGTTTTTGATATAGGTGACGATTCGTGGACGAATCCTGCTAAGGGGGAGGGAGATGATACATCCCAAGGACTTGATGGTGATCAATTATCCACAAAGGCTCGATATAGGCTCACGGAATCCGCACTTCAAGTTCCACAAGGTCCAATTACGAGATCACTTGGTAGTTATGGAAAGCTAAGAACCTCAATGAAACTATGTTGGGCTTAGTTGAAGTTGTTGAAGATCAAGAAGAGCTCACAAACCTTTTGGAGATGAAGTCCACTAAAGAATCTAAGATGTTCTTAGTAATGGACGTCCAAGTCATTGAAGATCAAGCCTAGGATGAGAAGCTGAAGGGCCGAAATTTAGCCTCATTATTTCGGCCATGGAATATTCTTTTATTTAGTTGTCTAATCTTTTATTTTGAGCCCAATTGTTTTAAGTGTTAGTGTGTTTAATTGGGCTGGTTTCAAGACGTAATTATTTATTTTTTTGGGCCATGTATTTCGGCCATTAGTTAAGTGTACAAGAATTGGGTTTAAAAGCTAATGGGCTGTAGGATCTAGCCCAACTATTAAAACTAGCTATCCCACATTGAATAAATTAGTCCTAGAATCCTCCACCCTCAACTATAAATAGAGGGGTCTTGTACACAATTGAAGAATGAATTTTGGCAATAAGATTTCAGTTTTTCTTTCCTTCCTCTCATACGAGTGAATTAGAATTTTAGATTTCTCTTTAGTCTTGTCTAGACTAGGAATCTAGTTAGGGCTTCAAGATTGAGCACTTGAGGTTATAACCAACACCAGGTATTGATTTTCTGCCAATTAGACTTTGGATCAATTCCTTGCTCATAGTTAAAAGATTGCCTTGTGGCTAATCAAGGAAGTCTATTAACAACTACCTTTCGCTTGTGCATATAAACCCTACGTTTGTGACCAAGTTCTACATACCCTGGGCATCAACCCGTATCACACGCTCTTAGTAAGCAGTTCATATCTCTTTTCACCAGATTGATCAAGTTATATATGATACTAATCAAACATGCACACATCTTCACATGCGACAAAACATGCCAGAAATCATACAGAATATATCATATATCACAGACAAATGACAAAATAGATAGCCCATATATTCCCAAGGTAGACCAGCTACTATATCCAAGACTAACTATAATACCCGCTAATCAAGTGTCATATACGAACTAGTCTATTGGACTGCAGAAATAGAGACAAAAATAAGAACATGTTCTTACCGAGTAACAGAATTCACCATGAGCTAAGCATACGGAATACAGTCATACGTCACGTGCAACATAACAAATTACATGCATTCACCAAACATATATATATATACATACACACACATATTTATAACATATCCAGAAGGCACATGTATTATATGTTCTATCTATTTTACATAATAAGATACTTCTTAGTTGGAAAAAAAGTTTTAAAACATTTACAAAATAATAAAAAGTGACATAAACTATTTACGTCAATCCATAATTATACATCTATTATCATCTTCATTAGACACGTACTCAAAAAATACAAACAAGACAATATATTAATTTCTGAGACAGATTTTTTGTAAATTTCCAAGTCTTCCCGTTATTATTCTATAAGTAACCAGAACTTGATTTTTATATATAAAAAAAAGCTCTATAATATAAAATATAAGTCTAGTTTCACTATTAAAAAAATGTCGCATATCCTAATCCGAGATTTCTATGTTAATATAAAGCCATTTACTAAAGGTGTGTTGTGCTGTCTGCTTGAGTTTTAGTTACTTTTCAATTTTTAGTCATTATATCCTTATATTTTAGTAAAATAATCAGAATAAAAATCACACAAAATCTTCTTTATATTTTTTATTTTTTTGGGTTTATGAGAACTCATATTTTTTCTTTATTATTCACATGGTAAGAAAGAACTCTAATTTCAATCGATTTATGAACACACATAAACACATAATCACAATAAAATTTTTCAATCAAAAACCTAGAACACATGATTTCTATCCAAAAATACTCATCTACAAAGATAAAGAACAACTTACCATGAGTGATTTAAAGACTAGTAGTATTTACTCATCTTTTCTTTCATCTTCTCAATCGTTCTTTTTTTTTTTTCTTCTCTAACTTTTTTCTTTTCTTTTCCTTCTCCTCTCCCTCTCTCGCTCTCTTAGCCACCTCTTTTCTTATTTTGTTTCTTTTTCTGATAACATTAGTTAGGGTTTAGTAAGTTTCGGGATAGTTATAAAAAAATCAAAATTAAGCTAAATCCTATTAGTTAAGGGTTTCCAAATTAATTATTAGTTTCCTAATTAGATAAAAACAATTATTCTTTTATTTCATTAGTTTTCTATTTACTTTTGTTCAATTTAAGATAATTCTTAATGGCTTTAAGAAAATAAATAATTAATATTCTTAAACTATTATAATTAATTAGGTTCTTAATACAACTAATAAAAGAGAACAATTAGCCATATTAATCAATCAAATAATTAATTAGTAACAATTAGGTCAAAAATAATTGGGATTTCACAAGGCAAGAAATGAGAAAGGGGGTTTGGGTAAGCCTGTAGCAGGTCGGATTCGGGTCGAAAATAGTATGTCCAGACCTGGATCCGATTAATATATTTGGATTCAGATCCAAATCTGGATATCCATCGGGTGTACAAAAGTAATATATACTTGGATCTATTGGATTTTGTCCGATCCGTGATCCGAGTCTAAATCTTATAAGATTTTTTAACTTTTAAAATTTTTATATAGAAATTTTATAATTTATAGATTTTTTTTTTGTAATTATAAAACATATTTATTTTAAAATTTATATTTATGCATGGTTGTACGGTAGAAAATAATTTACATTGATATTTACACAACATATATATACTCTGTTGTGTATAATATTAATTGTATACTCGCTCCGTCCCAAATTTTTTGTTGTTTTCCAGAAATCTAACTTTTTAAGAATAGTGCTTTGATTGTGATGTTAGTGCTCATCTTTCCATTCTTGCCCTCAAAATTCAAAATTTGAATTTAAGATATAACATGATTAATAATTAAAAGAAGGGCACCAAAGGAAAGAAAAACAAATACGAATTTGTGAAGGTGACAAAAATTTTGGGACATTTTAAAATGGAAAGTATGGCATTTTCAATGAGACGGATGGAGTATAATTTTATTATATATTAAATATTTTAATTAGATTTGGGTTTTAATCTCCGAGTCTGAACAACAAGATCCATATCCGGTCCATTTATTATAATAGCTAAACAGATCTGAATCGGATTCGAGTAGTTAGAATTTCTCATTGATCCAGACTCGAGTAAATAGGTCTGGATCAAGTCGGGTTTGGGTCTAGACTCGACGCATTGAAAGGCCTAGGTTTGGGGAGAGAGGGGGGTGCAGTTAGGGATGAGAGGAAGGAAAGTGGAATGAATCTCAGGAAGGAAAGGGGTGGCGGTTAAGGAGATGTTTGGGGAAGGAAGGGTGGTTGGTAGGGAGGTTGAGTTAAAGGATTAAAAATGATGATGTCTCAGTATGATGATGAGGGAAATGATTGAGAATTTCGAGA
Organism: Cinchona pubescens; assembly: GCA_025175665.1. NCBI lineage: Eukaryota > Viridiplantae > Streptophyta > Magnoliopsida > Gentianales > Rubiaceae > Cinchona > Cinchona pubescens. The sequence goes on from JANKKI010000109.1 coordinate 307,708, forward strand.
AGTTAAATAAGGTAGTAAGGATGTATGGATCATTTCTATTCACCATTGAATAATTGATGCAATGCACGAAAATTTAGAAGTTGGAGGTGGTTGATTGCCAAAATTAGTACTTTAAAATGTAAAGTGTAAAAGTAGAATAGTTTAGGGGTAGTGTAAATAAAGTGCAATTAACCCCTAAAGGGGAAATGGGAATTTGACATTGACCTTCCCATTTCTTTAATTAAGATAAGAGTATCTTATTTTAATTAATAGTTTAAATAAGAGACTTAATATTAATATCTCATTATGCAAATAGAATGCATTTGACCTTGACTTTATTATAGGCATTATTGGCTTCTCTATACTTCGGAAAACATTATTGGCTTCTCTATATCTTGAAAAATAGGGATAATTCTATTTAGAAAAAATTAGTCATCCATTTTCAATAAAGGACTCCTATTAATTAATAATCAATTATATAGTAGGTATGTTCTGTTTATTTCTGATCAAAATAAAAATTTTCCAAATACGTCGTGCTTATGTATACTTAAGTTGGGCATGTTGAGTATGTCTTGTATTTTTGTTTTGTCCCACATTAGTTTGGGAAGAGTTTTTCTCTCCTACTTAATGTTATAAATTAAGGGCCTTAATTAAGGTTTTAAGTGCACTAAGCCAAGAGAGCATTTCTCATACTAGTGGACTTTCAGGGCCTTTATGGCCATCCAGCCTTTTGTCTTATTTGGGCTCTCTTGTGCTTTTGTTGTAATGGTGCCGATAGCCCATTTTGTGGAGGTCTTTCTAAATTTGTATTCCTCTTTAATTAGTGGATGTTTTTCCCTTTGCCCGTGGATGTAAGTCTTTTGACCGAATCACATAAATCTTTGTGTCCCTTTTATTGTTATATTTCTCTTTATTTATATTCGTTATTATCTTCAAGGGCTTATTAAGTAATTTTTGCAAATACCTGGGGTTTCGATCCTAACAAATTGGTATCAGAGCCGGGGACCCGAGTTAAGCCGATTTGATGGTAACGAAGTTTTGGGTTGAGAAATTTTGAATCATGGGTTACTCGTTGGCAAGTAATTTCTTCTTGGTATTGGCCGTTTTGTTACACTCTTCTTTGTGTATTGGACGTTTGAGCTTCCGAGTCGTCCGTTTGGTATTTGTGAAGAGTTTTGTTGGTCCTATTTTATGGTAAAAGCGATGAATGAAGAGTGGGCTTGCGTTGAGTACAAATTTGGGACTTTGTTGGAGAAGGTGGAGTTGTGTCGATCCATTTGTGAATCGAGAATCTGGGCTATTGAGTTTTTGTGGAGAAGGTGGAGAATTTCGCTTTGTGAAGATTTACTATTTTATGAGGATTTGTTATGCGATACAAGTCAATGTAGAGATTTGTTGAGTATGTCTTGTATCTTTGTTTTGTCCCACATTGGTTTGGGAAGAGTTTTTCTCTCCTACTTAATGTTATAAATTAAGGGCCTTAATTAAGGTTTTAAGTGGACCAAGCCAAGAGAGCTTTAGTGGGCTTTTAGAGAATTTATAGCCATCTAACCTTTTGTCTTATTTGGGCTCTCTTGTGCTTTTGTTGTAATGGTGCCTATAGCCCATTTTGTGGAGGTCTTTCCAAATTTGTAATCCTCTTTAATTAGTGGATGTTTTTCCCTTCGCTTGTGGATGTAGGTCTTTTGATCGAACCACGTAAATCTTTATGTGTATTTTTAAGGACTTATTAAGTAATTTTCACAAATACTCAGGGTTCCGATCATAACAGGACAAATAAAGTTATGTTTTTCCGGGGTTGTTATGGTTATGTATATGTTATAAGTAATATTTTTCTATTATGATACAATATTGTTATATTCCTAAACGCATTGGATATTTTGAATGTATACATTAGTTGTATGAAATCATATAGTATCAAATCATATATTTATGAAATCCTAAACGCACCTTCTTTTTTTTTTAACTACCTCACCTCTTACCCTTCTAGTGAATTGAACTCACAACTGATAAGTTATAGGAAAATCGTAAATATAGATAATTCTTTAATATCTTGTTTATTCCTAGCAAATCATTTTCTTTGTGTTAGTGTCTTACCACATAAGTTCCATTTCGTTGTCCTAAACGTGCCTACTCTAATCTTGTATGGTTAGTCTGTGGTAATTCGTCATGTTATATAGAATTAGCAAGTTCAGTCATTAACCAGTCGGTGGAATATACTTAGTGCAAGGGTAGAGTTCAAATTATTGCCATCCCCGTCCCTCTGAACTTGAAATGAAAACATGTAATAATATAAAATATTACAAACTAACAAAATTATTGATATGTCATTGCATTCAAAAAAAGAAAAAAAGAAAAAAAAGAAAAAAAAGAAGAAAGTATTAGACCAAATATCTAAAATAAAGAATTAATTATTTAGTACTATGATTTTGTCTTCTGAATTAGTCTTGTAGTCTTATAAATTATTTTCCAAAAGAAAAAAAAAAAAAGAGCAAATTCAAATGCCTCTCTTTTAGAATACTGGACTAGCTAGCTACTTGAGAACAAAACAGTTCTCTTTCAAAATTTGAAATAATCTCGTACAACAATATAGTCCAAAATTCATGCATGGAAAACCCAAAAAAAAGTAAACAAATCAACATCATTGATGTTTGATGATGGATCCAAAAAGTGAAAAAAAAAAAAAAAAAGTATGCTCAAATGGCCTAAGCATGGACACCATATTACCTACTTTTTAATTATAACCTAAATAAATAATTAAAGGAGCTTTGAGCAGCTATAATTCATGATTTTCCCGTACAGAGCATGGTATCCACAGCAGATAAAATTGTGTTTTCTCATCAATTAAATTCAGTTTTGGATTACTTTATGAATGAATTGAAAAAAAGGGATAAAAGTCTATATAAGAATTTTTTATCTCACACCCTATTTTATTTTTTATTATACTATCAAATGAACTGTTAATATTATTTCACAAAAATTTTAAGTGGAGGGGCGAAAGGATTCAATTCCATGAGTTTTGTTTATTTATACAGTGGCTTGTGAGGTTGGCATGCAAGTGGGATTCGAAGCAAATCATTAGGCACACCATTATTGGCAGCAATCATCATTACCAGCACACTAAGCATGGGATCATCTATAATTTATAGCATTGATCAATCTGCATTAGCATGACACTTCCAATGATTATTTCTCTTTATAAAAACAGTAAATTGCGATTCTAATCCTCCATGTTATCGTATTAGTATTAGTTTCGGTTTTATATTTTGCATTTTTGTCATTTGGTCCCTTATGTTGGTTTCATTTTAATTTAGTATCTTGTTTTTTGATTTTGAGATTCTTTTGTCTTTTAAGGAGAACTTTTAGCCTCCTATAAATGTAGACAACACATATAAGGGATTGAATATGTTGAAGTTAAAAGTAGAAACTTCAATGCCTAAATTGGAATGCATTTAATTTAGAGGAGACTAAGTATATTAATGAACATAAAATATAAGGAATTGAAATAGAACCAATTCCACACGTTTGTATATTAAACGTTTTGAAGCATCATGTTTTAGTTTCGTCCCAGTTTAGTAGATTTCAAATCATAATATAAAACTATAATAGACCTATTAAAAAACACAAATTAATTACGTTAAAATCAGATTGGTCTAATAATGCCCTAGGATAGCTCTTTTTGGTCTATGCAAGTTAATGTGTCGAAACTTAAGAATGAGAGAAAATCTCAACGAGTTCAATCAAGAGACAAAATTGCAACAAGTTAGAGAACTAAGGGGTTGAATGTTATATAAATGAAACCTTATCGACATAATGGGTAGCAATTAAAAATACAGGAACTAAACCACAATTATTTATTTTTCTTAGTTTGTTGTAGCGGCAACAACTTTAGCAGATAGTATTCCAGTCCAGTGTGCACTAGCTTGAGGCTTTTTTATGACCTTCGTGGTTAGGCCAGATTTGATTCGCATAATTACACCCTTTCACCCTTTTTTTTTTTCACCTCTAGGAAACCCTTTGCCAATTAACTTTAAAAAAACAAATAATATGGTACAAACCAAGCCAAAAACTATAGCTAACAAAACGAAAAAGAAAATTCACCCATCTTAGAATTTTGGGTAACCTTCTTAACTGATTAGATTTTGTGTTTCTTCATTTTGCAAATTTTTATATAGTTTATTTTAATTTTTTTAAGAATGTCACAAGGAAGTAAAAATTTCCTAAAGAATAGTGAGTGAGAATTTTATAAACCATAACTATATGAAAATGAAATTATTTCATAACAAAATACAAAACTTGTTTTTTTTTTTTTTTTAATAATGAAAGTCTCGAAATAGAAGCAATAGCATTGGTCATCTCAGAAACAGCAAAAACTAACTAAATTAAAGATATTTGAAATCAAAGGATTCATAATATAGAAATTTCAAATTCACATTGAGCATGAGGCATCTGATTGGCATATAGGACCGTTGGAAGAACGCAAATTCGTATAAGAATTTCCTAATAAAATAACTGCATTTAAATAAATGAGGATGAAAATTTAAAAAGTGATCAAAATTTAATAAACAAGTGAAAATTATCATTTATTACCATTGAGACAAGCTAAGTTAAAAAGAAAAGTTATTGGATTTCAAAATTCTTTGCACTCTCAAAATAAGGCATACTAAAATTAGAAAACCATGAGTTAGTATGGTGGTTAGAAACTTTAAACTCCTCTATAATTTGGCACTTTGTTATATGATTGCCACTCTCCGGGTATCGTAGACCCTTAAGTTTCGGGACTGTCTACACCTACGTAGTCATGACCACGGTTTACGGAATCGAAATCGAAATTTTGGGAGTCGGTTTCGATTATGAAATCGGTAGCTCTAACCAATTTTGGTTATGATTTCAATTTTGAATTTTTGTAAAGTAAAGATACATTTTGAATACTATTAAAAAAATTAATACAATCTTAGATGAGAAACAAAAAATTACATTTTATTTATAGTTTAATTGTATACTTTGTTTTTGGAAAAAAAGTATACTATTGTATTATTTATTGAATAATTAAAAATTAAAGTATACTAAAAGATAATTTAAAGAAAAATTAAATGCAAAAATTATATTGGCATATATATATATATATATATATATATTTGTCTTTTACCCGATTTCTATTTCGGAACTGACGGTTCTAGTTCCAATTCCAAAAAATAGAGATCGAAACCTTGTCCACGATTTTGGTTCTGCGAACCGTCAATTTTCAGTAGTCTGGTTCTGGTTTTAAGAGAAACTGGAACTGTGGCCACCTATAAACCTACATAAGCAAGAATCTCTCAAGATATCTGGTGGTCGACCCTAATCTTTTAGCGAGGTTGTAAATGAATTTAAACAAGTCGAATAATTTAATATGAAACTTTTTAAAATTATTTTAACGAGTTCATAAATGTGTTCAAGTTTAGTTTGCTTATATTTTGAGCTCGAGTTTAAATTGAGATCGAAAATATTAAAGTTTTCACATGTACATTTGAAATTACAAATTTATTAAGTCAAATTCGAGTCGGGTTTAAAAATTTAATGAACATTAATTCTTATTTAAATTTGACTTAATTATTGACAAATCAAACTCAAATAAATAAATTTTTAATCAATCGAGTTCAATTCGAATATCAAGTAGATTGATTAACTTACTTACTTTGTTTTTTCACGAAAAATATTGAAGATTAACCTTACTTATACAAATTTTAGATGCATATCATAAGTGCTGAAATAATATTTAAAATATAAATAATAGAGATGGTACGTATACATACGCGTGATGAGATTTAAACCCACGATTAGTGGGATAGAACTAGCAATTAACTGAAATTTACTTTCAAACGGGGTTTGACACCCCAAAGCTGCAGCCCCAAGAGCACTTAAAAAGTGCTTGTGATGGCCAACGACTAGTAGGCTGTTGGTTTTCAAACAAGGCAATTTAGAAGATGTTGGGTTGACGGATACAAAATAAAGAATGTGAATCAAAATTAATGATAGATATATATGTTATTGGTTGATGATTATGATAATTATTTTACAGAAATAAAAAATGTAAAAGATGTTAATTTTTATTGTTCACTTATAATATGAGTTTTAAATTAATTAAATTATAAATATAATAAAATTTATTTTTTATTTAATTTAAAAATAATATAAACTCATATAAGTAATAGAATTTATAATTTTCTTCCCAATTCTCAAATGCGAACTAAACATCTACTTCAATGCATATATAGGATTGAAATTTATAAAGTGACGTAGCATATAAACATAATTATGTTAAGTGTAAGAAGGATAAAATACAAAAATGCATCCTGCCACAAGATGATGAACAAATCACTTTTTTCCAAAAGGAAGATTTGCACCGCCGTCTGCAGTGGGTACCTTTAGGCCACACACAACCAAGAATCCAAGCATTTTTTTGCAGCAATATTCCACTCTTTTTAAGTCTCAACACCCACAGCCACATAGCCAGCCAAATCTATTTAAGAAAGGTCTTCCAGAGTCCAAATGCCCAAAAAAAGCATGGCAACTAGTCATCACAGTAACCTCAAGCATGCAATAGTTGCATTTCTAGTTCCTCTTCCCTCCATACTCTTCTACCTCACTTTCCTCAACCACTACCATAATGATGATCCCAATTCCCTTTCCCCTATTTGGCAATGGTGCTTTGATCATCCTCTCCTCCTAGCCCACTTCTTCTTTTTCCTCAATGTTAATGTTCTTTTCTGGTTCATTGGCGTCATACAATCTAGCCATTGGGTCATTACACATTCTTGATTACACCATCTTATATGACTTCAGTTTTCTGCTCAATGTCTGGATTTTTAATCTAAAGTTGTTTCAAGAATGAAAGAATATATAGCTCAGTTTGTATGGTTATTCTTCAAGATACTATTTTTAATATTTTATTAAAATAAGTACTGTAACGTTTTTTGTGACGAGATGAATGTGAATTACTAATGTTATTGAAAAATGTCTTTAGAATAAGTACCGCAACGTTTTGAATATTGAATATTGATCATTCTTTCTTTTTTCCTTTATTTTTTTTCCTTGTTTTGCTTGCAGATGATTGATTTGTATTGGACAGTGATACCAGTTTTGATGGTGCATTACTATGCAACTCATCCATTGGGTTTAGAGCACAAGTACAACGTTTGGAGATCGAGAATTGTGATTTTTTTGACATGGGTTTGGAGTTTTAGGCTCAATCATAACTACTTTCGCCGCGAAAATTGGCAGTGGGGTGTTAGGGAGGATTGGAGGTTCACTTGCTGATATGAAGCATCAGTATGGGAAAAACTGGTGGTGGATATCTTTCTTTGCAGTTTACTTATCTCAACAGGTGAGATTTCTTCCTTTTTGAGAGGCCTTTTTTAGTAGACTAACAAAAATATCAGAAAAGTTAGCACTCTTGCTTGTACTAGTTCTTGTTAACTGGCTTTAGAATGGTAGAATTACAGGCAGACTATGTGTGATAAACTACTATATGGATTGTCTAAGATAAATACACGAGCTTTATGGAATATCTCAGTTGATACTGAGCTGTAGATAGGTTTGTCAACCATATTTTAGGAACAGAGGAATATCTTAATCAGGCTTCACTACGATTGATTTGATTAAAGCTTGTGTTTGAGTTGGTTTTTACTGGAATATACAACTTTATAAACATAAATGTTGTCTCTGAGATTGTATTGTTTTGAATGACTTGTGTGCCCGGCAAAAACTTATACGAACCCCACTTTGTAGTGAAATCAACTTGTGTAAGAAATATTACATTCTTTACAAACTAATGCACAAGTTCTATAGGCGAAACCATAGACTAAGTTTAAGTATTTTGCTTGTGGATCCTACATTTTCATAAGTGAATTTGGTGTATGGCAATTAGAAGGCTCCAACTTGGATTGAGTTCTAACTTAAATATACAACCACCATAACGTAAATAAATAAACACGGTTAAGCATGAAGTCACATCATTTATAACTTAGTTTTTCCTAAATGATCGGACTAAAGTTGTATGCTACAACAACAATTTGTTTATGTTATGAACAATCTTTGACTGCCTAACTGTTTCTCACACATGTATCTGCTGTGCAAGAAATCATTCATAACGTACAAGGAATGTACAAATCTCATTTTTAACACGTTTGTGAAGTACTTGACAAAATGGCTGCATTGCAACAACAATTGTTTATGTCACAAGCAATCTTTGGATGCATAGAACAGTTTCTTGTACATGTCATCCACTGTACAAGAAATTTTCATAACTTACTAAAAGTGCACAAAATCGGGATGCTTCAATACTTGCAAAGAATTATGCTGAAACTAAATTTGTTTATGGACAGTTGAACTGAAAGTAAATTGCAGTATTTACTGCAACAACAGAAACTTTTAGAAAGACCCCGAAAATTGCTTGTCCAGACATCTTTCATACTGGCATAATACCTGTTTTGTGCTCTGGCTCGATGTCCATTTTTTTTGAGAAGTGCCAACAATGCCTGTGAATTAGTTTGGCAAAATCAATTCCTATTTTTTGTCCTCTGCAAGATTACATGCTGCTTAGCTCCTATTACCATATCTCACTGGTTTGCAGGTGTTTATCATGGGGATATGCATGCCAATGTATGCAATCCATTTAGAGAACAAGCAACTAAATATCTGGGACTTGGTTGCAATTGCAATATGTTTGTCTGGTATAACCATTGCTTGTCATGCCGACACTCAACTTCATGGATTTAAGAGTAGAAATAACAAGCTAAAAGAGCTTGGCAAGCCGGTTGTTCCTACACTTGATAAAGGCAAGCTGTGGCAATACTCAAGGCATCCTAACTATTTCGGTGAGCAGCTGTGGTGGTGGGGATTAGCCATTCTTGCGTGGAACCTTGGTTACGGATGGATGTGCGTTGGTGCACTCATTAATAGCCTCTGTTTGGCTTATGTCACCATGCTTGTAGAGAAGCGGATGTTGAACCAAGAATACAGGGCTGAAGCGTATAAGTCGTACCAGAAGAGGACATCAGTGTGGATACCTTGGTTCAGATCAAGTTCGATAGGAAAAGATAAGGACACTTGAGTTAAGAATGCATGGTTTGTGTAACATGTTTTATGATTATCCAGATCTTTCTTGTGATTGTGTTAGGAATAATAATAGAAGTCAGAAATCCACTCTGAATCTTTATGCTCGAAACTTTGTTGGCACTTAGCTTCCTGATCGAATGCTGAGCAGAAAGATGTGCAATATATGTGGCTAATGCAGCAAAGGACTGATGCTTGGTACAACTATGTGTGGTTAATTTCTCATGCTCTAATCAAGGCTTTAGTGATCAGCTTTCTGGATTTAGCCAAATGGTTTGATAATGAAGTTTCAACTGTATCATTTTTTAGTTGTATGAAAATTTGAAGTTTCAAAAAATGGGATTTGCTCATTCTACTTGGACGATTAGGCTTAAAGTAACATCATTTGATTAAGTTCAGAGTGGGGATCTCTCAAGATGAGCACATTGTCTAAATGAGAATGCATTAGGTAGTCAACTACCTTATCATTTTTTGAAAATAAAATAAAAGAAGATAAAAATGGTGAACAAATCAGTTTTCCGATATGCAGCTATGTTTGTATTATCTAGTAAGGTTCGCGATGCACGTGTTGAATTATGAATATTTTTTATTATATTTTGTAAAACAAATTTCTTACCAAAATAATAAGTTTTCTTATGTTAGACATGATATAATACAGGAAAAAACTACCTTATTAGTATGTCACATTTAATATTTGTATTTTTTTTTAATCTTGCACATTCAAAATTATGTGATTTTGTCAACATCACAAATTAAAAATGCATCATTTAAATCCCTTCCCAGTATATTTAGCTTGATAGAGTCATGTGTGTGTTACGGATCACTTTTTCAGGGACACAATAGGTAACACACAAAATTTTAAAAACTAAAAAATACATTACCCAAAACCTCTTCCAATCACCTCTCTCATTACCATCTTCACCACCTTTTCCCTCCCTCACCAGTTTTTGTTCTAAATTGCTCTTATTAAAAGGTTTGCTTTTATCTTTTTTTTTTTTTTTTTTTTTTTCCCTTAAAGAATTTACTCATACTCTTCCTTTCTTTATCCTTGTAAAATTTAATATCTGTATTTTTTTAATCTCACACATTCAAAATTATGTAATTTCATCCATTACAAATTCAGAATGCATCATTTTAGTCCTTGAATACAATTCCAAATATATTTAGCTTGAAAGAGTCATGTGTGTGCTATGAATCACTTTTTTAGGGACAAAATTGGTAACACAAAATTTTATAAACTGAAAAATACATTACCCGTAAAACCTCTTCCAATCACCACCCGAAAACCTCTCTCATCACCATCACTACCTGTTTCCTTCCCTCGCCACTTTTTGTTCTAAATTGCTCCTATTAAAATGCTTGCTTTTATCCTCCTTGTTTTTGCCCTTAAAGAATATACTTATATCCTTCCTTTCTTTATCCTTATAAAATTTACTCTTACCCTTCTTTCTTTTTCCATAATTAAGTAGAGTCCTGTATAAATATTTTTTTTACTACAACATAAATTAATAAAAAATTGGTAATATAGACAAAATTTCAAACACTAAAAAATATACTATCCAAATTTCCTCCCCATTTCCCTTTCCACAACTATTCTCTCATTCCCTATTCCGATAGCCCAACTTCCTCCGTTTTCCCTGCAGCTCCAACTCTATTCCCCGCCCCTAGTGGCCCCATCTCTCACAACCTCCTTCCCCTGGCCCCAATAGCCTCATCCTTCCTCTTAATCTCCACCTTTCCTGTAGCTTATTTCATTTCTCTTAATGTCTCCCCCTTTTCCGCCCATAAAGAAACCCCATTATCCTTAGCCTATTTCTCACTCCATCACACAACTTCCATTTGATTTTGGATTTGAATAATATCAAACTGGGTCTAATTATGAATGTGTTTTTGGACTTGGATATGAATTTAATTTGATTTTTCGAATTGGTTTTATGGTAGTTATGGTAATGATTTTGGTACGGTGGTAGAGGAGAGGTTTCATTCGGGTTTAGTGTTTAGGAATTGATTAATTGACAATTTTATCCTTTAAAATAATGAATTATGTGTTGCAATTATATCTCAAGTATTATTAGATTTCGCAATCAAGACAATGTTAAGCAATATTGGATTTTCAATTGTAAACATTAGATGAAGGAAAATTAATCCTAAGAACTAAGACACAATTGTTTAATCAAGTAAAGTGTGTAATTACAATTCTTAAGATTCGGGAGAATGCAATTGTCAATATATAAATTAATATAGGCCATTGTTTTTTTTTTTTTATAAAAATAACCCACCTCTTCCCTTTACACTCTAGTAACTCGAATCCATGATCAATTGATTATAGAGAAAATGTCTTACTACCTAAACATGTACTTCGTTGTCAAAAAGTTAATATAAGCATATTAATTTAAATTAACCTAGTATAAAATTTATTTTTATTTCTTTTTGGTTGAGAAACTTTGCATTGACTATAAACCTATAAATTTCATTAAATCTGGGCAACCATATATTCATTTATTTGAGCTTTGGTTTGTTCAAAGCAAGTATATATTTTATTTTTGTATTGTTTTGCTTTAAATGTTGTTTTTATTACCCTTTGGATGATATGTTTTGTACTATTCATTAATTGATTTTTTTTTTATTGTGGATATTAATTTCCCCTAATAGGTGCGCATTTTGCAGCTAATGTTATAGTATCTTCTTAAAGTTTACAATTCGATCCATTTTCTTCTTGATGAATCTTTAAAAACTTCTAATATAACCTATGTTTTAATTACAAACACATTTAAATATATACTACCATTATATAAGATACATATATATATCAAGAAGTTAAAAACTTAGTAAATCGTACGCATAGTACAAACCTCTCATTGCCTTTTATTTTTAAAATGTAATGAAACATCCACCTATGAAGACTTTAACTCCCTTGCATGTTTATGGTGAAGTTAAGCTAAACTGGTTTTAACTCACTTCCTTTCCATTCTATCACATTGTATCTCATTTTGAAGTACTATGAATAAAAATTTAGTTTGTCAGCCAAAAAAAATCATACATCTCTACTTGATCAACTTCAATGGGGATAAACCAAAATTTTATTTGCGCAATTTGTTTACCTTAACAAATCATTAAAGCACATATACAATGATTTAAAAATCAACTCCTACTAATCACTCTAGAATTTAATAATCAAGCTACAGCTAAGATTCATCCACTAGAAACGTCGTTCATTCATTTGATTTTAAAACATCATTAATATTACTGAAATCTCTCCTAAAAAGATTATAATTTTAATACCGCAACTTAACAATGGATATGCTTAAGATACAAGTAAGAAAAAGAAAACAAATTAAAAATGCATTTATATGTACCTTGGCAATTCCTAACTTCAAGGAATTACAATAGAAAAGACACAATATTTTGATATCAAGAAGATATCAAACAAATTAAGCAAAAAACTTCAAAAATACCAAAAGACAAATTAAACCAACCTGCACTCTTTTCACCATTATAAGCAAAAAGGATCAAAGAAATTCAGCTAAAACAAAGTTTTTTTTTTATTTTTTAAAGAGAACTTTACCATAACCTTCTTTAATTAGGAAGTTAAAAGTGCGGTGATTACAATTGTCAGTGAACTCAGTGTTGGTGAAGGCAATTTTCGAAGATACTGAGTCGTAATTGCCACGAAGTTGTTGGTAAGACTTCTACGAGTTAAGTCTTACCCCAAGAGTTAGCCTCATCCTTTCGAGAGTAAAAAATTTCATCCTCCGGGACTACTAACAATTTGACTTAAATATTTTGAACATGATCATAGTGTCTGCTAATAAATTATTGGGTCAGCCCATGACTCGGGGTGTTGCAGTAAAGATTTCTACAAGTTAAGTCTCACATAAGAGTAAGGATCACCCTTATGAGGGTAAAAAATCTCGTCCTCGGGATCACCTCACCCCTTCGAGATAAACCTAAGTTTTCCCAAGTGAAGACTGATACAAGTTAAGTCTCACCCTAAAAGTGAGGCTTACCCTTTCGAGAATAAAAAATCTCATTATCCGGGATCACCTCATCCCTCCGAAGGACATTCAACAACATAATTCTCAGTACAAATTCACTTGCTATTTGTAACTTTCATTTGCTCTCTAAATCTCCTCTTGTTAAATAATTTCTAACTTGAGCGTCAGACCTTCCCCTAAGATACAAGCCCCGCCCTCTTATTTGTTGTATCAGGCGTTCGATTGTGAGTACGATGGGGGACCATTACCTTTGTGTTGGAATTATTCTATTAGTTGGATAACTTTAGACTTAAATGTGAGTTACTACTTAATCTATGACCTTGGTATAACAATTTTTTAGCATCAACAAAAATTAATTTGACAAGGAAAGCAGCAAAAAAAAAAAAAAAAAATGGTTGCATTCTTTAATGTTATGCTATACCATTTTTACATTGCACCCTATTTTTTTTTTTTATCACTCTGTGTCTGAATCTTTTCTTTTCTTGCTAGTTTTATCCAACTGTTAAAAGATTTAGTTAGCCAACTGTTGGAGTAAAGTAGTAAGAAAATAGTTTTGATAATATTTTATTTTCTAATCTTCTTTTATTTTGTTTGCTCACGTCGTTAAAGATATCTTATATAATATTACAAAATCCTTCAGTTATTCATAATTATTTTTTCACATTTATTCTCTAAATCCTGTATCCTATTTTTCTTAATTAAATCGCACAACTAAGATTTTTTATTTGATTTTTTTCGGTAGAAACAGGATAGCTTCATTAAAGTAACAGAAAGAAGCAATGCTAACAACATTTCAATGAGTGACAAAATGGGGTAGATCTCCACAACTAAGAAGTTAGAGAATTGAAAATGTTAATTAAGTTGAATTACAAGGACTCAATATGCAAGATTTAAGAGGAACCAGAGTGCAATTTCAGAAGAACCTAAATTGGACAATCCCATGTAGGCTCCTTACTGTCAAACGTGGAAACTTAAATAATTATTTAGATGGAATTGAAAGAAGAGTATTCTAGCATGAAAAAAAAATCTGTAATGACCTAGAAAATGGCTTAGAAAGTTCTAGTAAAATACTAATTACATAAATATTGGTTACAATTACAATTACAAAGTCTATTATCATGCTTTGATACTTAGAAGAGTCTAAAACATACACATTGATTAAAATTATAGAGTTTTGTATCGACAAAACACTATAATTAAGAATTGTTATTTTACATAATTGTTCATCATAAATACATAAATATTTAAGTTTTAATTTTTAATTATGGATAAATTAGATAGATCAAGAAAAGAAAAAAATACATTCACACTTTTATAATAAAATACATACAATGAAACGTTTAACTACACTAAAGAGAGGCTTCCACAGTCATCAATCATAATTGTATGGGATGATATAATCATATAACCAATTAGCCTTAGACGAGCGTAGTTTTTTTATCGGTCACTCCACATTAGAGCTCTTGGATCTTAAGCAGGGACTTTTCTCTTAATCGAGTTGGCTAGTTGGAAAGTTTCGACGAATTGGCTAGGAAGCCTCACGAGGCTCTCCAAAAATTACACTTAACAGAGGTTTGTTTAATGGTAAATAGAGGTGTGTTTTATAGTAAATTTTGACTACTTATTTTATAATGTGAAGTAACAATAATAGTTATTAAAATAATAAAAAAATTTATTATATTTTTTAATTATTTAACGATATAAAATATTTACTCTGTATTAAAAAAAATAGTAAAATTTTTTTCATTTTTAACTTCTTCTAGTTTCCCCCACCTAGAAAGTCCGCTTGACTTCACTTCATAATGACTACAAGAGAAAGGGAAATATTTATGTAGAGCTACTTGATTTTCAGTCTAATTTGAAATTTTGTGGTATAAATTAAATGTTATGGAATCTATGACATAAGTTGATGTAAGTAAGATTTTATAATATTTAATCTTTACCCAAATCGGTCAATAATATCAGAATCTGATAAATCAATCCAAACCGACTTATTAACGGGATGTCCTAATGGGTTACAAAATTTGGCTTTAGCCAATGATCGAATAAGAGAAATAATTGAAACAAGGGTATCAAATTTCTTAATAGCATTATTGATTAGAAATGAATTTTCTAGCATTTGACTTCATACCATTGAAGGGTTTAGTCGCACATTTAAAAAATAACTTATAAAGTTAAGGAAATTGTTGGGTAATTGGTTTATATAAACCCTTCCGGAGTAAAGCCAAAGATGACTGCAAGTTTTATAAATAGAGACATAATCGGGTATATAATAGTATTTTCCCAAATAGAAATACAAAAGAAAGGCCAAGTTGACTGTCCAGACTCACAAGTCATAACCAAAGGCTAAGCTATAAAAAAGGCCCCTGTTGGGAGTTACTGGCCACGCAAAAGACCAAACCAAAATCATGGTTGGAAGCAGTAGCAATGGCAACCATCACAATAACCTCAAGAATGCAGTAATAGCAATCCTAGTACCCTTTCCTTCAATAGTCTTCTACCTCACCTTCCTTAATCAGTACTATAACTATCAGAATGATGATGCCACTTCCCTCTCCTCTATTTGGCAATGGTGCTTTGATCATCCTCTCCTCCTAGCCCACATCTTCTTTTTCCTCAATGTCAATGTTCTTTTCTGGCTTATTGGCCTCATCCAATCTAACCATTGGGTAAATTTTCTCTTTGGGCCATATGGGTTGACATTCTTATGATCAAAGATTGGAGTTTTAGTTGAGAAATTGTTGCAAGATTCAAGGAATTAGAGCATTTTAGGAAGATGATTTCTCATATATATATATATTTTTGGTTTGTTTTGTTTGTTTGCAGATGATTGATTTGCACTGGACAGAAGTGATACCAGTTTTGTTGGTGCAATACTATGAAAGTCACCCATTTTTAGCACAAGAAAATAAGTACAATGTTTGGAGATCAAGAATTGTGGTATTTTTGATATGGATTTGGAGTGTTAGGCTCACTCATAACTACTTTCGCCGCGAAAATTGGCAGTGGGGTGTTAGAGAGGACTGGAGATTTAATGATATGCGGCGGCAGTATGGCAAACACTGGTGGTGGATTTCTTTCTTTGCTGTATACCTATCTCAGCAGGTGCTTTTTCTGGGCTAAACCATTTTGTGTCTTTTTTCTGAATGTTTGGTTGGCAGCCCTATTGAGGAGAATAGAAATTATCAAAAGAATAGATCTTTGTAGTGTTTGTTAGCCTCTAAAATGGTAAAAATTGCAGGACAGAGGTTGGTTGATGTTTATGTGGTACAACCGCTCTATGAATTGTCTCAATGGACCTTATGGCATAGTTATTGGTACAGAGATTTTTGGAATATCTAAGTTGTTCAGAGTTAGGATAGAGAAATCAAGATTCTTTAGTTCTAGGGAAAGTTGAGTCCAGTTAATTAGATTGTAGATACCAGGAATATATAGATCATCAGCCTTCACAAGGATTACTTGACCAAAGCTTGTTTTTAGGTTGGTTTTTGCTTGAATATACAAGTCTATTACATGAATATAGATTTTGAGTTTGTTTTGTTTTTTTTATTGATTTGTGGGGCTACCTTCCCAGCATTGGATTTGGGTCTAGCATTGAAAGCACTCTTATTCTGTGAAAATTTATACAGAGTTCTGATTTAAATACATAGTTATTATCACATTAAAAGGTCCATATGAAGTCGCATAATTCCAACAAGTTTCTGAGGTATTGAACAAAATTTGTACATCACAGCAATGATAGCACACATTATGAGCATACATGAGCGATCGTTCATTCTGCATAAAAAATCTGAAATGATGTACAAAATCCCTTCAGTTATTTTGAAAGAATAATTAGAATGTAAAAGGTAGGTGTGGGTTCATGTGGAAAGTTTAGTCGTGGTAGCAGTTGACTTGATTTGATTGCACAGATCCTAGCTTTTGCACAATCTGACACCTCAAAATTTCTTCAGCTCGGATCTCTCATAACTGATATAGGTTTGCTTCTTTTGTACCATCTGCCTGCTGCTTTATCCTTATCTGGCAGGATGTCGGTTTTTTGGTTTGCTTACATTTGTGAATGTATTATTTGCACAATGTCAATTATTTTTGCATAATGAGTTCCTTCTTTTGCTTAGTACTTGCAAGATCAAGTGTTTCTTTTCTATTTATCGATTTTCTCCCCGGTTTGGCAGGTCTTTCTCATGGGAATATGCATGCCTATGTATGTGGTCCACTCAGAGAACGTGCAACTAAATATTTGGGACTTAGTTGGGATAGCCATATGCTTGTCCGGTATAATTATTGCTTATTATGCCGACACACATCTTCATGATTTTGTAAGCAGAAATAACAAGCTAAAAGAGCTTGGCAAACCAGGCTAGTGCCCAACCTTGATGAAGGTCTGTGGCATTACTCAAGACACCCCAACTATATTGGGGAGCAGTTGTGGTGGTGGGGACTAGTCATTCTCGCATGGAACTTGGGTTATGGCTGGACATTCGTTGGTTCACTCATTAATAGCCTGTGTTTAGCTTATGTTACCGTGCTTGTAGAGAAGCGGATGTTGAAGCAAGCTTACCGGGCTGACGCATATAAGCTGTACCAGAAGAGGACGTCAGTGTGGATACCTTGGTTCAAGTCATCATTGAACGGAAAAGATAAGAACACTTGACTCAACAATGGTTTGTGTAATCTGTTTTACAATAATGGCTTTGCATTAGCGCATTCAGTTTGTGATCTTTCTTGTGACATGTTAGGGATAGTAAAAGTGAGAAATCCTCTCTGTATCTTTCTCCTTTAACAGAACAATGTGTAACATATGGGTAGCTGTAAAGAACTCTGAAGGAAGGTAGCAAATGATTTCTTATAAACAAGACAAGATGAGTAATGTGCTTTACATATAACAAAATTTGGAGTTTCCAAATCATTATAGATGGATTTGCTGCAGTAATTTTTACTTTTTATAACGATTGAATATCCTGTATTTTGTTTGTCATGACTATAAACTGTTGTGCACATATAGTTGTGGCATTTTGAGTGTGAACTGAGGTATTGATTCTCATCCTCCCACGCCCTTCTAGGGAGGAAAAAAGCAGGGAAAAAAAAAAAAAAAGAAAAACATAGAAGAGAAAGAAGAAGTCACGGTAAAACTTCAGTATGTGTTATTCTTAATTCTAATGGATTTCCCAGTATTTAGCATTGCCTATGTGATTTATGTTGTCTTTTGAGTTAGTATTTGTAGTGATTCACTGCTTTTTGTCAGGCCTTAAAATATGCAATTATCTTAGAAATCTTTGAAGAAGTCAAGTATTGAGATGGATCTTTACATTCTAAGGATCTTGAAGTAAAGACAACAAGATGTAACAATCATTTGACAGAAATGAAGGCAGCGAAAGATTAAAACTCTATGTAATTGAATTGATAAAATTTCTGAATACTTTCATGGCTATAGTTTATGGAGCCTAAAAAATCTAGGCTTGAAAGTTAGAACCTGGCTGCTTCTACCATGTTTAAGAACACTCATAGGTCCTAGTCTACCCATTTATCAACCACTTATGCTTTATATCAATTTCAACTACATCCAACGTGCTGTGCATAATCTTGTTGACTGCTTAGGTTAAACACACTCGTAAGTCCATTGAGCTAACTTTATTCTGGGATGGGTTCTGTAAAATTTTGCATAGTATCTACTGCAGCATGTTTTTACATGTAATCAACTATTATTTTCTAAGACAAAATCGAGTTGTCTTTTCTTTGCTTTCCTAATTTTATGAGATGTTTCTGGAACGAGTTCATTTAAAGGCTCAAATATCGGTCATTTAATAAGGACAGAGACCATGTAGTTGTATAACTATGGTCTACTTTAAAACCTTGTGGACTTAAACAAAGGTAGTTCTTAAATGTTAGGAACTACTGTTGTTATTTATTTACCCCAAAAGTTAACATGTAATATTCAGAATAAGTATCTGTAATAGTTTCTTCACAATCTATGCTAACAAAAGATTTTCTTTTTCTTGAGAAAGGCAAAAAAGTGATCTCACTGCCCCACAACATATGTGGCACTGCGACAGTGTTAAAATTTTGTGTATCTGTGAGAGAGAATTCATCTATCAGAGTTTTACTATTGTCATAATTCACCAGCTGAACTTCCTTTGGAGTTTTGAAGTCTTCAATGCTATCACCACCCAGAATCTGTTGTATACATTTTCCACAAATTGAAAATAAGCATATCTCCATGACTTCTTGAAAGTAAGGATGCCACAAACAGCTGAGAATCCCACTGCAACACCAGGTCCTATCCCAGCATAGAACCATGAAAAATCAGACTCTTTCCCAGGTCCATGTTCATCACTAGACCTTTTTCCATCAGATGATTTATCTTCAGGGCAAATGATGAGGAGTGGTTTACCACAAAGTCCACTATTGCCTTCATAACTAGATTGGTCATTCAAAGTTTGTAGTTGATTTCCAGATGGTATTCGCCCTGATAGATTATTAAACGAGAGATTTAGGTAGCTGAGAGAGTTTATAGTGGATAAGCTTTGAGGAATTGAACCAAAAAGTTCATTCCTTGATAGATCGAGAGATTCGAGTTGTTTCAACTTGCCGATTTTTTCTGGGATTCTTCCAGTTAGATGATTATTGGACAAAGTCAGACTTTGCAACCCCACAAGATCCATTAACTCTTCCGGGATCTCTCCAACTAAATAATTTCCTGAAAGCTCCAGGGATCTAAGATAGGGAAGGTTTGAGGAATACTCGAGTTCTCTTCCTTTCATAAAGTTTGAAAGCTTTTGAGGATGACGAGTTAAATAAAAGGCAAATGGTATAATGTCCGAGTTAGTAGATACCATTGCGCTTAAGTTACCGAAACAGGGAGGGATTTTTCCTTCTAACAACTATATTTGTTTTGAGCCAAGTTTAAAACTTGAAGATTTGATAGGTGGCAGATTTGAGTGGAAATGTCGCCATAGAAATTGTTGGATTGAAGTCTAAGGATTCTCAAATTTGATAATTCTCTACCGATCCATGCAGGTATAGTGCCTGTCATTTGATTTTCACCAAGATCAAGAACTTGAAGACTTTTCAAATTCTCCATTGTCCAGGGGAACTCCCCCTGAAACTTATTTTGGCTCAGGAGTAAATATACCAGAGGTGCCATGTTACCAAATGAACTTGGAATATGACCAGACAGACTATTGTTTCTCAAATTTAGCGTCTTCAACTGCTGCAGGTTCCCTAGGCATAAAGGGATTTTTCCTGATAACTGATTGTTGGAGAGATCTAAATTGAACAAAGTCTGTATGTTGCATATATAATCAGGGATACTCCCGGCCAATAGGTTGTCATTGAGATGGAGATATCGCAATATCAATGGCACTTTCGACTTCCCATCTAGCGGAGGAATATTTCCTGTCAGCAAATTTCTTGAAGCATCAAGTGCAATAGCATTTGGAGGAAATGATGTCAAGGAGCCCTCAAATTTGTTGGAGTACAAAATTATGCTTCGATCAAAGGTATTAATTTCTTTGAAGACTGGTGGCTTTCCTGTTATGTTGTTATTGTTGAGATCCAAGTAGTGAATCTGTGAAAATATGCTTTCAAACCAATCTGGCATGGCATCTGAGATGCTTGCATTTGACATTATTAACGTATTAACCTCCTTTTGTGTTCGAAGCCATGAAGGGAATTGAGGCCCTACTTTGGTGGAATCCATGTGAATATATTGGAGTTGAAAAGGAGGAATCCATAGGGAGCTTACATTCCACCTCAATAAGGTTGAAGAAATATCGAAAAATTTCAGTTCCCTTAGTTTGACAAAGTGAACTTCAGACAGCATACCACTGAATGGATTGTATGAAAGACGTAATCTTTGCAGCTTTGTTAGCTGCCCAAGACTTGTAGTGAATGGTACCAGAAAATTCATTAGAATGAAGATGGAGTACATTAAGGGAAGACAGATTCCCGAGGCAAAGCGGAAGTGAGCCCTGAAAGTGATTAAAACTCAAATACAGATAAGCCAGGCTACTCAAATTGCATAGTGAACTTGGTAATGAAGTTCTGAGGAAGCTATTGGAAGAAAGATCAAGGAAAGTAAGAGACGTCAGCTGTGAAAAGGAATCATGAATCGGACCGTGGAAATAGTTACCTTCAAGATGAAGATTCATGAGTGAAGTCATATTGGACAACCAAAGAGGGATTGGGGAGTTGAAACCATTCCCGCGAAGATCAAGGGAAGTTAGAGAGGTGAAATTGACTTTTGAAAGAGAAGGAATGGTTTTAAGATCACAACCTGATAAAGTTAATGATAACAAAGAAGGAAGCATGTTAATTGCATGCAACCAATCTCCATTGTCCTCGAAGTGTACCCCAGACAAGTCTAAACTTTCTAGAGAAGAAAGCTGATGCTACCCACCAAAGATTATTTGCAGTTAATGTGTAATCCAAGCCAAGACTCCAACCTTGAGGTGAATCTCCAAGATGAAGGTACTTTAATCTTGAGAGATTTCCTAGATCATTGGGAACTAACCCTTCAAAGCCTGCGCTAGAGAGGTCGAGATATCTCAAATTTCTCAAGGATCCAAGAAATGTTGGAATTGGAATCCCTGAAAAGTTGTTCATGCTGAGGTCCAAGTAATGCAAATGCTCCAAATTCAGCAAAGAAGGATTCATCTGACCTCCCAGACATGTGAGGCTATAGTTTTCAGCGTAGCTTGGATCATAAAAATCCCTGGAAGGATCAAAGGGAAAGTGGTTATGTAGATCAAGTTTCACAACATGGCCAGTGCTCTCGCTACAACCAACTCCTTCCCATGAACAGCAATCTTTTCCAGACCACGACGACAAACGATTTGATTTATCTATTAGGCTTTGCCTAAACTGGAGAAGAGCTTTTCGCTCACTCTCGTTTTCTCTAACAATGCAGCTTGTGTTTGAGTAGACTTTTCTGCTGCAACCAAGCTGAATTTGCACACTGAAAACAGAAAAATGTAAGAGAAGTAAAGTTGCACTAGGGAAATGTCCCATGTTTTTGCTAATGATGGTGAACTATGTAATGTATATACGAAGATGTTCTTTTCTTTTTTCTTTTTAACATTAGTTTAGTGTGAATTCTGGTATTTATATAGAATTTGATAATTATTGATTTTTTGTGAGGTCTTTGTCAAGCTTGACCGGTGCACTGGTTGAAGTTCTTGTGGATGTCAATAAATTTGCTGGAATGAGCGTGTATTTAGTGGAGGAGACTTTGAGCAAGACTCGAATATGCAGGCTATACATCATTTTAACTATCAATTTCTGAGGAGAATTGGAACTTTGATCGAGTCCGGGCTGTGCAATTTTTTTCATTGGAAGTGGAAAATTTTGATAACACGTAGAAGATTTACATT
The DNA here is from genome assembly GCA_025175665.1 of Cinchona pubescens. Taxonomy (NCBI): domain Eukaryota; kingdom Viridiplantae; phylum Streptophyta; class Magnoliopsida; order Gentianales; family Rubiaceae; genus Cinchona; species Cinchona pubescens. The sequence continues at coordinate 330,149 of JANKKI010000109.1, forward strand.
AATGTCAAAAAAATTCTCACAAAATGTACAAGAACCACACAGATGGATATATGTACAATTTGAACAGAACATTGAGTAAAATCCCTTGTAGAATTCATGCAAATTGAAGGGTTGTAATGTACTACCAAGTTGGGTTTGACCAATAACTTTAGACCTCTAAATTAGAGAACTAAAATATTTAAATTAAATTATTAATAATTTATAATCTAAAATATTATAAACGTGTCTCACATTCACCCATCTTAAAACCTTGCATCTCCGAAATACTCGCAACAAATTATATTCGATTGTGCAGGACTCTAGTGTTACCAATTGTGATACTCCATACTCCATTGTGTAGGATTATAGTGATACCAAGTATAATGTCTCGGTTTAGACAGGTCTCTAATCTCAATATAATATATCCGATGTTGGATGTGTTGGATGTGTGTCACAATACATTTTGCCAAAAATTTCCACAACTCCAAAAATTTGCGCAGCCCCGGATTCAACTAATGTTATTGTCAGTGATCAATTCTTGTATTTAAGTTTCCTGCGTAGCACTTGGTCCATTATAGATTTCGATTAGTTCGACTTTAAAAGCTTAAATTACTTTGTAAATTCGAAAATTTTAATAGTTTTGTTTTTTTTTTTCTTGGTAAGAAAGGTCTAGCTACAGTACTAGCAGTGATTCTCATGATTTCTGTAAGGTTGTGTTTAAATGCGTAGATTTGAATTGAAAGAAATATTTGAAATGAATAAGTTTAAATTTGCTAAATTTAAAATAATATAAAATTTGAATGAATTTCAAATTTAATCGTTTAACTATTAAAATTATACTCTCAATATCAATTAATTTAATTAAATAACTTATTATAAATTGAAATCTCAAATCAAATTCATCTCAATCTCTTCCTCCAAACATAATATAAAAGACTGTATTTACTTGCTTGAGCTTGACACGTCAAGGTTGAAGTACAAGTGGAACTGTGGAAGTAATGTCTACTTTATATCATTCGTAAACGATGGTTAAGACTTTGACAAAAAAAAAAAAAGTAAACGACGGTTAGTTATCATAGACAAAATAATGTAGACATTTTCCACAAAGTGCATACATAAAGGATTCTTGACTATGTTGATAATGAAGGGTAATTTAAATAGTAATCTTTTCCTATAATTTAAATAACAAGTTTGAATTATTAATGAAATAAATAAAAATTCACTATAAATCTTTTTATATATAAAAAAAATTCTTGACTATGCTTCCATAACTAGTCTAGCAAATTTAGAATAGTCCAATTTTGGAGAAGGAATGTGAGGACTTGAGACGTTTGAGGGAGAAGAATGTTTTGGATTCTCGAGTAATGTCGTTGCCTGATGTTATGGTGGTCCCTAAATTAGATTGAGGGACACTTCATGAAGAAAGTGTTGTACTACTAATCTATCTATATATATATACAAAAAAATGGAGAAATACTTTGAAAAAAAAAAACAAAAATTAGGAGAAATAATATATATATATATATATATATATAAACAAAAATTAGGATATATATTATTTCTCTTAATTTTTGTTTTTTTTTTTTCCAGAACTTAATTTCATTATAACTATTTGCTTCTTGTCTTCTTCAAATTCATAAAAGTCAGTTTTTTCTAGTCACATTTCAAAAGCATAGAGTTAGGACTAAAAAAAAAAAAGGTTTATCCTAATTACAACTACTACTCTTCAAGTTTTAATAATTATACTTACACCCCTATTTTAAGATTTCAGGTAACAACAAAACCCAATTTGTACAACTAAATATCCAAAAATACCCCTATTTTTTTTTTAACACGAAAATATTTAAAAACAAATATTGAATCATTTAATCACCTAATACATCAAAATCTTCTAACAAAATTCCGGCGGCAGCACCATCCCTAAATCCAAATCAAGAACAAATTACTCTCCCACTTGCTTGCGCACAAACCCACATTGCAGAAGCTCATAGTTTTGTCATCGTCACCATACCCATGCATACCATCAATTTCATTCACACAACTGTAAAAATGACTATCCAAATAGTCCAAAATCCCGGGGGCAAAACCCCAATACCAAGATTTAATTTGGGGCCAGTTTTTATTGTGGCTCCTTGAATAACTCGTCATCCATTACCTCCTTGAAGCCTCCAATCGGCGCTGCCACTGCAACTTTTTCGTGGGTGGAAAGGGCGGAGAATAAGATAGGTGGTTTGAGTAGATTTGGGGATAAGGGCAGGGTGGTGGTGGATTTGGTCAACCTTGGAAGCAATGGTTATGGGGAATGAAATTTGTTGATGTGTGAAAAATTTTCGCATCAAAGTATAAAAATTTAAATCCAAAATCTAATTATAAAAGTATTCCAAAGCAAAGTGTTGACGCGTGTTAAATTCACGATGCAATTACCTGCGACAATAAAAAGAATGGTTGGATTCGGCGGACTTTGTCCCCGAAGAACTCCAACGCTCAAGTTAGAAGTTGTTGACAAGAGGAAAATTAGGGAGCATAATGAAAGTTATGAATGAAAAGAATTTTGTAACGACGGCTGTGTTCTTGTGTCTGTCCTTTCTACTAACCTTGAGTCCCCCTTATACAGGTTAAGTATTTATAGTGGTTTTGGATGCCTTATGGGCCTTGACATAATTATTTTGCCCATGAAACTTTTATTTACCTTGGATTGAGTTCACGTCAAAAATTACGAAGACGCTCCTGGTTTTAATTGACTATTTTCACCACCTTACCATGTGTTCATGTACTATTGGGTGACATATTTATGTATCATCATTTGTCTTCCACTCTCAATTCGAGTTTATCCGGGTTAAGAGTAATTCAGTGGTTTTTTATTTGTGTCATGGCTGGAGCTAATAGGATTTTGATCGGAGTCAAATTCAGAATTTTGAATTGTCCCCGTAGGGAAAATTTTTGAATTTCAACTATTTCACCATTTGCTTGAAAAGTTTTGTTGAGTAGGCCACCAAAGAAATTTTTCTCCCAAAAATTTTATAGGGGGAATCAAGTGTTCAAGGACCCAATCTCAACACACCATAGTATCTAAACGCACCATAGTATCGAAATATCATAGTATCCTACATACCATTACTAGATGAGTATCATATTCCATCATAGTACCCAATATCCCCATACCATAGTATCCTATCATAATCCCTAAGCACCATAGTACCCTATCATAGTCCCCAAACACCATAGTACCCTATCATAACTCCTTACCCGAGTACAACACTCATCTCCACTACACCATTTCCACTCCAAGTAAGCACAATTGTATTATCTTCTTTTACTTCTTCTTATTTTTTTCTCGGTATTTTGTCAAACACCTTGTGTGCATTTTGAACAAATTCTTTCTGAAATTAAATAGTTCAAGTACAATGTACTTTAGCAAAACTCACGTGACCATTAATGGCTTGAGATTCAAAATTGTTTGAATTCATCTGTCTATGACTTGGTCAATGCTATTCATATCACTTTTGTGCACCAAACATCAACTAAACTGGAGCAATCATCCATTATTACCAAAATCTTGTCTTTGAAATGGAAAGGCAAGCCACGTATTAAGTGTGGCCAGGAACTTCACTTGTGCTTTTCTCTAAAAAAAATTTGCCTTTGAAACCAAAAATGATACTCACGGCATTGGTGAGAGCTCTGAAGCAAACTGCGTCCAGTTGAATTTGTTTATTTGCTGCCATGGTCTTCTAATGGTGTCATTGAAATTAAGCATAAAAGTGGTGAATTTACTGATCATTGGAGTGAATTTTTGGTGATTTGTTCTCCTCTTTTAGCCTTCATCTCACCTTGAGCATTTTGTCATATACATGGTAGACACTTAACAAAATACTACTATCTCCCTCGTTAGCTTTGAAAATTGGTTATTTAGTAATGATCTAAGCTGAATTGAGGTTATCCATGGACTTCTTGGGTGAAAGTGATGAACTTAAGAGGAAGAGAAAGAAGAAGAAAGAAGATAAAAGAAAAATGAAAGACAACAGAAAGAAAGAAGAAATGAGAGGGAAGAATGGGTTGGACAATGAAGATAAGTATATGGTGGAAATCTTTTGCAAGGAATATCTGCTTCAACCACCGGAATTGCTGCGACACAAGACTATCGAAGCAGATGTGGAGAGTAGCAAAACTTCTCCACAAGCCGTTGCTATTGCTACAACCAAGAGCTTGAGTGTGAAGACGTCATCATTAGTTGCCATCTCTATCATTCCAATTGTTGACAGTCACAATCTCGTCGAAGGCGCAGTTGAGAACTATTCTAATGCTGCTGCCCGGAATTCTCAAGTTGTTCCTACAGTCATTTCACACGAAAACTCAACCCAAGGGCCTTGTCTTGCAACAACTTAGATCCAACAAAATGTTATGGCGAATGCTACAATTTCAAACATAGGCATACCTAAAGAATTTCCCAATATCGCTGCTCTTCCCCAAGCTGCCATCACACCTTCTCAAGAAAAAGAAATCACAACTTTTGAACAAAATATGGTTGTTCAAGCAAGAGGTAGTTCGGCTAAATCTGATGGCATGATCCTTGGCTTACCCGCAAAAATCGAAACAAAGGGGAAGGCCAAAAAATCCCTCTCGACTACCCACGAGAGAAAGTACTACTTCTTCAAATATCATAGATGCATTTGTGAGAACAAATCCTTTGCATGAACCACTTGACTCTAACTTTATGGATGTTGTTAATGGGATTAATGGCACACAAGAACAGGGTGTTGACGAGTTGTGTATGGTTTTGCATGACGTTGACATTGCATCTCACCAAGAGGAAGTAGATCACCCAATAAAGGGATCTAAACCAAATGAACTTTGTCGAAACTTATTCATGGGTAGACCATTATTTGGAGGTACTTCATCTTCCAAAGTAAGGGTGAATTTGTGCCGTACCAATACCTCATGTGCAAGGATACCACTTGAGCATTCATATTTGTATAGGTTTAAAGAACATCACTCTATGATTGCACCCGCGGGTAATCACTTGGTCCAATTTGAGTATGCGAATGATTTTAAGCAAAAAAATTCTAGCGAAGAGGACACCAACGAAAGTGAGCATGATGGTATAAGTGAAAACTCCATGGGTGAATATGAGCAAGGGGTGACCTCTCAACCGGAACAAGAGGAAACTAATGAAGATGATCCTAGTGGTTGCTTCTTGGATGAAAACAAGCAAGTAAATGTTATTGATACGGTTGCCACTATTCCCTCGCAAAAGAAAGGGAAAGAAACTTTCGCTCATCCTCGCCAAAAGGAACAAGAAGAGGCCAAGGATTCTACCAAGGGCTTTGATTACATGTACTCCTAATTGCCTTCTTCGATTGTCGACATGTATTTACTTAAAAAATGGGTGGGGTTGTTTCATATTCCCGATTGCTTCAAAGTGAAGGTGCCACCCCCTGAGCATCGACCTTGCATGAATTTTTCAGGATACATCTCAGTGTATTTGGTGCAACTGAAGGCGGGGTTGAGGTTCCCATTACCCATTTTCTTTGAAGAGTTGTTGGAGCATTATCAAATCGGTCTCAGACAACTATATGCTAGATCTATCCGAAACATCAATGCATATCTTATTACTTGTGCAAGCCTTCATGTGAAACCTTCAATTGCATTGAACACTTTCAAGAAAATTCTTCATGTGACAACAAAGAGAGATAGGGTGTCTATTGGTTGGAAGACTAATTTGAAACTAGTTGAAGATGTACGCCCCAAGGTTGATAATTGGAGGAATAATTATTTTTTGATCCAAAGGCGACCCGACTGGAATTTTCCCACATGGAACTATGACTTGCAAGCTTCCAAAGCTAACAAACTTGTTCCTCTTAGAGCGTATGAGAGTAATTATCTTTCTAAACTTATGAGAGCTGAAAAACTCCCATGGCAAGTGGTGGTTAATGAGCAAGTTTTAGTGTTGGCGAAATTGAGTCCTGCCAATCTTGATCCTACATTTCTTTTAGCTTGACACGCATATATTTTCACTTAGCATTTTTGCATATGTCTTCTCTTCTTTGCATATAACTTGAATATTACTTTTGCCTTGGACCCAACTTATTTTTTGATTTTGTAGTGAAAGCCATAGAGGATGCCATTTGCGAGAGTGCTTTGAAGCGGAGACAAGCTCAATTCACAAACATCAAGGTTTTTCTCACCCACCTAAGGATGTGACCACTGAGGCCGGGGGAATAAAGAGACCCCCTCAAGAGGTTCTTTCCAACCTTTACCAAAGAAGAAAACCCCACTTCCTATTGAGACTGCTCCATCACCTTTGCCTCAAGTTGAAGTTCCAATCCAAGAGGTCTCTATCCAAGTAGCTCCTGTCCCGAGTCCGCTTCAAATTCAAACTTTCTCTCATATTGGAAGTTCCTCTTCCTCACGCATGATCTACGCCTCTTTTTGGGAGGTATACGAGGATTCTACTTTGAAGGATGTAAGTCGTCATTTGGTTGAGGCATTAGCATTACCCAAGTCACAAAAGGAGAGAGTCGGCAAACCCTTGAGCTCTACTTGTATCGCCGATCCCGAAGCCATGTTTCATCATATTACTCAAGTAAACTGTTTCTCCTTCTTTTCGTAAAAATGCCCAAGTATTTTTTTGATTATACTTATGGATAACACTATTTTCTTCCTATGGTCTTGTTAGTAGATTGGTGATCTCTACTACCACTTGAAAAAAGTTCAAGAATATCACCTTTCTCAAATTTCAGCTTTGGAGGCCAAGCTTAAAAAGTCAGAAGAAGCAAAAGAGACACATTTTGAAGCCATGTGCGCTGCATCTAAATACAACCAAGAGAACCTCCAAGAGATTGCCAAATTGAGGAAAGAGAACCAAGAACTTCAAGCCTCTCATAAAAATGAGATTAATGAGATCCAAGCATCTCATAAAAATGAGGTGAAGAAGCTTCACATGTTGCACAAGAATGAGCTTAAATTCACAGAAAAGAAGAGTAGAGATTCTACAATCCTTGAGTTCCTTGATTCTCAAAACTACCAAGATCGCATGAAAAAGCATTTGGTAGACTACCGTGCTAGCCCTGAGTTTTAGGATTTGGTAGAAAACCGTAGCATGGGGTATTTTGACGAGGATTATGGCCGGGCCTTGTCCTATGTGAAGAAGAAGTATCCAAGTTTGGATATTGAAGACTCTGCTTTAGGGTCGTGTTCCTTATACCCCTCTTCACCCTAGCCTTTTGGGGGTTCCCCCTGAGGTTGGAGTAGCTTAGTTTAGCCTTTTGCTTAACTATTTTACCTTTTAGAGACTTAGAGCTTGAGTCTTTTTTATGTACGGGCTCCATTTTCGACTAGTATTAATACTTACTTCACTTGCATTTGTTGCTTGGCTTTGATTTAGGGTCTTCATTGTACCAACTTCACCCATGCTATGCTTTTCCTTTGCTTGTATGATATAGCGGCTTCCCTTCGATAGTATGTGCTTTTGTTCTTCCTTCAAGCATTTCCCCCTTAGACACTTGAATATTTTTTCAAGTGACTAAGGTTGTGAGGTTGAGCCTTCATCGCTCTTATATGCAAAATTTATCATCGCCCTCAAAAGGACTAAGGTGGTATACTTGACCAAGGAAGTATGTCTTCAAAGAAAAGTTTTTTTTTTTTTTTCGCCCCTAGAGAAGTCATCCTAGGCACAAATCTCCCAAGTAAATTGTTTGCCTTAGTGTTGTTACTCAGGATTTCTTAGGCGCAAATCTCCCAGAAAAATTTTACTCTAATCCTCAGAAGGACTATCGTTGATCTTTTGACTTTACTTAACCAAAGAATTACTTCTCCAAGGACAAGTTTATTTTTGCGCCCTGAGGGGTTGTCCTAGGCACAAATCTCCCAAGTAAACCTTAGTGTTGTTACTAAGGTTTTCTTAGGCGCAAATCTCCTAGAAAAATTTTACTCTAGTTCTCAGAAGGACTATGGTTGATTTTTTGACTTTACTTAACCAAGGAATTACTTGTCCAAGGAAATGTTTATTTTTGCCCCCTGAGGGGTTGTCCTAGGCACAAATCTCCCAAGTAAACCTTAGTGTTGATATTAAGGTTACCTTAGGCATAAATCTCCTAGGAAAATTTTTCTTCTTGCTCCCGGAAGGACTGTGGTTGCTCTTTTTAGCCTACTTAACCAAGGAATTATTTCTCCAAGGATAAGTTTATTTTCGCCCCTGGAGGGATCATCTATGCCGACTCCGGAGCATGGTCTTTAATTTTTGTTCCCCGGAGGGAGTAAGTGACCCTAGAGAGTATGGTATCTCAGAGGATGCTCCCCGGAGAGAATAAGTGACCTCAGAGAGTTATAGTTTTGCACTTGGAGGTTTGGAGTGTTGGGTGGATGATAGGACCACTATTCTAGAAATAATGAGTCATTATCTAGGCAAAAGATTTAGAAATTTTCATTAATAACAAAAGAAAATATTTACAAATTTCACAAGTTTGTTTCACCTCGGATGGTGTCGCTTGGCTTAGGGAATTTCAAAAAACAAAAACAACATAAAGAAAGTTTAAAAATAGATTTTTTTTTTCAAATTTTGGACATTCCAAGTGTGAGGTATGAGTTTTCCATCCTTGGTCTTCAACTTATAGGCACCATTAGAGTATGTTTCAACTACCTAGTAAGGACTTTCCCAATTTGGCTAGAGTTTTCCGGAAGCTTGGGGTTGGCTCACCTTCGCCTTTCTTGTAACCCTACAAAATCTCCTACTCAGAATCTCCTATCTCAGACTTGTCGGTTGTATTAACGAGCAATCCTTTGCTTGTCTTCTTGAATTTTGAAGTACGCCTTATCCCTTTCTTCCTCAAGTAAGTCAAGGTTAGACCTCAACCCTTCTTCATTTTTCTCCAAGTTGAAGTTGTAAACACGAAAACCTAGCATGCCAATTTTCATAGGTATAAGTGCTTCGGAACCATAAGCAAGGTTAAAAGGAGTATCTCCGGTAGCATTTTTGTAGGTGGTGGTGGTGCGGTATGACCACAAAACACTTGGGAACTCTTCAACCCACTTACCCTTAGCATCATCAAGCTTCTTCTTAATGCCTTCAAGAATGGTGCGATTAGTCACTTCAACAAAACCATTGCTTTGAGGATGGCTTACTGAGGAGAAACATTGTTCTATACCCAACTCTTGGCAAAACTTTTTGAAGGGTGCTCCTTGAAATTGCAAGCCATTGTCCGAGATAAGTGCCTTGGGTATTCCGAGAATGACACATAACATTCTTCCAAAAGAATTGTATGATTTGTTGATGAGTAATGCTTGCCAAGGCTTCGGACTCTACCCACTTAGTAAAATAGTCAATGGTTAGTAAAATAGTCTATGGTTACCACCACAAACTTCTTTTTAGCCAGAGCTATTGGAAAAGGACCCAAAATATCTATGCCCCACTGAGCAAAAGGCCAAGGAGTAAGAATTGGACTAAGATGTTCAGCCGGATGGCGAGGTTAATTGGAGTAAAATTGGTAGTTATCACATTTTTGCACATAATTCGTGGCATCTTCTAACATTCTTGGCCAATAATAACCTTGCCTTTGCAAATCCCCTCATGCACTTCGTCTAAAGCATATTGAGCTTCACTTGGATTTAGACATCGAAGATAAGGCATTGAATAAGATCTTCGATACATAGTTTCATCAATGAGTAAGTACTTGACCAATCTTCTTTCTACCCTTTGAGCCTCGATCTTATCGTCGGACAATTTTTCTTTCTTTCAAGTATTGAAGAATCGGGGTCATGCAATCCGGAATAGAGTCGATATCCATGACCTCCCCGTGGACTATACTTTTTTCCTTTATAACCTCCATGAATACTTCCTTCAACACATTGGAATGCACAGAGCTTGCAATTTTTGAGAGGCCATCAGCTTCCTTGTTTTCATCTCAACTTACATGGACTATGTCAAATTTCTCAAAGTGTGAGATCAAGTCTTTTACCTTGTTTAAGTAAAATTGTAGGGGTGGCTCCCTTGCTTCATATTCTCCTTTAACTTGTTGAACTACAAGGTTTGAGTCCATATTTGCCAATAAGTTTCTGACCTTCAACTCTTTAGCTAGCCTAAGTCCGGAAACTATGGTTTCATACTTGGCTTCATTGTTACTCGTTTGAAATTCAAACCTTAAGGCGTAGCTTGTCTTGAATCCCTCCAGAGAGGTAAGAACAATACTTGCGCCACACCCTTCGGCATTGATCGTTCCATCCACATGCATTTTTCACAGGGGTGGATCTATGATTTGCCCCTTGGAGAGGGTAACCTCTTTTTGAATCTTTTCTTTATTTAGATCTTCTAAGTTCTTCTCTTCTACCCCTTCCAAAATGAAATCGGCTAAAACTAGTGCTTTGATTGCCACCCTTGGTTGAAAACGGATGTCATGCTCACTTAACTCGATGGCCTATTTTACCAATCGCCCCTGGACTTCGGGCTTCAAGAAGACGGACTTGAGTTGGTGATTGGTAAGAATTACAATTGGATGACTCAAAAAGTAGGGCCTGAGCTTTCTCGCTGCCATCAGCAAGGCTAAAGCCAATTTTTCAATGGTAGGATACTGCGTTTCTGGGTCACTTAGCACTTTTCTCACATAGTATACTGGCTTTTGGACCTTATCTACTTCTTTGATTAGAACGGCACTTACTGCCGTGGATGAACAAGCCAAATATAAGTAAAGGGTCTCTCCGGATTCGAGTTTAGTTAGGAGCGGGAGAAAAGCTAAGTACTCCTTCAGGACTCCTCAAATGATTTTGGCATTCCTCTGTCCATTGAAAATTCTTGGAATTCCTTAAAGCTTTGAAGAAATGCAAATCTCTATCTCCGGACTTGGATAAGAAACGACTTAATGCGGCAAGTCATCCTGTAAGTCTTTGCACTTCCTTGATTCCCCTGGGAGGTTCCATGTCTTGAATAGCCTTGATCTTTTCAGGGTTAACTTCAATGCCTCTTTGAATTACCATGAATCCCAAAAATTTACCACCGGAAACTCCAAAAGCACATTTTTTTGGATTTAGCCTCGTCTTGAACTTTCTCATGGTAGTGAAGGTTTCCCGGAGGTCCTCCACAAGATCTTCTTTTAACTTACTTTTGACAAGCATGTCATCTATGTAAGCTTCTTTATTTTTGCCCATCTGATTGGCAAACATTCTATCCACCATCCTTTGCTAAGTGGCTCCAGCATTTTTTATGTCGAAAGGCATTATCTGAAAACAGTAAGTGCCGGAGTCGGTGATAAAGGCGGTCTTGCATGCCCTATCCTTGCAATTCAAAAGGATTTGGTGATACCCTTTGTATGCATCCACAAAAGACATCACTTCACACCAGAGGTGGATTCTACCACGGTATCTATGAAGGGTGTAGGATAGCAATCTTTGGGGAAAGCTTTGTTTAAACTTGTGAAGTCTATACACATTCTTCACTTAGCCCCTGATTTTGGCACCATAACTACATTGCTTAGCCATTCGGGGTATTGGATTGCTTCTATGATCTTGGCATCCAAGAGCTTGTCTACTTCACATCTACCGCTTGGCTTCTTTCGCTTCCAAAATTTCTTTTCTTTTGGATGACAGGTTTAAAACTTGGATCTACATCAAGGGAATGCTTGGCGATGTCGGGGTCAATTCTTTGCATGTCCGAAGGGTCCCAAGCAAAGAGATCTTTGAATTTCCTAAGCAAAGAAATTAGGGTTTCTTTGACGTCTCCTGGGAGGGACTTTCCCAATTTCACAACCTTACACGGGTCATTTTCATCTCATACAATAAGAGCACATTCTCAAGTTCTTCGGTGGGTTTTCCTTTTGGGTTTAGTTCTTCTTTTCCTTCAAAGAGTTGAACATTGCAACTAGGACCAACCTCCTTCCCTTTCAACTTTAATGAAGCTATATAGCACTGTCTTGCTGCTACTTGATCTCTCTTTATCTCGCCCTTTCCATTCTCTGTTGGGAACTTCATTTTCATGTGATGAGAGACAGGGATAGCACCAAGTGCGTCAATAGTAGGTCGGCCAATAATGATGTTATGAGGTGAATATGCCTTGGCGAATACAAAATCAATCATGAGTTGAACATCTTGAGGAGGTGTACCAAACATAATAGGAAGAGTAATGTATCCAAGGGGTTCAACCACTTCCCCAGCGAACCCAACCAAGGGCGAAGTCATGGGTTTCAAGTCTTTTTCCTCCAATTTCATTTGCTTAAAGGCTTCATAAAAAGAATGTCCGTAGAATTTTCATTGTCAATCAAGGTTTTTCTTCATATCACAGAACCCACTTTTTGAGATTTGCAACGGGCAAGGTCACTGCCAAAGGAACTCTATGAGGGTGAATAACCTGAGCTGCCTCCTCCGCGGTGAATATTATGTCTTGGCACAACCTAGGTCTCTTGATGATAGATTGGACCAAGTTGATTTGACGAGTATAGGCCTTGTGGGATGATGTGGAGTCACTATTTGTTGCCCTTCCAGAGATAGTATGAATGATGATTCTTCCTTGGTTTTCCACTCTCGCTACTCTTTCTTCTTGAGGTGGACCTTGATCTCCTTTGTCCGGGTTTTGTTCTTGATGTTGGGGTGATCTTCCTCTATCCATCTCTTGGATAAAAAATTCTTAAGATAACCCCTTCTTACCAAGTTTTCAATCAAATTTTTGAGTAAGATACAATCATAGGTCTCATATCTATGATCTTTGTGAAAATAGCACCATTTGTTCTGGTTGTGCCGCTCTAGGTCACTCCTTATAGGCCCAGGCCACTTGACAAAGGGTTCTTTTTATGTGATAGCCAAAGGATGCGTGAAAGTTGTGCATTAAGTGGTGTATAAACTCTAGGAGGGTCGAGACTCCTCCTATGAGGAACAGTTACGGATAACCTATCTCTCATACTAACTTTCTTCGGAGGTTCTGCTCCACTGATTCCTCCATTTGCTTTTCTCTTCTTTCTATTTTCACCCCCAGACTCTCTTTTTCTACTTTTCCCTTCATCTGCTTGAGCAAACTCTTCTGCCCTATATAAAAGTTCATTGAGGATGGAAGGTGTCCTCAAATTAAGATCAAATGAGAACTTTTCGACTTAACCCCACTTTGGAATGCCATGACTTGCATATCTTCTGTTGCTCCTTGAATCCCAATGGCTTCCTTCTTGAATCAATCCACGTAGTTGAGAAGAGATTCATCTGGCCTTTGCTTAAGAGTAAGCAAATGAGTCATTGTCTTCAGAATCCTCTTTTGATTCCCAAATTTGTTCAAGAAGAAATCTGCAAGTTGATCAAAATTTTTTATATCTCCTTTCTTGTAGAATCATCTGAACCAATCTGAAGCTGCTCCTTTGAGGGTTCCGAGGAATCCTCTGCACAGGATAGCATCTGAAGCACCTTGTAAACACATCTTGGCTCGATACTCGTTAAGGTGCTCTCACGGATCCGAACTTCCATCGTAAGAGTCAAAATGAGGTGTTTGCCAACGCCTTGAAAGGGGTTCTTGCATAATCTCATCAGTGAATGACAAGGAGTACTTGTATTTGGCAGCCATCCTCTCCTTGTCACCCATCTTATCTACCTGCGTTTGGAGCTCGTCCAATTTTCTTCTTAACTCTTCCTCTCTCTCGGGTATGCGTTCCAAAACTTGCTCTCTTTGACGAGGTCTTCCCCTTTCTCTTGCTACTGAGGCCACCTCGCTTGGGCTCCTCGGTCTAGCTTCACTTGGCCTGGAAGAGGCTTCCTTTCTATATTCATACTAGGCGAACCGGCCTTTATATTCTTGTCGAGTGGTTCTGAATGGAGTTACTTCCCTTTCTCCTTGGTTATTCTCCATAAATCACACGAGAATGTCTCTCATTTAAAGGAGTATGACGTGTAAAGTGGACAACCCGGGGGTTGCTACCAGAATTATGCGAATATTCTCTTCCTCCTTCACCACCTTGTTGCTTATGTTGATGTTTCATAAGAAGCTCCCTCAACATGACATTTTGTTGCCTTAGCAATTTTATCTCTGTAACCTTCTCATTGGCTTGGGGACCGGGATCCCCAGTTTGCCCCTCCATTCGATCAAAAACTCTAATTGATCAATTGACTAGTGTTGGGATATAACCTCTTTCCTTCTATCTGGATTGTGGCGGTGGGTGTTGTGCGTGCTAGGAGCCATAGGTAAAGACACAAAATGGCTTCTTGTTTGCTTCCCACAGACGGCGTCAAATGTTGATGCGTGAAATTTTTTTGCATCAAAGTATAAAAATTTAAGTCCAAAGTCCAATTACAAAAGTACTCCAAAGCAAAGGTATTGATACGCATCAAACCCAAGATGTGATTACCTGCGATCCAGCAAAAAGAACGGTGAGGCTTTGTCCCCCGAAGGAGGCTCCGACGCTCAAGTCAGAAGTTGTTGACAAGAGGAAAATTAGGGAGCAAAATGAAAGTTGTGAATGGAAAGAATTTTGTAATGAGGGTTGTGGTCTTGTGTCTGTCCTTTCTACTAACCTTGAAGATTAACTATTTATAGTGGTCTTGGATGCCTCATGGGCCTTTACATAATTATTTGGCCCATGAAACTTCTAGTTACCTTGGATTGAGCTCATGTCAAAAATTACGAAGATGCCCCTGGTTTTAATTGACTATTTTCACCACCTTACCATGTGTTCGTGTATTATTGGGTGACATATTTATGTATCATCAGAATTGATTGGTGGTGAGACAGAGAGATGGTGTTGAAAAGGGAGAATGGGGGAAAAAAGAGAAGGGGGATTAGAGGGAATGGAAAGAAAGTTAGAGAGGGAGGTGATGTAGAGATTGGACAGAAAGAAAAAAATGGGTTTGACGTTTGAGGTGTACTGATTAGGTTTATGTTTATTTATTTATTTTTTGGTGTGACTTAATTATAATACAAAGGTTATTAAAGTCCTTTTGTACAATCAGGAGAGGTAAGTGTAATTATTGAAACCTTAGAGGAGGTAGCTGTAATTACGATATATATGAGGGGAGGTATGTGAAATTATCCCAAAATATAATAATATATTTAAGTGTTTCTCTTATTTTTTGTGATGCCTAAAATACCAATCCTTAATGAAATATAATTTCCAATTGCCAATAGGAAAATATAATTAAATTATTTATCATAATTAAATAGTTTCATTCCTAATATATTCTTAATGAAGAATAATTGACATTAGTGTTAGTAACTTTGCCTACAATTCTATTCAAGATAATCTATTATTTTTATCATTTTCTATCCTACCTAATATACCCTTAATTAAATAGTTATGTCTAATATGCTTTTCGTGGTGTATAATTGGCCCATCTAAAATACTATATCTATTTAATGTAATAAAATTGTCACAATCATATTTTAAAATACTACTATTATTAATTGTATATATTTCAAACTGCCACAACATAATTCTTTATATTTATATAAAAATTTGGGCATAAAATGCATAATAAGATGGAAAAAAATTTATTTGTAAAAAAATAATTTACATTTGAGAAAAATATAATAAGAGTAATTTTTATAGCTATTATATATTTTTAGATTATTTTTTCCTAAATTATTAAAAAATTTGGCATAAATACGTAATAAGAAGGTATAATTTTTTAAGAGTAAAAAAATTAATTATATTTGCTCAAAGAATAAATAAAAATATTATGTTAATTGTTTTTTTTTATTCCTAATAAAAATAGTCTTTTCTTAACTATTATATATATATTATAAATTCACAAATAATTTTTTCTTTTCTCTGATTGTTTATTCAAATACGCTCTTGTTTGTCAGTTAATTAGACTCATTTTTGTTGTTTTCAGATGCCAATAAAATCTATATATATTTATTATAGTTAATGTGATTAATCAGGTATTTGTTTTGGTTATGATATGAACTTATTGTGGATTAGAATCAATGCATAATAAATGATTAATTGTTCATCGTAGCAGATAAGTTAAAATGTTAGATTTTCAAATTTATTAGTATTAGTAACCTCTTTCAATTATGGAATTAAGCTTACTTTTTCCCAAAAAAAAAAAAAAAAGTTCAATCTCACTAACATTTAACAGAAAATAAATAAAAGAAGAGAAAATGCCTTTGAAAAATTTTGTTTGTTGTATTTGACTTGATTGGATTTGAATTCAATAACATATCTTTTTAATATCAAAGTTTTTCTCCAACTTAAAAATACAAAATTAATAATCATATAAATAAAAAATTTAATATTTATAAAAGTGAAAAAAATAGTAGAGTACATAATCTTACTTTCTTATCCCATTTAAATTTTTATTACGATGAATTTAGATTTGTTTTCCCCTTCCATATACGAAAAAAAGAAAATTAACCAAGTAGTTTATTAATTTTATATTTCTTCAATAATCTAATATTTTATTACAAAATCCTTATCTTTAATAAATTATTTGTAAAATATTAGGGTTTATAATAATTATTGATTCAACTCATGATACGATGCAATGTCCAAAATATTCCAAAATAATCATTATAACACATACAAAAAATTTATGCATAATTTGTGAAGCTAATATGGAAAAAAATACTTTAGCAAGTAATTAATAAAGAAACAACACAGATTACGCAAACAAATCATACTATTAAATACTCTATATAGTTGTTGGTATATATTGAGTTTAAATGTCAATTTTGAGAACTATAATGCCAATTGTTATGGTATTTGACAAAAAATATTAGTTTAGAGTAACTATTAATGAGTTAGAAAAATTTTCAACCATTGGTACAATACCTGTCCAAAATAGTTTAAAATAATCATTATAAGACCTATAAGAATATTACGCGTAAATTGTTGGGATGATATATAAAAAAATAAGTAGGTAAATGTTGAACCCCAAGTATGATAATTTGTTTTGACTGATGATCAAATCGCACTAACAGTTTGAAAATAAGTATGCAGAAAAATAGGGAGTTTCGAACGTAAATGATTGTCCGAACACAATCAAGAAAACAACCAGTATAACTCTACGAACGTTGATGATTGTCCGAAAGGAAGACAATTCGGACGATGATAATCTTCTGACACAAAGAACCTGAAGCCGTCTTGGACGAAGAACAGTGTCCGACCATATTTTTAGAAGACATTGCATCGACCGGACGCAGGTTCTGACGCTTCCTCGGACGTCCGAACGAATACCCACAGAGAACGGACGCAATGTCGGACGCAGGATTTTGCAGCGGCAGTCCGAACGGTCCAACGGCTAGTTCGTTCGGACGCACACTTGCTGAATCGGCCGTCCAAAAGGTCCAACGGCTAGTTTTCCAGTAAACAGAAAATAGCCATTGGAAAGTTGTCAGAAGCAGATTTTGAGGAACTATATATATCCCTAAACCTGAATTAAATAAAAAGAGATTTCTTCATTTATTACAAATAAATTCTTGAGCTATTTGGGAGAAATAGTGAATACAAGTGTTGTAATAGTGTAGGTAGTTTTGTAAAAAAATCGTAGGAGTGTAAGAGTTCTTCAAGTGTAAGACTGGAGAGATAACAATTGTAACAAAGCGAGGTTGTGAGTGTAAAACTCTTAGCTCAACTAAAGAAATTTATTGTGAGCAAGAGTGATCCTCATTTGTGTACAAGAGCTTATTGTCTTACCTACTTTGAAGAGACTTGTAGTGGCTAAACTTCAAGTTGAGAACTTGGCAGTTTCCATTTAAGAAACTCTTTGTGGTTGTAAGCTCCAAGTTTGAGAAGTTTGAGAGTTTGGTTTGATACTCTTAATCTCAATCTTTTATTGGTTCTTTGTGATTCAATTGTTGAATCTTTACTTATGATTATTTATGCTTAAGTGTTCATTTGTCGCATAAAGTTTACATTTCCTTTTAAACACATCAAAAGGTTTGTTTTTGAAATAACCTAATTTACCCCCTTTTAGGTCATGCCCTTGGGACCAACAATTGATATCTCTTTCTTTTGGTTTAATCACCTTTGAGTAAAGATTATTATGACAACCAATAATGCTTTGTTTTTAGAGGGGCATTGCATTTCTAGACCTTCCATGTTTATGGCATTCTCTTATTTGTTTTTTGGAGGGATAGAATGAAAATTTTTGTTCAATCTATTGATATTGATTTATGGTATATTATTTGTGAAGGTCCTTTAGAAGCTAATATTGTTGATGAAAATACTCATAGATTAAGGCCTAAGACTAGATATGAGTTAAATGCACAAGATAGAATAAATTTATCTTTAAATGTTAAAGCCATTAATATTTTGTATAATGCCTTGGAAGCAGATAAGTTTTCTAAAGTAAAAGATTGCAAATTGGCTAAGAAAATATGGGACAAATTGAAAGAAATCCATGAAGGAAGTGAAGGTATAAGAGTGCAAAAGAAGTCACTTCTTGTGGCTAAATATGAATCATTCAAAATGGAATCTCATGAGGCTATTACATTAGAACATTGACAAGATGTATTGTAGGTTCAATGATATGGTAAAGGATTTGGAAGGTTTGGGTAAAGAATATTCTTTGGGTGATAAAAATAGAAATTTTTTGAATGTTTTACCTAAGGAATGGGAACCTAAATCCATTGGCATAGAGGAGTCTAAAAATTTAAGTTCTATGCCTGTAGAGTTTTTGATTAATTCTCTAACCTCCTTTGAATTGAAAATGAAATACAAGATACAAGATGAGGAGGCAAAAGGAAAAAGAAGCATAGCATTTAAAGCTTCATCACAAAGGAGAAAAGACTCAAGGAACCCTCACTTCGACAACTTCCAAATCACTTGGGATGATTGCAATTCGGATGGAGAGGTTGAAGAAGAATATCAGGAGGCTCAAATGGCTTTTATGGCACTTGGCAATAATGAGGTATCCTCTAGTTGTGATTCTTGTGATGATTCATGTGATAATGATGATGATGATGTTGAATCATTTATTTTTAAAATGCATGAATGATTTGAAAGAATCATATGCTAAGAACAAAAAGTTAAAAATAAAAGTTAATGCTTTATTGAATCTCAAAACTTGTGCATGAAAATAATTCTTTGACAAAAGAAAATGATGTTTTGAAGAAAAAATTTGTTGAAAAAACCAAGATCATGGAAGAACAAACTTCATTGAAGAAGCGATTAGATGATCTTGATAATATTTTGAAAAAGAAGAAAGAAAATGGTTTTCAAAAGAAAAGAACTAGAAATATGTTTTTGAACAAAAATTTTATCACCTTTAACAAGGATGATTTATGCTTTGTAAAATCTAAATCTTCTTTTTATGGCAATAAGAATATTATTTGTAATTATTGTCATCAACATGGCCATATAAAGAAAAATTGTTATGTTAAAAGAAATGAAATATTAGGAATAAATTATATTTGGATGATTAAGCATGTTACTAACCCAATTAGTAAGTTTGGGTACCTAATATTGTTGCTTAACTTTGCATGTAGGTATGCTTGGAAGTTCTATTCTTAGCACCAAGAAATTAAAGATAGATTATCAATGGAGGGTGTTCAAGACATATGAGCTAAGATGATATTGAAATGGGTAACATCTAAAATTTTGTGTTAACAATGTGCTCTCATTTATCAAGTTGAACTATGTTATCTTGAATGTTACTCATCTATGTGATTGAATTTGTTTAGAATGCTAGGAAATATGTATCCCCAATTTTTGTCTATAATAAGTCACTACTTGCAAAAGAAATGGGGAGCATTCTCTTTTTTAAATAGATTATTTTGCAAGAAATTGTATCACACATGCTTCATTGTTTGGATGATGCTTTTTGGTAAGGAATGAGCAAAAATTGTTTTGATCCTAATTCTTTGCATGAAATCTCTCATTTTTTATGGAACACATATTCTTGAAGGGAAAATTGTTTTGCATAACTTGACCCATTCTCCGTGTACTCATGTGAATTATATTCATCTTTCAAGGGGGAGAATAAACTTAGGGGGAGCTTAAATTGCATTATTTTTCTTATGTTTTGATAATGCCAAAAGGGGGAGAAATAATGGACAAATTCTCTTGTATTGTACTTCATCAATGTGTATATGAAACATTTTGAATCCAATTGATTTGTCATATCAAAAAGGAGGAGATTGTTGAACCTCAATTATGATAATCATGTTTTGATGATGACCAAATCGCACTAACAGTTTGAAAACAAGTATGCAGAAAAATAGGGAGTTTTGAACGTAAATGATTGTCCGAACACAATCAAGAAAACAACCAGTAAAACTCTACGGACGTTGATGATTGTCCTAAAGGAAGACAATTCAGACGATGATAATCGTCCGACACAAAGAACCTGAAGTCGTCTCGGACGAAGAACAACGTCCGATCATATTTTCAGAAGACATTGCATAAACTGGACGCAGGTTCGGACACTTTCTCGAACGTCCGAACGAATACCCACAGAGAACGGACGCAACGTTGGACGTAGGATTTTGCACCTGCAGTCCGAATGGTCCAACGGCTAGTTCGTGGAAATCGGACGCACACTTGCTGCATCGACTGTCCGAAAGGTCCAATTTCCAGTAAACAGAAAATAGCCTTTAGAAAGTTGTTAGAAGCAGATTTTGGGCAAGTATATATACCCCTAAACCTGAATTAAATAAGAAGAGACTTCTACATTGATTACAAGTAATTCTTGAGCTATTTGGGAGAAATAGTGAATACGAGTGTTGTAATAGTGTAGGTAGTTTTGTAAAAAAACCGTAGGAATGTAAGTGTTCTTCAAGTGTAAGACTGGAGAGATAACAATTGTAACAAAGGGAGGTTGTGAGTGTAAAACTCTTGGCTCAATTAAAGGAATTTAGTGTGAGCAAGAGTGATTCTCATTTGTGTACAAGAGGTTATTGTCTCACCTACTTTGAAGAGACTTGTAGTGGCTAAACTTCAAGTTGAGAACTTGGTAGTTGTCTTGTAAGAAGCTCTTTGTGGTTGTAAGCTCTAAGTTTGAGAAGTTTGAGAGTTTGGTTTGATACTCTTAAATCTCAATCTTTTTATTGGTTCTTTGTGATTCAATTGTTGAATCTTTACTTATGATTATTTATGCTTAAGTGTTCATTTGTTGCATAAAATTTGCATTTCCTTTTAAACACATCAAAAGGTTTGTTTTTGAAATAACCTAATTCACCCCCCCTCTTAGGTTACCGTTTGGGACCAACAATAAGTAATGTAAAAAATAACATAAATTATGGAAATAAAATTATACTATTAAATGATCTAAAATAATTACATATATAAATTATATTACACGTCAACTTTGCAAACCATAATGCAATTTTACACTACTTAACAAAACAATAAAAATGTGGATTCAATATTTTGGTAAACAATATATGGAATGAATCTAAAAAGTATGCGAAAAATAAAAATAAAATTCAACACTTTTATTAGTTTCAATTTTGTTTATGTATTTAATAAATTCAAATTTTACTTTCATAGTAAAATACTATACCAAAATTTAATTTTGGAGTTCACCACGTTTAATAGTATATATTTAGGATGAAGGGAATAATTTGGAATGTTAATAAATTTCTAAAGTGAATGTTATCAAAAGGTTAAAAATGCGAAAAAATATCAATATATTCTCTATTTTGATACATGATTACACAATATGTTAAAAAAATTAATTGTGATAGAAATTATATAAAAACTATGTGTTATTTTGCATTTTAGAGTAAGATAAAGATTTGTTTTTCATTAATGTTCTATACATTTTAGAGCAAGATAAAAAGACAACTTTTTATTTTCATCTTTTGATAATAATTTTAATATACTGTGTTTTACCTTTCTATATTATAGAGAATATATTTCTTTAATTTGTTTACCTTGATGTATTTGTTCTTTACATTTCACTTAAGATTCATTTTTTCTTATTTTTTGAATTTTTAGTTAATTATTTCGTATTTATTAACATATATTATTTCATCTCATGTAAATATTTTTCCCTCATAAAAAAATTTTAAAATGCTTTATCTATAAAATGATGTTTGACACTTGAATAGTAATTTTATCTTTTATTATTTATAAAGAATATGCAGATACATCAAAAGAGTTCAATGTTATGGAAAAAATCTTTAGTCTTAAATGATCAAGTCATTGGTGATGTCATTATAACAAATTATAATTTAGAAATCTAAATGAGAAACACAAACTATTTTAGATTGAAATTAACTACATTTTGTGCCATCAATATGAATGAAGAGTTCAAATTTCAAAGTTACGATAGAATATTGAAACTAATGTTATCATAAGTTTAATACAATGAAATGTAACTCAACTGGTAAGACTACACTTTACCTATAATCTAGGTCTTGGGTTTAAGTCACCAAAAGAGTAAGTGGAGATCCACTGTAGATCATCTTTAAAAAATAGTTTAAAAATATAAAAATATCAATATATTCTCTATATGTATATACATTTACACAATATGCTAATGAAATTTAATTGTGCTAGAAATTTATATTAAATCCCACTTAAAATAACGTATAATTTTGGTTATGGTTTAGAACTACATATTTTTTTTTATTAGCATTGCATGTATTTTATAGCAAGACAACATAAAAGATTAATTTATTTTAATTTTCTATAATGATTTTTTAAAATTTATTCTTTACATTTTTAGTTAGATTCATTTTTTCTTATTTTTTTGAAATTATAATTAATTAATTTCGTAATTATTATCTATCTATCATTTGATTTTCTATAAATATTTTTTTGCTAATAAAAAAAAATCTATACTTCATCTATAAAATGATATTTGGTATTTGATAGTGATTTTATCTTTTAGTAATGAAAAAGAATATATAAATACATTTTAAAAGTTCAATATCATGAAAAATGTTTTTATCTTTTATTGATTAATTAATTGGTGTGTCGCTATAGGAAATCACAATCTAAGTGTCCAGAAAAGAAATACAAATAAGATGCAAAAATCATATGTCATTCTCATAAAAGAGAAAGTTTGTTTATATTTTTGTAGAAATGGAATTGATGTATAATGTTGTAACAAATAAAAAACAATAGTTAAAAAATTAAAAAAATGTGAAAATAATTACGAAGAAAAGAATAAAGATATGAAATATATAATTTATATCTTATAATTTTTACATAAAAATACTCAATGGACAAAATGTTTATACTTTGTATTCTATGTTATCATTCATTGATTATTTTTTTATTTTAAAAAAATTACAAATTTTCATCAAATTAGGAGTGTTACATGTGCAAAGTATGTACTTTTTTCTTGTGTAAAATAAGTGAAAGATTTTATGATAAATAAATAGTGTCATGAAGAGTAAAGTGTATCTTATTTTATGGGATAAGGTATAATGACCTACCTAGTTCAAGGGGACAAAGTGTTAGTAACCCTAGAATTTACAAGTGAAACTAATATCGATTTCGACTAACTATTTTCCATGTTCTAAAACAGCCTGCCATGTAGAAGGAGGCTATTGATTCATGGAAAATATTTAGGTAGACCCGATCTTTGACCCCACCTGTAGACCCTGTGGTCAGGATTAAACTTTAAAAAATCTTGCTTACATCAACTGATGTCATAGATTCTATAAGATATAATCTACATCATAAAGTCTACAAATAGGATAAAAAATCGGATCTACCTAAAGATTTGCCTTGATTCATTACATAATAAAGACCACTTTTTTAATGCCCAAAGGCCACAAAACTTTCTTCATTCCCTATACATTCCGAGTTTAACATATAATAATCCTCTCAAAAAAGTAGAGTACAATACGCGTAAAGAAGTATAAAATCCCTCGCTTCTTAATTAACCATCCTCCAAGGAGCATGTTTCTTTGTTGTGGCTTGGAAATGATACTGCGTTCTCAAAAGTCTCCCTAGGATGTCTAAAAGCCTCAAATATGAGTGTTTACTTATTTTGTAATGTGGAGTGAATATGATAGTCATTAAAATGATTAAAAAATAAAAAAAATTATTATTTTTCATTATTAAATGGAAAAATCGTCAAAATAGTCCTTCAACTTTTTTACTTTAGCCGATATAACCAAGTCTCTCAATTTTTTTTGTAGCCAGAATGATCCTTCAACTTTTATTTTTTAGCCAAGATAGTCCTTTTGTAGTGGAACCACCACAAAAATCTTTCTTTTTTGATAAATTCTACATACACCCCTTGTGGTTTTGTTATTTTTCACATTGGACTAATTTAAAATTTTGCAAAATTTTATGGCCAACTTTTTTAAAAAAAGGCCTAGTGGTTGACTGAGGGGATCTGGCAGTAGCGTTAGCGGGTGGCAGTTGGTATCTCATGGGTGGGAGGAGGCGCTTGGATGGTTCTAGAGTTGGGTGGGTGATAGTTTTGGTTTAGAAAAGGAGAAGAGGGAAGAATTAGGATTTTAAGATTTTTTTTGGTAAAAAATAAAGTTTCATTTTTTTAGGTAAAAAATAAAGTTTCATTTTTTTAAGAATTGTTTTGAAGTTTATTTTTTTTCACCCCTTCAAATTAATTTCTTTCTTATTTTTCTCATTTAAAACTCTATAGGGGTTATGTAGAAAATAAGTAAACTTTATGGGGTGTATGTGAAATTTATAAAAAAGAAAAGAAAAAAGAATTTATATGGTGGCTCCACTATAAAAGGACTTTCTTGGCTAAAAAATAAAAGTTGAAGGACTATTCTGGCTAAAAAAAAGATTGAGGAACTATTTTAGTTAAAATAAAAAAGTTAAGGGACCATTTTGGTGATTTTTCCTTATTAAAAAGTATGAAATACTCACTTTATAGAATGACTAACAAAAAAAATTTTTGTCCTACACATCAAATAGATAAGAGGCATAGTAGGGAGTAGGGGGAAGGATTTAGGTAGACATGATTTTTGATCCCACTTGTAAACTTTATAGAGTAAATTAAATGTTATGAAATTTATGACATAAACTGATGTAAGTAATATTTTATAAAATTTAATTTTAATTGCAAAATTTACAGGTAAAATAAAAAATCAGATCTATATAAGTATTTTTCGTGAGTAAGAGTGGGACCTACTTCCTTTTCCAAATTTCCCGATTCCTTAGTAAAGAATTCAAGAAGTGAAAGGACAATTTGGCACAAGAACCCAAACCGCCCCACAGCATTTAATATCCGAAAGAATCACCACTGTCCTTGTTCTTGTCGCAGGCTCAGTTTCAGTTTGTGTCTGGAGAAACAGAAGAAAAAGGATGAGCCCCTTTGTGTGTGTGCGTGAATGTGAGGAGTGAATAGGTGAGTAATGAATAAAATGTGTGAAGGGGAGACATCGGAGGAAGGACAGAGGGAGGGGAGTCAGGAGACTCAGAAAGCTGATGACTGATGACTTGCAAATGAAGGGAAGAGGAAGAAAAGAAAAGGGAACAATGAGCAGAACGTTCCATCCATGCATGTATTAACAGGTGCACGAGTGGACCAATTTTGACGCTGATCAGGTGCTGCCGTCGCCGCACGCCCACACCCCACTCTGCCCTATTTCTGCATGCTCTCATTGCAATTGCATGCATTGTCTGATCCTTGTGACGTTTCCACATGTCCATGCTAGTATTTATCATTGCTAATTAATTGCACATCCAACAACACAATCATAAAGAAATTTTATAATTCTACAAGGATTTTTTTTTTGAAAAATTTTAAAAATTTAAAATATTTAGTGTGAAAATACCACCTTTTGACATTAAAATATTACTCCAAAATAATTGTTGCCTTTGTGGTTTATGACATTCAATTTAAAAAATTCTTTTTTGAATGTAAAATGTTCCAAAATTTTACACTAGCTCCGTTGGACGACTATTATTTACACCATTATTTTAAATACTATTGAAATAATATTATAACTTCTTTTTTTTATAAATATGATAGTATGTGAGATAAAAAGATGATGAGAAAATATATGCAAAATATTATTTGGAGTAATGACATGATGATTCATTAGAACAAAACCTACTTCTCATATACACGTCAAAGAAAAGCTATAGATTTTGAAAATAAGTTATTATTGAAGACCAAAAGAGTTTAATATATGTGCTGATTTCTTGCAACCGTGTCAAACGTTCTGAATGGTCCGGTGATGGAAAGATTATTACAAAGTTAAACAAAGAGAAGTGATGGAACTCACCAATCTATATGTGCATATTCTTACAAGTAGATATACAAAAGTATAAATTAGTTACAAAGTTTGACAACAAAAAAAATATACAAGGCCTAGGGTACAATGTGTGGAAAACCAAAATAAAGGGTTCAAGATAAGAAATAGATACTCACCGAAAAAAAAAAAGGAGGAGGATAAATAGATACTACTCTAAAGGGAAAAGGCCAATCTAGTCCCTTATCTTTAAAATATTGATCAATTTGGTCATTTATTTATCAAAAAGACTAATTTGGTCCTCTATTCTTATAAAAAATTAACTAATTTAAACCTTTTGGTGAAAATTGTAAACAAACTAACGAAATTATTGACAACGCATCTAATGTAGGTTAACATTCACGTGATTATTAAGTGATTTGGTCCATTAATTTTTCTATAATTTCTAACATAAATCTTAGATTGATTAACCTTTTTAAAAATAAGGAACCAATTAATCACGTATTATAATAAATAAAAAATTAAATTACATTAATTGATATAATAAATTATTTAAAATTTAATCCACACTATAAAATTTATAAGTGAGTCCAAAGATCGATTTAACTAAATATTTGCCATAGAAAGATGGATGGATTGACGACATCTGGTAGCTCATCGCAACTTTGCTACGCACAAAGACAAATTCAGAGAGAGGTACGAGACTTTTCCTTAGTTCTTTCAACGAAAACAAAAAGTCTAATGTTTGCTAAATCGTGACATAATTTGCAAATCGAGTCTCCAAGTCTTCATTAATAGCGATTATGATTGTTCCACATCATCAATGAGTACGTAAGAGATCGAGACTTCAAATCTGGTACCATATGTTTTCTGATTTTCTTTTTCTTTGGAACTTCACCATGACCCGTGGATTACATGGTAGGGAGGTGGAGGTAATTGAAATTAGGGAAAGACTTAAGTAGATCTGGTCTATGGCCTCACTTGTAGACCTTGTAGTGTAGATTAAGAAAAATGTTATGAAATCTGTGACATCAATAAGTAAGATTCTATAAGATTTAATCTTGACTGCAAGGTCTATAGATGTGACCCAAAACCGAGTTTATGATAGTATTTTCCTTGAAATTAAGTCCAAGAAGAAATTGGAAATTTTGATGAGGGAAGTCGTGTCATTTCGTAGATTACAAGGTAAGTGTATGCAATTATACCTAACTTCAGGCGGAATTAGTGTATTTAACCACATGAATTACTCAGTCGCCACGCACCACGCACGCACGCACACGCACAGATAAAATCGACTGCTACGTACTATTAATTCTTGAAATTATTATTCATTTAAGAAAAGTAATGTAGATCAGAAAACAAACAAATTCTTTGTTATTAACTCCGTATTGCGAAATAAATATTACAAATCGTTAAATAATTAAAAAGTAATAAAATCCCTTTACTTTTCAGTCATTTCAACAATTATCCATGTGCAGTGAGTAGGCAAGACTTTACTTTAAAAAAGAATAACTATATTATTAGCATGAATTTAAAAATGGAAAAATGCATATGGATGTACTGAGTCTTGTACTTGTTTAATAGTAGGAGTCTTTTTTCCCTAAATTCTTACCTTTAATGACATTATCTTATAGAATAATATGTATTAATTTAGAGGCAAAAGAAATTAAAATTTTCAATAACTTAATGAAAAGTGTTACACGTGTACAGTACGTGCTTTTTTCTGATTATTATATATATTTCGATTATAAAATAGTCTATATATTTCTTTGGAATGAGTTTTAGAAATCAAACAATAATAAAAATATTACTTGGAAAATAAATTTACATGTTTCATCTATACTTTTGGACCCTTAAAGAGAAAAAAAAAATCCTAAAAAGGTACACATGAAAGAAAAACTAACTTTTTGAGACTTCATTTAATTAAATTTGATTGAAGTCACTTTTCTCATAGAGTAGAATTTTGGGATAGATTTAAAATTGAAGATGAATATTAAATAAAGTTATCAAAAAAAATTTAATGAAATAAATAATTTCTCATCAAATACAATTATGCATATGATTATTATTAACATATATAGGCTGTGGATACATTAATAGACTAGAAAATATATATATGCTATTAAAGAAACTAATAATTTATTAGCAACTATTAAAATAAAAAGAAAAACTCGTTTGATAAATAAAGGAAAACAAGAAAAATAAGGTTATTTTATTTTCAAAGAGTTAAATACCATTTTGGCCATTCAAACTAAGCAAAAATCTCAACATGGTGTTTTAAATTAAAGTGGTCTTGATTTGACCCTCCAAATTAAAAATATATTCCAATATAGTCTTACAATACAATACCATTTTGTTTTAGTATTGGAATATTCCAATATATTCCAATACTAAAACAAATGTCCTAATGTTGCCCCCAAAGCTAAAAGATTATCTATTGGACCCTCCCAACTAAAAATAATTTGCCCTCCAAACTGTATTCTGTTTCAAAAAAAATACTATTAACCTTTTAAAAGCTCACAATTTTAAAATATAATTTTTAATCTTAATGATTACTTTACTGTTAAAATAAAATTTTTGTACAAAATATACAGTTCCATTTAATATCCATTTTTTAAGGATGAATTTTAGAAATTATACAAGTATGCAAGTAAAACTTTTTTAGGATTAGGAATTAAGTTAAATAATAGTAGGAATTATCTTTAAACAAAAAAGTAGTACTTATCACATATAAAACTTTTGGAATCTTTTGAGAGAATAATTTTGAAATCTTTTTCTATTATTGATACAAAAAAAGAAAAAAAATTAAAAGAATAAAGGAGATATAAAATTAGTTGAAAGTTTCAATTCCATCTAAAATTGAATCAACAAAGACATTATCCTTCATAAATATTGTCAACATCACTTTCCTTTTGCCAATGCCATTTGTTTTATCTCTAATGTCATTGTCTAAATTTCGTAATGATGAAAGAGATTCGTTGTCCAGAGTATGAAAAGAATTTGGTTTCTGAATGGTGTATTAAAAAGTAAATGCAATGTCGAACTGACCTATCTCTTCGATTATTGTTAAACTAATTAGATGAATAGGAAAGAGGGTAAAATGTGATCGACACCTATTTTATTTTTCTTAAAACAACATAATCTTTATCTTAGAATTCTTACTTTGTTTTTAGTTCCGTTTACATACATTGAATAATAACACATATTTAATCTAAGTTAACTTCTCCTATAATCAAAAATTAGTTCTTAAATCATATTAGCTAAAATTCTTAATAAATAATTATTGTCCTCTTAAAAAAATTTATTGTTATTGTCTTTGACTCACATAAATATCTAAAGTTAAATATTAGTAACCGTACTAATTACTTACTAAAAAATAGGGATATCTAATAAGTTACTAATTATATTTTAACTAAAGTGTCCTTTATCTAATAAAATCTAAATACTAAATGTTTATTGTTACTTTTGAATTATTACTATACAAATTGATGGCTATTGTAGCTGTTGATTTTATTCTATTAAATAAAAGTTATAATATTGAATATCTGTCTAATTTAATTTACTACTATAGATATTGATTGTTTTAACATATTGAATTAGTCACTAAATTTCACGCCGTAAATTGCTAAATACTGGTTACTATTTTTCACATTTTTTCTATTTTTATGATATAATTCCTATAGTTGTGCAAACTACATATTTAAGAGAGATTTCGTTTCCTAAATTAGGAATTGCTATTTAGTATTTGCGCATGAATGATTTGTTCATCAAGTTGATTGCAAGAGAGGTATAGGGATTCAAGAATAATCAAATACCCTAATGCACTTGATAAATCTAAAGTTGTTAAGATAGAATTTGAATAATTGAAGATAATAAAGGGTTTCAATAAATTCTATAAATTGTCAACATTTGTCAAGGTTACACTATCTTCTTTGATTACTAAACTTACATAATAGATATAATAATAAATTTTAATATATTTTCTGTCATATATTGTGCTCCAATTTGATGATGTTTTAAACTTTCCTATTTCTAAAGTTAAATAGAGTATCAAATGTGAACTTATTATAGAATGCTTCAATAATTCCCAATTGAGAAAATGGACTTCTATTTTAAAACTTGCAAGGTAGTTGTCTTATTCACAAGATACAATTATTTAGCTCTTATGAAATTGTTTAGACTATTAAACTAAACAAATCTCTTATATTTCCAACAAAGTATATCTAAAGAAAATGCATTAAAATCACAATGAGTAAATATTTCTCTAAATTTATACGAACTACAAATTTTTTTTTGATTTAGTTAAACATTGAAACAGAAACAATATAAACAAAAAATTAAGTGACCTAAAAAAAATCAAACAGTTAGAATCTCTAAACATCCTTTACTTTTTTAATTCATAGCAATAAAAATCAAATAATTAGTATATCCAAACGTTCAAACACGTGCTCCTATACTAGTATTATATTAAATTAGGGAATGTGATTTAGTGATTTAGTTTTTCATTTCGAACTTACCCTTACTATAAAACTTAATTATTTATTTATGTCTCCTAACTTGACCATAATGTCTTTTATAATTATTTAGGTATTTATGCATATACTCCTCAAAATAAAAAAAGGAAATAAAACGTACTTTTAAAACTTCATATTAAGAAATAAATTTGATTGAAGTAAATTCCTTATGTAATATAACATTAGGAATGAGTTTTAGAAATTAAGGAAGAGTAGGAAATAATTTTATTGGGATGGATTTTAGAAATCAAGCAATAATAAAAATAAATAAATTTTACTTGAAAAATAAATATTAAATGAGGGAATGTGATTTAGTGATTCAGATTTTCTTTCCGAAGTAGCCTTACTATAAAATTTAATTACTTTGTTATTTCCCTAACTTGAATGCCTATTTATAATTATTTAGATTATTTATGTAAATTTTGTCTTATTACTCCTTGAAGAGAAAATGAGGAAAAACAAAATCTACTTTTAGGGCTTCATATTAGGAAATAAATTTGATTGAAGTAAATTACCTTATGTAATAAAATATTAGGAATGAGTTTTTGAATTAAATAAGAGTAGGAAATAATTTTATTGGGATACATTTTAAAAATCAAGCAAAATAAAAAAATAAAATTTATTTGAAAAATAAATGTACATATTTTGGTCATACTTTTGGACCCTTAACGAGAAAAAAATTCTAAAAGGTATACAGGAAATAAAACTAAATTTCTTAGACTTATATTTTGGATTATATTTGATTGAAGCAAATTTCCTCTTCCAGTACAATTTTGGGAAAGATTTAGAAATAAAAGATGAATATTAAATAAAATTGTTAAAGAAATTTATTGAAAATATGCTATAATAAATGAAGAAGTTTGATTTAGTTTTAAATTTTCTTTCCCAAGTTACCTTTACTATAAAATTTTAATGGCTTTGTTATGTTTCCAACTTGAATCTTTTTTTATAATTTTTTAGGCTATTTATGTAAATACTCCTTAAAGAGTAAAAGTAGAACTAAAACCTACTTTTATGACTTCATATTATGAAATAAATTTGATTGAAATAAATTTTCTTTGTAATAGATGATATATTATAAATAGAAATTAAAGAAGAGAAGGAAATATTTTTTTGAGATGAGTTTTAGAATCAAGCAATAATAAAAATATAAAATTTACTTATAAAATAAATTTGCATGTTTCACCTATACTTTTGGCTTAAAGAGAAAAAAAATCTTAAAAAGGTACAATTATGAAATAAAAACTAACTTTTTATAACTTTATTTAGAATTAAATTTTCTCATAGAATAGAATTTTGGGATAGATTTAGAAATTAAAAATGAATATTAAATAAATTTATCAAAAACAACTTCATGGAATAAATTTTCTCATTAAATAGAATTATATTTATGATTATTATCAACATATATAGGTTGTGGATACATTAATATTTTAGACAACATTTATATGGAATTAAAGAACTAATAATTTATTAACAACTATTAAAAGAAAAAGAAAAATTCATTTGACAAATAAAAAAAACAAGGTTATTTTAATTTCGAAGAGCTAAATACCATTTTGGCCATTCAAACTAAGCAAGTATTAAATCTCAATATAGCCTTTTAAATTGAAAAGGTCTCGATTTGGGCCTCCAAACTGAAAAAATATTCCAATATAGTTCTCCAAATTCAAAGAGTATCAATTTGGCCTAGAAATCAAAAACAAATATCCCAATGTGGTCCCTAAAACTGAAAGATTATTAATTCGACCCTCCAAATTAAAAATCTGTTATAATTTGCCATCAAAATTGCATTTCAATGCAAAAATACCATTAACCTTTTAAAAGCACACAAGTTTAAAATATACTTTTAATCTTAATGATTACTTTATTGTCAAAATAATATTTTTGTATAGAATATAAAGTTCTATCTAGTATCCATTTTTCAATTATGAATTTCAAAAATTATATAAGTATGCAAATAAAACTTTTTTGGGATTAGGAATTAAGTTAAATAATAATATGAACTATATTTAAACAGAAAAGTAGGACATATCACGTATAATACTTTTGGACTCTTTAAAGAGAATAATTCATAAATATTTTTTAATTTATTTTTTTATACAAAAAAGACAAAAATAAAATAAAAATAAAGGTGACATAAAATTGCTTTAAAGTCTCTAGGCCATCTAAACATGAAATAACAAATACATTATCCTTCATAAATATTGTCAACATTTTCACTTTCCTTTCGCTAATGCCATTTATTTTGTCTTTATTATCATTGTCTTGACTTTGTAATAATGAAAGAGATTCGTTGTTCAGAATATGAAAAGAAGTTGCATTAGATGTGGTGTACTAAAAAAACATATATAATGTAGAACCTATTTTTTTAATTATTATTAAATTGATTGGATAACTTGGAAATTGGTTGAAAAATGTGATGTATACATTTTTATTTTTATTTTTAAAAAGAACATAATCCTTATCTTGCAATTCTTACTTTGCTTTTAGTTCCCCTTTCATGCATTGAATAATTAGCACATATTTAATCTATGTTACGCTTTTCTTATAATCAAAAATTATTTCCTAAATTATATTAGCTAAATTCTTAATAGGATAATTATTTTCCGACTTCAAAAAATTATTGTTGTTATCTTTGAACCTGTAAATATCTAATGTTGAATATTAGTAACTATATAAATTACATATTAGAAAATAGGGATATCAAATCAGTTTTTAACTAAAGTGTACATTTTCTAATAAAACATAAATATGTTTTTATTACTTTTGAATTATTACTATACAAGTTGATAATTGCTGTAGTTATATATTGTTGATCTTATTCTATCAAATAAAATTTATAATATTGAATATATTGAATATTTACCTTTTAATTTACTATTATACAGATTGATAGTTTTAACATAATGAATTAATCACTAAATTTCACTCTATAAATTGCTAAATGGTGGTAAATTATTTTTCATTTTTCCTATTTTCATGATATAATTCCTATAGTTGTGTAAACTATATATTTAAGAGGGATTCTGTTTTCTAAACTAGAAATTGTTATTTAGTATTTGCACAAGAATGGTTCGTTCATCAAGTTGGTTCCACCCAGAGATAGGTATAGAGATTCAAGAATATTTAAATATCCTAATATGATTGATAAATCCAAAGTTATTAGGATAGAATTTGAATAATTGAATAGAATAAAGGATTCCAATAAACTCTATAAATTGTCAATATTTTTTAAAACTACACTACCTTCTTTGATTACTAAACTTACAGAATTAATATAATAGTAAACTCTAATAAATTTCTTGCCATACATTATTCTCCAGTTTGATGATATTTTAAACTTTCTTATTTTTGAAGTTAAATAAAATACCAATGAGTTCATTGTAGAATGCTTCAATAATTCTCAATCTAGGAAATGAACTTCTATTTTAAAAATTGCAACTAAATGTGCTATTCACAATACACAATTATTTAGCTTTTATGAAATTGTTTGAACTATTAAATTAAACAAATATCTTAGATTTTTAACAAAGTATATCTAAAAAAAAATGCATAAATATCACCTATGAGCAAATATTTCTATAAACTTATTACAAAAATTCTTAGGTTGGCTTAGTTAAATGTTGAAATAGAAATTATATAAGTAGAAAATTAAATGAACTAAAAAAATCAAACAGTTTATATCTCCAAATATACTTTTCTTTTTAATCCATAGCAATAAAAATTACACAATTAGTATGTCCAAACGTGCAAGCACATACTCCTATATTTTATATGTGACTTTATTCATTATATCATTTAGAAAAATTATTTATAACGTCACAAATTTACAGCCACATGCCAAAATCACTCCACGGGGAAAGATTATTTGAATCACTAACTCTCTAAATTTTGATCCTTGGTAGGATTTCGTTCCTTTTTTACCGAAATTGGTGACACATTAGTGGCTTTTATCACTCTATTACTTTGTATAGGTACACTATTATTTATTGATGTGAATTTTTCTGTAAAAGATAATTTATTTGATTATGTGCAACAAACTATAAAAATATTCTATAGATACATATTGTAAAACATTTTGGGTACCTAATGTGCTTCACATTGAGGAAGATTATATTTCCAATTTTACACAAAGGCTATAGAAGATCAACATAATTTTAGATGCAATAGGAATTTTAATTTATGGTTATATGTGGAATAAGTATAAAAATAGATTGTGCTTTTAGTAGGGTGTTGAATTTATTAATCTGGACAAACTTGTAATGCATGCAAGCTAGCTAGATGCATGCAAGCTAGCTAGATGCATGCAGCATAAAACAAATTGTAATATGTGATGCCCCAACTAGATTACCAACCTTCAAGAACGTAGTTGGACGCCTACCTAGCTCTCTCCAGAATTAAGTAAATAAATTATTCTAACAACATAAAACGAAAAATTCAAACCTTATGATAGATACATAAATATATACATACATACAGACAGACATATATATATATATATATATATTTTTAGCAGTTAGTATATATATATACTGTATATATATACCAATCTTTAGTACATGGTGCAGGATATTTAGGCCTCCAAAATATAAACAAAATACAGCCATAACTCTCTTTCAATTAACCTTACCTTGACCCCCAACTTATAACTACAAACTAGAAAACTACAACTAATAAGGTACTATGTAAAATCTGTACAAATAACTATGGATAGCCAAGGAAAAACTCTATTTATAATCAGCACAAACAACTGCAGACAGCTAAGGAAAAAACGTCTAGTTGCTAGACGGTTTTCTCATTAAATCCTTAGATATGTAAGGGAAAAACAAATTTAAAAAAAAAAGTATGAGTTTATGCCCAGTGAGGTCCATAAACAAAAAAATTAATTTTATGTTAATCATGAATGAGACATATAATTTAGCCAAAGATGCTGCACATAATATTAAAGTACACGCATACGAAGCAAAATAAAATTCAAAGAGTAGGGGATACAGTCGGCTTCAAATGGAAGCCGTATAAGAGTCATTCTCTTTGTTCGCCATGCAAAGAAAAGAACCCCAGTCTCTAGCTTCCACCCATTAAGTCAAGTAAATTCCTCCAAATAATAAATTTCCAATCATAAATCACAACACCAATGTAGTGGCCACAACAAGATTGGTAAATTCAAGAATACCGTTACAAAATCACACTCCCAAACACTGACGATCATCCTGTCCAAAGTGCTTGGGTTTCCTAACCATTATAGGTAGACCATTTCAACCAAGTCCGTTACTAGCCCGGTGTTTGATGAAATGTTGATTAGGTATTTAAAAATAATTAACAAGTAATAAAAGAAAACCTTAATTATCCTAATCAACTCCCACACACTCGCAAGTATACGAGATGTGGATGAGTAAGGATCGTTCCCACGAGAAGTATTGGAACAAGTATTAGATTCACAAGCCTATTTTCTAGTTAAATGAAATAATCAAGAGTTTTTGGCTGAATTTAAACTAAATTTAATCACGAGAAATTAAAATAAAGACAAGAATGTAAAATACTAATCCTACGATAAGCAATTAAATATAATAGACTAAAACCAAAATCAATCTACTCTATTTGCAAGAATTTAATCAAGAACAGGAGTTTAAATTAATCTATACTCCTATAAAAACAATTAAAAATGATGAAATAAAACCCTAACTACTCAACTACGGAAGCAATCAAGAATTTAAACGCAATAAGACAAAAACGACAATTAAAGAACAAGAAAGCAATGAAAACAAAAATTAGATTGCATAAGATAAATCAAATTTAGTAATTGCAGTGAAAACCAATGTTGATGATCGTTGAATCTTGAATTCTTGACAAGAGAATAAAATTCTAGTTTGAACACTTGAGGAAATCTACCCTACATCTAAATTATTGATCTAACTATTGAAAACTAAAAACTAATGATGGCTGGTGATGGATTTTTCTTTCTTCCCCTTCTCTTGGTTATTTATAGGTAAAATTAGGATTTTGGGGCTTTGGGATGATAAGTACACGAATTCCCACGTAAACGGGCCCACGGGAGGACTTTTCTTGCAAAATAAGCAAACTTATAATACCTGTCCGACGACGTGCACTTGGGCACTGTATATTGGTTACGCTTGGGCTCCACTTCTAGAACCAAAGATTGGAGCAACTGGTCTTCACGCCTAGGCGCTGCAAATTGGTCGCGCATGGGCGTGCCTGGCAGCACCTGCTTCAATTTCATCCTTCATTTTGACTATGATGTAGGTCAAACTTAGAAAAATTTGAAACATGAAAGTTGTAGCACTACGTCTTAGCTTTCCAAAATATTTTGAATCACCCTAACTAAAGCTTGGACAAGAAATTTATGCTCAACCTACCAAATTGTATCCACATTGCTCCTTCCCAGTGCACATAAATTCCAATTTTGCAATTTTCCTTCAATTTTGTGATCAATTTTAACTCTTTCTCCACTCAAACCCTACAAAACTCAAAATAAACCATCTTAGCTCATAATTAATCACTAAAAAAGAGGTAAATGATGCACAAAATATATGATATTTTCAAGTTTATCAATTACCCCATACTTAGTTTTTCATCATTCTCGAACAAAACATAGAAATAAATCACAAAAATACTCAACACATATCATACACATCTAGACAATTATCCACATAAATAACCAAGAACCAAACTATCATAAAGGAAATAGTCAAATGATATTAAACCCCTACACATGAATTCCCGTCTAGGTGTGTGCATAACTATACAAAAATAACATTTAAGACACTCAGATCAAATCATGCAAATCCCTTTGAATTTTTCTAAACACTCCATAGCTTACTCTTCTTACATGTCTCCATTAATGCAGACAACTGACTCGACTTAAATTAGGTAGGACTTTTAGCTTGTAACGTAAGGCTAGGGTCTTGGTTTAAAAAGAAGCGGAAATGGATAAACAAATAAGAAAAAGAGCTTTAAATTAATGTGCGCCTCATTAACATAAAAATTCTTTTTGAACATGAAAACACCCGTCCTTCAAAGAAGTAACTCCACACTCAATTGACCAAACACCCACAAAAATTTTGTGCAACAAACAAAATAAAATCCTACTTTTTCAATTTCAACCTTACTCGCCAACGCTTTGTAAAAATATCTCCCTTTTTCATTTTTTGATTCCTCAAAATGGGTACCAGTGATAGGCACTAACTGCTAAAAATATCTATGTAGGTACCAGTAATAGGTACTATCTACTAACACTCCAATGCAGGTACCAGTGATGGGCACCACCTGTAATGGTCAACACATTTTTTTTCTTTTCTTTTTTAACACCCTTACATCTTAAACTATATACCATTCATTCTAATACTCTCATCCAACTACCTTCCATCCTTATATCCTCTTAACAACTAATGTGGCATTAAAGATGTTAAGGGACATTTAGGGTAGCTCGTAAATGGTAGATAAAAAATAAGTTAGAAAAAAAGAAAACAAATGTTGCTTCTGTTCATTCAAAACAAATTAAGGCTCAAGTAGGGTGCTAGGGTAAATTTACAGTAATGGTTGGCTTGAAAGGCTCAAACGTCCAAAGAAATGCCTACCCTCATCTTTAAATCAAATCAAATTATCTAAAATTTTGCCTCGAAAATGTAATAAAGAAAGTGTCTGCAGTGCAATGTCCAATTAAATGAATCTACACAATTATCTCTTAGTGCCAAAAAGCTACAACATTGTAGGGCTATTAGTGCTCAAAAATTAGAAATCATGCTAGAAAAATATTAACACAGACTACCCTACACATGACAACTTAGCTCAAAAATTATCAAGTAGAAAATCAAAGAAACATGCTAAGCAATTTGTTAACAAAATTTCCAAAAATTTGAAGAGCTCTCAAATCAAAGTAAAGATACAAGTATTAATGCAAAAATTGAACAAAATAAACAAACAAACTACCAAACAAATAGAAATTACGAAAACCCCCTACCCCACAATTAAGAGTATATCATTGCCCTCAATGCAAAAATGAAGAAGAGAAAGGGAAAAAGGGAAGCTTCTCTGTCAATGAACAACGATTGGTGCCATTTATGTCAAACTAAATACCCTTGAGTTGACGTCAAAAACATCAACAACTAAAACAAGAACAAAACATAAAAACCCTTAAGAAATTAAGAAAAATAATAAAATCAAGATCTTATGTGAATTGGAAACTAAACAAAAGCATAAGAAATAAAATTAAGATAAAGCATGGGTTACCTCCCATGTCGAGCTCATGTTTATAGTTTTAGACTCGACTATTGAACTCCTGCTCATGTAAAACAGCTAGGATGGTTGGCCACCCCCTCCCTTTAGGCTTCCATGGGAAAAATTTTAATCCACTTTTCTTAACTGTCATTTCTTGATTCCCGGGCTTTCCTTGAAAAAATCCATATTTCCTTGTAGTCACCAAAGCCAATGTCCTCAGTAGCACATCCAATAGTTTTTCGAACCAATTCCTCTCCTTTTTGGGCTCTTTAAACTTTTGGGCGTCACAATCTTTTTGACGTTTTGCACAACTTTCTTGAGCCTTTCTTACCCCACACACATTGTCAGGTGATTTTGATTCTTCATTTGACCTGCCAATAGAAGGATCAAGTGAATGAATAGCACATTTTTCTTCAAAAATCAAAAAATTATCATCATAATCAAAAACATCAATTTCAGCCAATTCATTGCTTTCAATTTGTAAAATCAACTTCTCTTTATTAACATCTATCAATGCATGTGTGGTTGATAAAAATGGCCTCCCATGAATCAAAGGTATTTCATTGTTCTTGCCAACGTCCAACACTAAGAAATCAACAGGAAACACCAACTTCTCTACTTGCACAAGCACATCCTCTAGCAAGCCATATGGTTCTGTTTCAAACAAGTCGTGAGTTGAAGTGTAACGTTAGTCGATTTGGCATTGGTGATTCCTAACTTTATCATAAATGGATTTTGCCATAATGTTGATACTAGCCCCTAAATCACAAAGTAAATGTTGTAGCGTTGTTTCTCCAATATTTACTGGTATTGAGAAGTTACCAAGATCTTTCAGTTTAGGGAGTAATCTCCATTGAAAAATTATACTACACTTGGCATCGAGATAAATTTTCTCACCATCATCCCATTTCCACTTTCTTGCTAATAAATCCTTCATAAATAGCGGGTAGTTGGGCATTTTGGTGGGCATATCATATAAGTTCAACCAAAGAAATGTTGACCTTTTTGAACATGTTGATGAATTGTTAAAATTGCTTGTCTTTTTCCTCATTTCTAGAATTATTGAGCCTTTGAGGGAATGGAATCTTTATCGAAGGATGCAAATTCAAAAGCTCCACTACATGCTTCTTTTTTAGCTCTTTGTTCTCATCCGCTTTTGTCATCTTGTCATCATCACAGCCAACTTCATTCTTCTCTTCAATCATCTTGGAGTTTTTCTTCTCTTCTTCTTTGCCATCCTTTTGTTTCCATTCGGCACATCTAACTTTTTTCTATTTCTTAGGGAGATAGCATTGCATTGTTCTTTCGGGTTTGGGATTATATCACTCGACAATGCTCTAACTGGTTTCTCATTGTTTTGTCGAGCTATTTGTCCCAATTGTAGTTCAAGATTCCTCGTGGTAGCCCACAAATTTTCATACTCCCTTTACAATCTCTCAAAACTCCTTCTCAGATTATCATCATTGGGTGTATCATGATTCACATATGTTAGTGGGATAATTTAAATTTTGAGATAGTGGTCTTGGTGGTAAAGAGTGGTATGAGTTGTTTTGATAAGGTAGAAAATTCTAGGGATTCATTTGATGTGTTGGTTGGTATGGTCTAGATGACGAAGATTGATTGGAAAAATTTGCTGAGGTGCATTTGACTGAAATGATGAATTTTGGACATTATTTTGGTTAGTCCAAGAAAAGTTCGGATGATTTCGCCAAGAATGGTCGTATGTATTGCCATAGTATGTGGCCTGATTGTGTGAGTTAGAATTTTGATTAGAAACGTATTGAACTTGCTCATCTTGCATCACCGAAGTCTCACAAAAGCCATTTTTGAGATTTCCTATGCAGAAATCAAAACTCAGGATCCCTTGAGATGTCGACCCAATAGAGTTCACCGAACTCCTTCCCATATTCTTTACAACCTTGGTCAAGTTTGTAATGACACTATCATCATGTTCTGCTAAGATAAAAAAAAAAAAGTATCATAATTAGGCATACCTTCATTTTGTTGTTGGATGTTGTCTTGATTCACTTGTTGTTGTCCAACTACAGGAGTTATTACTCCATGATAGTAATGAGTGGATGCCATTCTTTCCAACCACTCTTGCACTTCCTCTGGAGTCTTGTAGGGGGAAAGAACCTCCCGCACTAGTATCAACTATCAATCTTGTCTCTGAAAAATAGCCAATTACAGAAGGTTCGGACTTGCATCCATAGTGGTATAGCATGGTGCGGGCACTTCCTCAACAGCTCCTTGAAGCGGTCCCATACTTCACCTAAGCTCTCTCCAGTGATTTGTCTGAATGATGTGATCTCGTTTCGGAGCTTAGCGGTCTTAGCCGGTGGAAAGTGTTTGGTTAGGAACTCTTGAGGGAGTTGATCCCATTTTGTGAAAGTACCTTGTCTATATGACTGCAACCACGACCTTGCTCTATCACACAAAGAAAAAGGGAATGCTCTCGTCCAGATACAATCAGAGTGGACTCCATTGTATTGGAATGTATCAATGACCTCTGTTTGGAGGAAGACCTTAAATTTGATCAAATGTTCATAGGGATCTTCATTTGGTCTTCCTCCAAACATAGCATGTGTTTGGAGCATTTGTATTAGTGCAGGCTTGATTTCGAAGTTGTTCGCTTTCACGGGCAGCCGAGCAATGCTAGAACTCACCCCTTCAAAATTAGGTATGGCATAATCTCTAAGATGTCGGGGTTAGCATTAGCATTAACCTGGTTGCCATTGTTGCCTGCAACTTCCTCTCATTTATTCACAGGGCTGTTTGGATTCTCCATTCGATTGTCACCTTGGTTTGAGCCTTGTCGACTGCGATTTCTACCTATAGCCCGTTCAATTTCCAAGTTAATTGGATGAAGTGGTTGATTGGACAAACGAGTATTTACCATAAACTATAAGAAATGAAAACCAAAGATCAACTATCGAAGAAATAATCCAAACAAAATCGAGAGAACAAGAAATAATTGTAAATAAGTAGCAAAAGAAATAAAAAGTATAATCTAGTAAGACTCACTACACCTAATATTGTTACCAAACAAAAATAGTTCCCTGGCAACGATGCCAAAAAATTGTTCAGTGAAATGTCAATTAGGTTTTTGAAAACAATGAACAAGTAATAAAAGAAAATCTTAATTATCCTAATCAACTCCCACACACTTGCAAGTATACGACGTGAGTTTGTATATAGGATGAATAAGGATCGTTCAAACGAGGACTATTGGAACAAGTATTAGGTTCTCAAGCTTATTTACTAGTTAGACGAAATAATCAAGAGTTTTGGGCTAAATTTAAACTAAATTTAATCACGAGAAATTAAAATAAAGACAAGAATGTAAAATACTAATCCTACGGAAAGTAATTAAATATAACTGACTAAAAACCTTAATCAATCTACTCTACTTGCAAGAATTTAATCAAGAACATCTAGAGTTTAAATTCATCTACTTCTATAAAAGTGATTAAAAACGATGAAATAAAACCATAACTACTCAACAACAGAAGTAATCAAGAATCTAAACGCAATTTAATTATAAGACAAAAATGATACACAAAGAACAAGTAAGCAATGAAAACAAAAATTAAATTGCATAAAGATAAATCAAACTCAGTAATTGCAATGAAAACCAATATTGATGATCGTTGAATTTTGAATTCTTGACAAGAGAACAAAATTCTAACTTGAACATTTGAGAAAATCTACCCTACATCTAAATTATTGATCTACCTATTGAAAACTAAAAACTAATGATGGTTTATGATGAATTCTTCTTTCCTTCCCTTCTCTTGGTGTATTTATAGGTAAAATTAGGGTTTTAGGGCTCTGGGACAATAAGTACACGAATTCTCACGTAAACGGGCCCACGGGAGGACTTTTCTTGCAAAATAAGTAAACTTATAAGACCTATCCGATGACGTGCACTTGGGAGCTACATATTGGCCACGCTTGGGTGCCACTTCCAGAACCAAAGATTGGAGCTACTGGTCTTCACGCCTAAGCGCTGCAAATTGGTTGCACGTGGGAGCGCCTGGCACGCACCTGTTCCAAACTTCTCCTCAATTTTGACCATGATACAGGCTGAATTTGGCAAAAGTCAAAACATAAAAGTTATAGAACTATGTCTTAGCTTCCAAAACATCTTGAATCACCCTAATTGGAGCTTGGAAAAGAAAGTTATACTCAATTTATCAAACTATGTCAACATTGCTCCTCGTCGATGCACGTAAATTCTAATTTTGCAGTTTTCCTTTAATTTTGTGATCAATTTTAACTCTTTCTCTACTCGAACCCTACAAAACCCAAAATAAAATATTTTAGCTCGTAATTACTCAATTCTTGCTTATACATCACTAAAAATGAGGTAAATGATACATAAAATATACGAAATTTACGAGCTTATCACCCAACGTATCTAACCTATACACAGCATGGATCTAGTTCCCCCCGGTGCGATAAAATATACAACCGAGTGTATAACAAGCCCATGTAATTTTACATATGTAATTGAATCATGCTCGAGGAATTTAAAATAATTAATCATCCAAACACATTATACGCTTAATTTAATTATTTGAGTAGCATATAGAATCACTGAGAGTTCCAGCCATGACATGAATTCACCAGAGGCATATTTATTAAAAGAAAACTAGGAGTACTCACAACTTGAGATAATAGTCTTCTCAAAAACCTCTTTCATTTCCTTAACTTGTCCAATTAACCATAAG
The DNA here is from genome assembly GCA_025175665.1 of Cinchona pubescens. Taxonomy (NCBI): domain Eukaryota; kingdom Viridiplantae; phylum Streptophyta; class Magnoliopsida; order Gentianales; family Rubiaceae; genus Cinchona; species Cinchona pubescens. The sequence goes on from JANKKI010000109.1 coordinate 373,639, forward strand.
TATCCAATTTAGATTATTTTCTCTATTCACGACAAAGAAAATAATGAATACATATATGAATTATAACAAGGTGTAGTATATTGTGTACAAGTACATAAAACGTACCACCAATGCTTGCAATTAACCATAACTTAACATCATTGGTACCTGTTTATTTTAGTATTCCTAGGTTTAAGAATTTTAGATAGAGTCATTCTAAGTTTACTCATGCAAAAACCAAGTTAATTTTTTATAAGTTAAATGACTCCTTAATTGGGTTATAACTCCCTTAAACTAATAAGTTCCTATAATGGCTCTAAAATTTAAATAAAAGCTTGTTGAAAATTTGTTCAGCCCATAATACCCCATGTACCCAAATTATCCTTGAACCTAAGAGTACACAAGTTAGGCTATGCAACTAACCCCACTAAACCAAGCCGCTCGCACATACAATTACCCAAAACATAAGGTTATACCAATACCCAAGCTGCCCGTATATACCCCTAAAACAGTCCATAATCTTGCCTATGCTAAGGATTTAATAGAACAAAAATCTGTATGGTGATATTATAACATTAAGTAGCAAATTAAGGAGCTAACTCCCATGAACTACAATCTACCAGGATTTTTAATTGCACACACAACAACATATATTGATACTATATGAGGCATATGCAAATAAAACTAGCCTCTAAACATGTTTAAATTATTGCCCAAGGTTATATTGTACAGAAAACTCGTAGCAACCCCTACACATGCATAATTAGAACTTTACTTGAACTTGATACTAATCTATATGTAGTGCAGCAACTTACATGGAATCATATGATCAAACACAAGTTAGAGCCTTATGTAAGGCTAATTCTCTCACTCAATACGATTCTACTTGTAGGGCAGCAACAAAACTGAAATCTTATGATCAAAACAAACCAAAATCTTATGACCAACAACATACATGAAACCATATGGTTATGCACAAGTTGAGATCTTATAATCATACACAGCGTAGTTGTTAATCTCAATCAAGCGTTCCAGCATCAATGAGGATTAGGAAATTTACCTTTTCTCTCTCGGCTCTTCGTATTTCCTTCTTTCCTTTTCTTTTTCTTGCTCCCATCCTCTCAGTTTCTCTTCCTTTTTTTCATTGATTATTACCTTTAGCTTCTAGCTGACTCAAGTAGTATATAGGAAAAAAATAGGCTACATATAGACCATAGTGTAAGGGTATAGATGGCAAAGTGTCCAATTTGCAAGATAAAACCTCAACTTAATATTAATCCTTATCATCTTAATATTTTTATTTTATTTTATTTTATTTTTATTATTTACTCATTTTTGCTAGATTAAAATTATTATAGTTTGGTTCCCAAAGTTCTTAAAATTATTTGTTCAAAACCTAGTATTTGGTCAGCAGTTATGTACACAATTTAAAAGAATCAAATTCAAACAATCACATATAAAGCAAGTAATATCTAGTAAAATTAATTATTTTTATGCATTCCCTCACATAATATACAATTAAATTCTATCAAGAGTGTCATATTAACTTAGTAGTTTTTTTCCAATCACCTTAAAATAAGTAATCGAGATTGCTAAATGTTTCCATCACATAGTAAATAAGGCATTATTTCAAACTAGAAAAGAAAGATAATAATTAAAAACTTGTTAATTGAAGTATCAACTAAAAATATTAGGGTCCTAAGTGTTAAAAAAAAATTAGAATGTAGGTACATGCAATAGAAAATGTTGATGAACAATTGGCACAACAAGAGAAACATCCAAGCATTAAAGACATGAAACTCAAGCTAAATGTTTTCATCTTAAAAAGAAGAGGATAAAGACATGGTCAATAATAAAGCATTATAATTGACTCTGCTATAACCAAAGAGTAGAAAATACTAGATTCTATCCAAAAAATCAACAAATTTCAAAGACTACCACAGAAGACAATGAAGACAACTTGCTAACATGAACGATAAAATTGCCATCGTTAAAATGAAGTTTCAAGTAAAAAAAAAAAAAGATCAAATAACTAAAATTTGAAATTTAATCGCTCCTAATATGTCCAAATTCATTGCATATTTCAATAAAAAAGTAAGTTCTAAATTATTCACTTAATAATTTATTTGGACAATTTCTTCAATAATAGGTATTGTTCTACTAAAGTAGACTTTTAATTTTTTACATGCACATCCATCATACACAACGTGCAAAACATGTGCACATCACGTGCATGTACAAAGTTGTGGATTTGTGTTTATCCTACTATTCATTTCTTTGTATCATCCATGATAGTAGTGCTAATATTTTGTTACAAGCGAAAATTCAAGATAGTTAAGTTTCTAATAAGGTATAGGGTAAGAAATAGGGTCGACATGGAGGCCTTACTCAAATATGAGGCAATGTGTGTTGTATCCAGAGGTTGAGCATGGAGATGTGGTGATAGCAGAGTGTTTGGCCTTTGCTGACACTGAGGTGAACACAGAGGTGATTAGGTATGGGTTTGAGGTGATGGAGGCTTATGCATTATTCATGGTTTTCCTTGCATCACACTTGTCGGCATGGTCATATGTTGGGCCAAGGGATGCAAGTATGGAATCGGTAGCCATTGAGATTTGGGTTATAATAGTATTAACGAGTTATAGTAGTATTAACGAGGGTAGAATTAGGGTTCTAGGTTAGCGAGTATTTATTTACTTACTCTTTTAATCTACTGTCCCACGAATAAAGAAGGAAATTATTAGGTTAGTTAGTACTTTAGTCTGGGCTGGCAATTAGCAGCAAATTTGAACATCAACACTGGAGAAAAAAAATCAATGTCTCTCTTGCATTGCATATATATTAGTCTTTTCACTACATACCCTGCTACCTACAACATCTCAAACAGAGACAAGAGCAACACAAGCAAAAAATTTCCCAAAAAAAGAATCGAGATAGAGATTGGAAAGTCGTCGGCCGCACAACAAGCTACTAGTATTGCAGCATCGGCACAGCCAATTGTAATATAAGTAGCAACACCAGAATCAACAATGCCACCATACGCTATCGTGAGGAAAATGTTACTAATTATGTAGGAAAGATGTAGATCTTGGTACGCTGGGCTGAAATCTGATTAACAAGACTTGAGTACGAGATCGATGCCTTTGTTACCTAACCTTTTGTGGGTTACAAAGGGGTTTGTGAGCTCTAGACCTGCGCATATGCAACTATCCATTTTATCGTGTCAGCATTAATGGTGGTACCCATTTTCTTCTCTGAGAAGAAATTCGAAATCATTAAAGAGTTGATTAGGGATAGGGTGATGGATATGGCCCAACTAGCGGCTCGATATGACTCCATGTGCTTAACATACCCCAGAGGCCGAGGATGGGAATTTGGAAATTGCAAAATGTTAGACATTTGTTGAAGTATTGAAGTGAATAAAGAGGTAATGAGGTGTAGATTTGAGGTGATGGCCGCTTACGCATTCTCCATGGTTCTACTAGCATTCACTTTTGTAGGGATAGTAATATGGCGGGCCCAACGGATGTAAATATCTATCCGGCAACGAATGATGAGTCTAATAGTATTTTGTTAATCTACTATTTCCACTCTTTATTTACTACTACTTATTAAAGAGTCCTAGGTTAGTCTTGAAGTATTTATTTACTCGTACTTATTATTATTAAATTATCTAGGCTAATCTGGTGTGGAAGCAGTATTGTCCTGTCCTAAGTTAGTGTTATAGGGAAATTATTAAAAGTGTAGGATTGTAAATATTTTATGTAGATGAATGAAAATCTTTAGTCATTTTATCATGGTGTTATCTTAATTTGATTCATTTTGTTGTTTGCAGTTATTTTGTTGCTTAAATCTAAATTAAAAAGAAAAAATAAACTATTTGTTCCAAATTAAAATGGATATTGAACTAAATATAAAGTATAAAGTATTTGCTCTATTTCGAAACGTTACAAGGACAAAGGATCATGGCTAGCTTGTACTATATTTTACATTTTATATATATATATATATTCTAACTATACAAGAAAGAGAATGTTGTTGCTACAGTGGACTTTCGTCTATCCTTTTATCACATTGTGCTTCACGTTATCTTTTCAGTAAGATGACTCTGTTGCTATGTACTAGGAATGTGAGATCTCCTTTAGTTTGAATTGACTGTTAGACCCTTGTGCCCTTTGTCGACATTACATTCTTTTCTCTCCGTAGTCATTTGCTCTATGCAAGGATATGCTGCCTCCATGTCGCCATTCTTTTATGATTTCTTTATGTAAGCATGCTATTACCAAGTTTCCATTCTTTTATGATTGCTGTGGTTTTTCCTTTTTCTTTTCAAAGTTATATTACACGTAAATATGTAATCCATTGTTTATTCACAAAAAATGACTTCTTTATCTTAATACTAACAGAAAATTTTACATGAATGATAATAGTGCTTTCTCAATTGTGCATTTAAGATTGTTGTTGCTATAGTTTTTGCCCATGTCAACGAGTAAAGCTGTGATTGCCTTTTTGCTGTCTTATGTTTCTATACAGTATAAGCTACTTACACTACCTTCTATCATACTATTTGTCAGTATACTAGTGAAAACTGCTATATCTTTCAACCTTATTTTACTCTTCATTGTATTAACATCTCACTCTTAACTTTCCCAAACTTTACTTATATTCAAACATAAACAAACAAATAATAATACATTCCACTCTAACTTTCTCAAGTTTCACTCACAATCGAACGTTAAACAAACAAATTGAGATATGCATACATTTAATAAACATGCTTAAATTCTTACCTTCACACATAATCCTTTGTTCAAATTGATTGCTACTAGACATCAGGAAAATTCTTTCATTGGGTTTAATGGTATATTGATTGGTTACCCAATTTCTAAATATTTTGACCTGGACTTATTAAGTGACAAATAATTAGGCTTTTCAGGCTGAAAATTGCCGGATTTAGCTTAGCATATGATTACAATCTAAAAGGTCAAAAGTAATCTATATCTATACTATAATAAATGAGATAATCTTGATTTAGTGATTTAGATTTTCTTTCCGAAATTACCCTTACTATAAAATTTATTACTTTGTTATGTCCCCTAACTTGAATGCTTTTTTATAATTATTTAGACTGTATATGTAAATACTCCTCAAGGAGTAAAAGAGAAAATAAAACTTACTTTTAAGCCTTCATATTAAGAAACAAATTTGATTCAAGTAAATTTCCTTATGTAATAACAATATTAGGAATGAGTTTTAAAAATTAAATAAGAGTAAGAAATAATTTTATTGCGATGGATTTTAGAAATCAAGCAATAATAAAAAAAAAATTTACTTGAAAAATAAATTTACGTATTTCATTTATGCTTTTGGACCTTTAACAAGAAAAATCCTAAAAGGTACATAGGAAATAAAATTAAAATTTTAAAACATATATATCTAGAATTAAGTTTAATTGTATTAAATTTTCTCATAGAGTAGAATATTGGGATAGATTTAGAAATAAAAGATGAATATTAAATAATTTATTTAAAAAATTTATTAAATATATACTATAATAAATGAAGGAATCTAATTTACTTTTAGATTTTCTTTCCCAAGTTACATTCACTATAAAATTTAATGATTTTGTTATATTCCCTACTTGAATGCCTTTTTTTTATATATAATTTTTTAGGCTATTTATGTAAATACTCGTCAAAGAGTAAAAGAAGAAATACAACCTACTTTTAAAACTTCATATTAGGAAATAAATTTGATTGAAGTAAATGTCCTTATATAACATAATATTAGGAATGAATTTTAGAAATTATAGAAGAGTAGGAAATAGTTTTGGTATTATTTTTTTTAGAATTCAAACAATAATAAAAATATAAAATTTACTTGAAAAATAAATTCTCATGTCTCGCCTATACTTTTGGACCCTTAAAGAGAAAAAAATTCTAAAAAGGTACACAAGAAAAAAAAACTAATTTTTTGAAATTTTATTTAAAATTAAATTTGATTGAAGTAAATTTTCTCATAGAGTATAATTCTGGGATAGATTTTGAAATTGAAAATGAATATTGAATAAAGTTACTAAAAAAAGAAAAGCTTAATCGAATAAAATTTCTCATTAAATAGAATTATGCATATGATTATTGTCAATATATATAGGTTGTGGATATATTAATAGGCTACTCAACATTTATATGTAATTAAAAAACTAATAGTTTATCAACAACTATTAAAAGAAAAAGAAAATTCATTTGACAAATAGAGGAAAACAGGGAAAACAAGGTTATTTTAAGGGTTAATTACAGTTTACCCGCTTAAACTTTAACGTTACTACCACTTTAGCAACTGACGTTATCTTTTGAGCACTTAACCCTTTATGTTATCATAATTTAATGTGTTGACCATTCTACCCCTATTCTATTTTATTCCTTTTTTGGTTCAATCACACTTTATTATACCCGTCCCTTACACTTTAGCAAGACTAACACTTTAGTCCCTAACGTTTTTTTAACACTAAAGTCCTTCAGTTGCACTTGTTATATACTTGACAATTGTAATCCTATTTATTATAATCTCTTTTTTTTATTTTAATTTTGGATTTATGAATATGTCTTTCATCAAGAAAAGAACTTATTCATGTAGAATTAAATTTGCACAAATGTCTAGAAGTTGAATTCAACATATTTACTAGTTTTTTTGTTTGAATTAGTTGAAAAAGATGACATAACATGACAAACATTTTTTTGAGCACTAAGGTCCCAATATTGATGGTCAATTAAAACTACATCACGTTTCTCGTCTATAATGTCTTTTTAGCTTGAGACTTCGACTAAATGGACTGATATGTATGAGTGCACAATTTTGAAATAACTTTCATTATTTAAATTAATTTGTACTCATTAGAATATAAAAAATCATATTTTTAAAGCTAAAGAAGAAAGAAAAAATAGCGCATTATTTTGATGATTATAATTGACATGTGGTGTTGGTAGTAGTTAGTGAGAAATTCTTACATAAATCTAGTTTTTGGCCTGTTTTGTGTGTCTTTCAGGTTAAATAGAATGCACATAATACTAAATGACATATGCTAATGTAAGAAATTAAGGATATGATTCTTATTTTAACCACACGATCTACATATAAGACTGTGAATCAGACATATAAGAATTTTTTGTAGTTAGTGAAGGGATTTAGGTAAAATGGAGGCAAAAGTATAAAAAAGAATAAAACAGAATGAGGATAGAATGGTAAAAATATTGAATTGGCATAAAAGAAATGGTTTAGTGATCAAAAAATAACGTTAGGGACTAAAGTGTTAATGAGTCTAAAGTTTAAAGGGGCAAAGTGAAATTAACTCGCTGGTATTTTTGTCCATTTAGCTAAATTTTCACACGCCGTTAGCTTTAACCGTTAGTTCAGGGATTTTAGTGCTAAAAAGATAACGTTAGGGACTAAAATGTTAGTGATGTTAAAGTTTAAAGGGAATAAAGTGTAATTAACCCTTTCAAAGAATTAAATACTATTTTAGCCATTCAAACTAAGCAAAAATCTCAATATGGCCTTTTAAATTGAAAAGGTTTCAATTTGATCCTCCAAATTGAAAAAGTATTCCGATATAGTCCTTTAAATTCAAAGAGTCTCAATTTGGTCCTCAAAATTAAAACAAATGTTCCAATATGGCCCAAAAATCTAAAAGATTATGAAGTCAACCCTCTAAACTGAAAATTTGATCTAATTGCATCTAGTTGTGTATAAGAGACAGAACTTTAAATACCATTAAACTTTTAAAAGAACACAATTTTAAAAATATACTTTCAATGTTACTGATTATATAAGATTTTTGTAAAGAATAGAGAGTTCCATTTGGTATCTATTTTTCAAGGATGAATTTACGAAATATTATAAGTATGCAAAAAAAAAAAAAAAAAAAAACTTTTTTAGGATTTGGAATTATGTTAAATAATAGTAGGAATTATCTTTAAACAAAAAAAAAAAAAAATAGACGTATCATGTATAAAACTTTTGGATACTTTTAAGGAAATAATTTTGAAATATTTTCCTATTTTTAATACAAAAAAGAAAAAGAACAAAAGAACAAATATGACATCAAATTGCTTAAAAGCCTCAAGGCCATCTAATCTTGAATTAACAAAAACATTATCCTTCATAGATATTGTCAACATTTTCACCTTCCTTTCTTCAATTCCATTTATTTTGTCTCTAATATTGTTGTCTAGACTTTATAATGATTCGTTGTCTAAAAAATGAAAAGAATTTAGCTTCTGTGTGGTGTACTAAGAAACAAATATAATATAGATACTATTTTTTTTATTATTATTGTTAAACTAATTGAATGAGCAAGAAAGAGGTGAAAATGTAATTTATACCTATTTTATTTTCAACAAAACATATTCCTTATCTTACAATTCTTACTTTGCAATTACTTCCTTTTCATGCAATGAATAATCAGGACATATTTAATCTAATTTATGCTTTTCCTATAATAAAAATTAGTTCCTAAATTATATTAGATAAAATCTTAACAGATAATTAGTGTCCTCCTATAAAAAAATTGTTGTTATTATCTTTGAATCTGTAAATATCTAACGTTGAATATTAATAACTGTATAAATTACATACAAAAGGGTAGGGATATCAAATAATTTACTAATTAGATTTTAACTAAAGTGCATTTTGTCTAATAAAACTTAAATACTAAATATTTATTGTTACTTTTGAATTATTATTATACAAGTTGATATCCACTGTACCTATATATTGTTGATCTTATTTTATCAAATAAAAGTTTATAATATTGAATATCCTTTTAATCTACGACTATATAGATTGATAGCTTTAATATATTGAATTAATCACTAAATTTCACGTCGTAAATTGCAAAATAGTGGTAGACTATTTTCATGATATAATTTATACAGTTATACAGACTATACATTTAAGAAATATTTTGTTTCTAAATTAGAAATTGCTATTTAATATTTAGGAAGTACACGAATAGTTCCTTCATCAAATTAGTTCCAAGAGAGGTATAGGGATTCAAGAATAATCAAATACCTTAATGTGCTTAATAAATCCAAACTTGTTAAGATAGAACTTGAATAATTGAAGAGAGTAAAGGGTTCCAATAAATTCTATAAATTGTCAATATTTTTCAAGACTACACTACCCTCTTTGATTACTAAACTTACATAATGGATATAATAATAAACTCTAATATATTTTCTGTCATACATTGTACTCCAATTTCATAATACTTTAAACTTTCTTATTTTTGAAGGTAAATAGAGTATCAATTAGCTCATTGTAGAATGTTTCAATAATTCTCAGTTGAACAAATGGAATTTTATTTTAAAAATTACAAGGTAGATGTGTTATTCACAAGATATAATTATTTAGCCTTTTACAAACTACTTGAATTGTTAAACTAAACAAATCTCTTATATTTCTAACAAATATATCTAAAGAAAAAGCATAAAAATCACTTATATATAGCTAATTTTTTTCTAAACTCATACGAACTACAAAATTTTTTTGGCTTAGTTAAACGTTGAAATAGAAATTATAAGCGGAAAATTAAGTGAATTGAAAAAATCAAATAGTTAGTATCTCCAAACATACCTTACTGTTTCATTTATAACAATAAAAATCAAACAATTAGTATATTTGAATGTGCAAAACACATGCTCTCATACTAGTAAACTAAAATTGTAGTATAAATTTTATTTTTGACTAGTTAATTTCTTAAAACTAATCTACAAGTAACTATTTATGATTTTCATCTATTTTTTTTTTAATGATTTTGGACAAATTAATTGTCTGATACCAATTCAATAGTATCGTGATCGGTGTGGAACGGTCACCACCACATCGCATACTTTGAACAAGTACAACACTGCTAATTTACAAGTCAATAGTGTATGATCTTGTCAATTTTAGATCTTATGTAGTTTCAACAATTTCTGTTATGCTAATCGTTTTTGAGTTCAAGGAAATTAACATTTTGATCCAACTTTTAGGTCCATATATGGTTCAAATCTTAAAAGCTATGGAAATGTCTATTTAAATAAGAAATTTTACTTATGAAGCAAGATTTTGTTCGAGGAAATTAAGAAGCAAATCTTAGAGATAACAGTGTCATACTGAAAACATAAACCGAGGCCTTGCTCAAGTAAAGCAAATTGCCACTCATGAAATTAGTATATTTGTCCACGCTGCTTAATTAGCTTAGTCTAATACATATAAGATAGGAAATTTTCACGAAAGTTCATACAAATCCTTCAAGTTAAACTCACATTTGCAGATGAACAAGAGCATCCCCTCAATAAAATTGTTACCTTAACCTCTTAAAGAGATTATCCAGGAACAGAAATAATGCAGTGCGCCAGGATGACTTGAAAATTAGAGTGCAACAAACAACCACAAATCCAAAACCAAATCCAGGTCCTAAACCAGCATAAAACCACAACGAATCAAACCAGTTTTCACCCTCAGTGTCCAGAATTTGAAGGACCATTTCCATTCGACGATCTTTCATCAGGACAGATATTTGAGAGTGGTGCTCCACAAAGGCCATTATTGCCTTCATACATGGATTCCTCATTAATGGTTTGGAGTTGATTCCCTGTTGGTATTCGCCCTGATAAGTTATTAAATGACAGGTTTAGGTGGCTGATACGATATATGGTGGATAAACTTGATGGGATCGGACCAGAAAGTTGGTTTCTTGATAAATCAAGAGACTCGAGGTTTTTCATGTTACCAATCTTATCAGGGATTCTTCCCTGAAGATGGTTTCCAGAAAGGTTCAGATTGTTTAGTTCTAAGAGATCAGTTACCTCTTCAGGTATCTCCCCTGAAATGCTATTTTCTGAAAGCTGTATTGATTTGAGAAAAGGTAAGGTTCTTGAATACTTTTGCTCCATGCCTTTCGTTGATTCTACCATTCGTCTTTCAAAATAGTATAAGAATCTAATGCCAAAATACATCACTGGATCATCTGAAATCATGGCACTGAAGTTATTAACACAATGAGGGATGCTTCCAGATAAATTGTTTCTTGCCAAGTCTAACAGCCTGAGAGCTTTGAGTTGGCAGAGCTGCTCTGGAAAACCACCATAGATGTTATTTGATTGAAGTCTGAGATATACAAGACCATGCATCTCTTCGTCTATCCAAGGTGGAATGGTATCCACAAGGCCATTATCACCGAGATCAAGAATGTGTAATTCTTTCAAGTTACTCAAGGATGATGGTATTTTACCAATAAGCTTGTTCTGCTGCAAGTGTAAAGCATGGAGATGTACAAGAATTCCCAAAGAATTAGGAATCGGACCGTTGAAACTATTATTTGATAGATCTAGCACCTGCAAGTTTTTGAGGTTTGCCAAGCACGAAGGGATTCTTCCTGAGAATTGATTGCTTGAAATATCAATGAGTATCAAGCTCTGTATGTCACATAGATATGGAGGAATCTCACCAGTCAAGTGGTTATCAGAGAGTATTAGATGATTGAGTGACATATTCATGTAACTTCCAACCATAGGTAAAGGTCCATCCAAGAAATTTTCTGAAAGATCCAATAGATAAATTTCTAGTGGAATTGATGTTATTTGCCCCTCAAATTTGTTGGAGTTCAGCTTGATCACTCTGAGAGAACCTTGGGATTCTTGAAACTTTGGTAATTTTCCACTTATGTTGTTGTGTGACAAATCTAAGTCATTAGTTTGAGAATACACATTCTCAAACCAACCAGGTATGGCATCTGAGATGCTGGCATTCGACATGATTAGCCGTTTGACTGCCCTTTGAGTTGCTAGCCATGGAGGGAATTGGGGACCTACATCAACTGATGCCAGATCAATACTTCGGAGCTGAAAAGGAGGAATCCATTGAGGGCTCACTTTCAGAAGCAAAGAATTTGAGGATATTGATAAATCTTTTAGTTCTGACAACTTCTCAAAGTGGACTTCAGATAGTACACCAGTCAAAGAATTATTGGAAATATCCATTTACTAGACTTTGCTAACTTTGAAAGCTTTCCAAGACTTGAGGGAACACTCCCACTGAACTTATTGTTGCTGATATCTAGCTCCCTCAAATGTGAGAGTCCACCAAGCTCAAATGGTATTGGATCAGAAAGTGAATTAAAAGAAAGATGGAGGACCTCAAGATTCTTGTACTTTTGTATATGACTGGGTAAGTAGCGAAAGAAGTCATTGGATATTAAATAAAGCTCCTTCAAGCTATTAAGGAGGCAACCAGATGGATCCCTAATAAAATTAGGTAGTGATGAATTGAACTGGTTGAGTGACAAATCAAGAACCTGCAAACTGCAGAGATTACTTATGGAATCTGGAATCGGACCATGAAAAGAATTTCCTTCCAAATTAAGTATCTAGAGCGAAGTCAGGTTCTCAAGGCAATAGGGGATCATGCCTTGAAAGTAATTGCCACTGAGATCCATTTGGACAAGACTCTTCAACTTACATAGAGAATTTGGAAGTGGAATTGCAAAGATAAGTTGGAAGACAGATCAAGAACAATTAGAGAAGTCAATTTCTCCATACTATTAGGAATCAATCTATCAAAGCTGTTATGATCAAGATGAAGCTGCTGAAGGCTAGTAATGTTAGACAACCAAAGAGGGATAGTGGAGTTGAAATTGTTCCACTGGAGATTCAGAGAAGTAAGAGATGTGAAATTAATAAGTGAAATTGGAGGAAATGTATTGAGTCCACAGCCGGCTAAGTTTAATGAAACCAAAGAAGGAAGCAAGTTGATTGAATGCAACCAATCATTGTCCTCCCAAATTTGAACCCCAGATAAATCCAAGATTTTCAATGAAGAAAGCTCAGTTACCCATTTGAGGGTATTTGCAGTTAATACATAATCCCCCACAAGAAAATGGAATGAGTATGAGATTCCAGGTGCATAACCAATATGAAGATATTGCAATCTTGAAAGATTGCCAAGATCTTGGGGAATATTTCCACCAAAACCAGCACTGGAAAGATTCAGATTGTACTCAACTCTAAACTTTTCAGGGAACCAAAAAATGCTGGAATTTCAATCCCTGAAAAGTTATTCATGCTCAAATCTAGAGACAGCAAAAATTCAAGATTGAGCAAAGATGGATTTATCTCTCCTCCCAAGCGATTTCGGCTGAAATTCGCGAAATAATCTTTATCATCAAAGTATCTTTCATTATCAAATGATACAGGGTTGCTTAAATCAAGCTTTACAACATGGCCAGTCTTTTCGTCGCAGCGAATTCCTTCCCATGCACAACAGTTATCTCCATCCCATGAAGACAGGCGATTTGATTCGTCCATTAGGCCTTTCCTGAGATCGGAAAGAGCTTCCCTCTCACTTTCAATGCACCTTAACTTTGAGTTATAATCTCTTTGACAGCAAGCAAACCGAAGTTTGATAAGAAAAAGAAGAACCAAAAACAGCAGAATGTTTCCCTTATTAGACGCCATGATTCTTTAATATTGCGCTGAAATTCGTTTAGCTTTAAAGATTGTTTGTTAATTCAGTGAAATGGCTCCAGCTTGTAAGCTGTTAAGTATATATTACTGATTGTTGCAGTTCTAGCATATTTTTGACTTGTTCAAGTTCGATGTTTTACTCTTAGAATTAGTCATTTGTGGCGCTTACTTCTTCCCAGTCAATTAGAGAACTGAATAGCTTAAGGTCAAATTACAGGACCACAGTAGTTGAGAAATTAAGAACAAGGGTTGTACAAATTGATGACATTTATGTAAACATGTAATCCTTGAACTGTACAATTAGGAAATGATTATTCACTTTTAATCTTCTATATTATATATAAAGGGAGTGAAGAGATTTTGTGTATATCATTATTTAAACTCTTTTTTTTACCCATATTATATATGTAACTATCATCCTCCACTCTCCATATTATACCTTTATTTTTTATATAATTTTTTTACTAACATTTCCACATCCTTTTTTTTAATAAACGAAAAAAAAAATTATATAAATTTTTTAAGTCACAGTCATATAGTTTGCTTTTTCTAGTTATCTCAATAGTACTGTTAAAAATTAGGCAACTTATTTTTAGAAATTAATCTCATCCATTCCCTAACAGTTACCTAGCGGCTTAGATTGTTGGTATTGGCTGTCAGAACAGCTACTTAAAGATTCTCAACTAACCAAAGATTCAAAATGTACGGTATGAATAAAGGCTTATAACTCTTTGTCCCCTAAATTAAGTAATTAGACTTTATCTTTCTGAACTAAAAAAATTATATTTTACTTTCTCTTCACACGTTATTCATCTTTAAAAAATTTTAAAATATAAAAAAAAAATTAATTAAATAAGTGAAATATTCTTAACACTATATTTTGATTTTTTGTATTTAAATTTTGATAGTGATGTGATAATTATTTTAAAGTAAGAAAAAATAAACTACCTAATATTTCAATATATTTCTTAGTCAATTTTTTTTTATTTTTAAATTTCTTTTGATAATATTTCAAATTTGAATGTTTAATTGTATTGATAGAACAATTCCTAATATCATTAATTACACATAAATAGTGTTTACAAATTCTATTGGTTGTAGATATCTACACATCTATCTTAATTTTAATAGGTTGTGTTGGAAGTCTATCCATATTTAAGTATCTGATAACTCTAGATATAAGTTACGTTATAAATATAGTACGTAACTTATGGGTTATTGTACTTTTATAAATATATGTGCTACACGAGGAATAAGATGACAGACTATTAACTCTTCTATCTTTTTTTTATCTCTTTCTCTCCCAATTTCATACATTTTTTATATTTTGTTTAACTTTTATAACACGTTTTCAGCACGATCAAAGATATTTAGATATTCTCTTATCCCAATACCTATTTATTATTTATTTCAATTATTACTTTAAATTATGTCAAATCTTACCAAATTCGAATTTACGGCCCTTGACATAACGGGCAATAATTATCTTTCATAGATTTTGGATGTTGAAATTCATTTAGATTCTATAGGTTTTGGAGACATCACTATAAAGGAAAATACTGCATCCAACCAGCGGGACAAGGCAAAATCAATGATTTTCTTTTGTCATCACATCCATGAAGGATTAAAAAGTGAGTATCTCGCCGTAAAAGATCCTGCAGATCTATGGAGAAGTCTGAAAGATTAATTTGACCACCAAAAAATAGTAATTCTTCCGAAAACTTATTATAAGTGGATGCACTTAATGTTGCACGATTTTAAGTCTGTAAGTGATTATAACTCAATAATGTTTAAAATCAGTTCCCAATTAAAATTATGTGGAAAAATATTACTAATGAAAATATGATGGAAAAATATTTTTTACTTTTTACGCTTCGAATGTGCTCCTACAGCAGCAATATTGTGAAAAAGGTTTCACGAGATATTCTCAACTAATTTTATATCTTCTTGTGGCTGAGTTAAATAACGAATTATTGATGAAAAATCATGAATCTTGTCCCACTGGAACTGCTCCATTCCCTGACGTAAATACAAATATGTCTGGAAGTGCTTCATTCCCTGAAGTGAATGTAGCCATACATATCTACAATTCTAAAATAATTATAGTTATGGCCGTACACGTACCCGTGCCCATGGACGTGGACGCGAGCGTAGACATGGTGGTCGCCATGGAAAAGGTTGTAATAATTATCAATACTACCAGAAGTGAATTAATCCTAAAGACAACGAGAAAGGAAAAGAAAAGGTTGATCAAAATAATTTTACCAAAAATACTGAAAATTTGTATTATCGATGTGGCATGAAAGGACATTAGTCATGTATTTGTTGTACTGCTGAGCATCTTGTTAAATTTTATAAAGCATCCATTAAAGGAAAAGAGAAAAATGTGAAAGCAAATATGACTTATCAAGGTGATGGTGTCATGACAAATTTTACTGATAAAGTTGATGATTCAAACTATAATGCTGATGATTTCAATGACATCAACGATATAACACATTTGGATGCATCAGACTTCTTTGAGAGTTATGAGTAAACTGTTGGGAATGAATAAAACTATGGACTATTTTTTTGTTTATTATGTTTTTTTTTAGGATAGTTTATTCAGTAGTTTTTTTAGTTTAGTTTAAATTGCAACAGTTATTTTAATGTAATTTGTTTCTTTATTTTTTTGCAATATTTATTTAAATTAAGTCATTTTTTTAATGAAAATTATGAATATTTCTCATTCAATGATTGGATTCAAGAACAGTGAAGATTTATGTCTTACTGATAGTGCAACGATACAGACGATACTTAAAAATAAGAAATATTTTTCTCATTTAATAAAGGCTAATGCCAATGTTAATACAATATCGGGTAGTACTGAATTAATTAATAGTTTCGGAAGAGCCACTATATTATTACCTAGAGAAACAAAATTCATTATAAATAATGCATTATTTTCTGCTAAATCTCAAAGAAATTTATTAAATTTTGAAGATATCCGCCGAAATGGATATCATATTGAGACTATAAATGAGAAAATTATTAATTATCTATATATCAAAAAAATAATATCTAGAAAGACATATGTTTAGAAAAAATTATCTACTTTTTCTATAATTTTAGTTTGTACAATACATATATTAGTACAATTCAATCACATGTTACAGTAAACCAGAAGTTTACTATCCAAATACTTTTATTATTTGGCATGACCGGTTAGGCCATCTTGGGAACAATGTGATGCGTAGAATTATTGCAAATTCACATAGATATTTATTAAAAAATTTGAAAATTCCTCAATTTAGTAAATTTTCTTGTGTTGCTTGTTCTCAAAGAAAATTAATTATTAAACCATTAACAACTAAAATCGGGATTGAATCCCCAGCATATCTGAAACATATTCAGGGTGATATTTGTGGGTCCATTCACCAGTCATGTGAACCATTTAGATATTTTATGGTTTTGATAGATGCATCTACTAAATGGTCTCAAGTGTGCTTATTATCTTCTCACAACTTGACGTTTGCGAGATTACTTGATTAAATAATTCAATTAAGAGTACAATTTTCAGATTATGCAATTAAAAAAATTCGTCTTGATAATGCTGGCGAATTTACATCTCAGATCCATTTAATGATTTTTGTATGTCAATTGATATAACTATTGAATATCTTATAGCACACGTTCATATTCAAAATGGTCTAGTAGAATCATTTATAAAGCTCTTCTAATTAATAGTTAGACTATTACCTATAAGAACAAAATTGCCTACTTCTACTAGACATGCTATTTTGCATGTAGCAGCACTTGTACGTATCAAGCCAACAAGTTATTTGAAATTCTCTCCATTACAATTGGCTGTTGGTCAGGAGTCTAATGTATCACATCTAAGAATTTTTGGTTGTACGGTATATGTTCCAATTGCTCCACCACAACGCACAAAGATGGATCCTTAAAAAAGGTTGGGAATATATGTTGGATCTGAGTCCCCCTCTATAATTAAATATGTTGAACCATTAATAAGGGATTTCTTTACGGCACATTTTGCTGATTATCATTTTGATGAAAATAATTTTTTCAAAATTAGGGGAAGAAGATAAACAATTGGATAGAAAAATTGAATGGAATGAAATATTATTGTTATTGCACTTCTATCCTCATACAAAACAATGCGAATTAGAAGTTCAAAAGATAATTCATTTGCAAAATATTGCGAATCACCTGACAGATTCATTTATTGACCTAAAACGAGTTACTAAATCTCATATACCAGTTAAAAATGTTCCAATTAGAATTAAAGTTTCAGTATAACAACCTATCAGTGGAAATGATAACAAACTACGCTTAAAGTATGGTAGACAAATCGGTTCCAAAGATAAGAATTCTCGAAAGAGGAAAGGAGCAACTATTCAAGATAGCTATATAATGGAGGCGGGTGCTCCCGAAGAATCTCTAGACATAACTGATCATCGAATCCTAGAAGTGGATCAGGTACTTGAATCTAATGAAAATGAAGAGATCTCTATAAGTTATGTCTCTATCGAAAAAAAATGAAACCGAAAAGATATTGTTGTCAATAAGTTTATAAGAAAATAGCTGATGTTTTGAATGACAAAGAGGATTTAGAATCTAAATCTGTACGAAGAATGTTGACACAGAGATGATTGGCCAAAATGGAAAGATGCAATTCAAGTAAAATTAAATTCACTTTCAAAACGTGAGGTTTTTGGACCTGTAGTCCAAACACCTAACGGTGTAAAGCCGGTAGGATACAAATGGGTATTTGTGCAAAAATGAAATGAGAAAAATAAATTGTGCGATACAAAGCATGCCTTGTCGCACAAGAATTTTCACAAAGATCCGGCATTGATTATGAAGAAACATATTCTCCTGTAGTGGTACAATCACCTTTAGATATCTTATTAGTTTGGCAGTTCATGAAAATTTTGAAATGCATCTAATGGATGTTGTGACAGCCTATTTAATGGCTCACTTGATACATAGATCTATATGAAAACCTCTGAAGGATTTAACATGCCTAATACATATAAAGTTTTATGGGAAAATTGTTCAATACAACTACGTAATGGATTAAAGCAATTTAGGCGTATGTGGTATAATTGCCTGAGTAAGAATCTCTTGAACCAGAGGGTTATCAAAATGATCCAATTTGTCCATATTTTTTATAAAAAGAACTGGATCCAAATTTATGATAATTACTGTATGTGTTGATGATATAAATATTGTTGGAACTCCTGAAGAGTTTCAAAATACAATGAATTGTTTAAAGAAAGAATTTGAAATGAAAGACTTAGGTAAAACAAAATTTTGTATAGGTCTACAATTTGAGTTCTTAACACATGAAATTTTTATTTATCAATCAACTTAAAATACTAAAGCGATTTTATATGGATAAATCACATCCATTGATTACCCCAATGATTGTAAGATCGTTTGATGTGAAAAAGAATCTTTTCAGTCCTCGGGAGAATGATAAAGAATTTCTTGGTCCCAAAATACCATATCTAAGTGCTATAGGAGCTTCAAGTGAATATAAATTACAATTAATTGGCTATACAAATGCCGGATATTTATGAGTCACATAAAATTCGATTTCAAACGGGTTATTTATTCACATGTACAGATACTGAAATCGAATTAGCTGTATCATGGCATTCAACGAAACGAACTTTAGCAGCTATTTCTTCAAATCATGCAGAATTAATTGTTATACATGAGGCAAGTAGAGAATGTATTTGGTTAAAGTCATTAACCCAACATATCTAGAAGATATGTGGTTTAACATTAGAAGAGAACCTGCCAATAATACTTCATGAAGATAATGCAGTATGAATAGCCCAGTTAAAGGGATGTAATATTAAAGGAAATAGAACAAAGCAAATTTCTCCAAAAATTTTTTATACTTACGATCTTCAAAAGAATTGTGATATTGATATCCAACAAATTCGCTCATGTGATAATCTAGCTGATTTATTCACAAAGGCGCTACTAACATCAATATTTGAGAAGATAGTTTACAATATCGGAATGTGTCGTCTCAAGGATATTAAGTGACGTTTTTATGAGGAGGAGTAATAGTACACGCTGTACTTTTTTTTCCTTGACCATGGTTTTGTCTTAATGGGTTTTCCAAACAAGGTCTTTTAATAAGGCAACATATAAAAGTGTACTACAAATTTTGTGTACTCTTTTTCCATCACTAATTTTTTTTTGTCCCGTCGGATTTTTCCTAGTAAGGTTTTAACGAAGCACATAATCTAGTTATTAGACATCCAAGGGGGAGTGTTACAAATTCTATTGGTTGTGGATGTCTATACATGTATCTTAATTTTGATAGGTTGTAGCGGAAATCTATCCATATCTAAGTATCTGATAACTATAGGTACAAGTTATATTATTTATATTACGTAACTTATGGGTCATCGTATTCTTACAAGTATATGCACTACATGAGGAATAAGAGGATAGACTATTAACTCTTCCATTTTTTCTTTTCTCTCTTTCTCTCTTTCTCTCTCAATTTCATACATTTTTTTATTATATTTTGTTTAACTTTTATAAGAAATAGTACTTAATTTCATACTAAAAAAAAACAAAAAACATGCTCCACATGTAACATTCTTGATTTGTTAAAAAAATTTAATTTATTTAACTGTCTCTTATAAAAATAAATGAATAATTAGTTAATGATAACATAGAATATAAATTATAAACATTTTATTCGTTAAATTTTTTTTTATAGCTTTAAAGATTATTTTTCAATGAAATTGCTCCTACTAATAAGTTGTTAGTATATATTACTGATTCTAGCAGTTCTAGAATATTTTTGACTTGTACAAGTTTGATGTTTTACTCTTAGAATCAGTCATTTGTGGTTACTTCTTCCCTGTCAATTAGGGAACTGGATAGCTCATGAGTCACTAACATGCAAACTTTCTTGACTGTAACTTTTCCTCATAAGGCCAAATTACAGGTCCGCAGTAGTTGTGGAAATATTAAGGACAAGGGTTGTACAGATTGATGATATTTATGTAAACATGTTATCCTTAAACTGTACAATTAGGAAGTGATTATTTGCTACTAATATCTTTAATTACCAAATAGTATTTATTTGCAAATTAGAAAAAAAAACACACATATTCCGCATGTGTAACACTCCTGACTTGTTAGAAATCAGATTTTTAGTTTTTTTTATAAAAAAAAAAATAAATGAATAATCAATGAATGATAACATAGAATATAAATTATAAATATTTTATCCGTTAAGTTTATTTTATGCAAAAGTTATATATTTTAAAATACTAGAATTAGAGCACGTGTTTTACACGTTTGGAGATACTAATTGTTTGATTTTTATTGCTATGAATTAAAAAGTAAAACATGTTAGAGATACTAACTATTTGATTCTTTTTTCACATAATTTTCTACTTATATAATTTTTGTATCAATGTTTAACTAAACCAAAGAATTTCTTTAGTTCATATAAGTTTAGAGAAATATTTGCTCATAGGTAATTTTTATGCATTTTTCTTAGATATATTTTGTTGGAAATATAAGAGATTTGTTTCACGTTTTTAATAGCTCAAGTAATTTCATAAAAACTAAATAATTGTGTCTCGTGAATAATACATCTATCTTGTAATTTTTAAAATAGAAGTTCATTGTGTTGATTGAGAATTATTGAACAGTATCAGCATTCTACAATAAGCTCATTGGCACTCTATTAACTTCAAAAATAGGAAAGTTTAAATTATCATCAAACTGGAGCACAGTGTACGATAGAAAATATATTAGAGTTTGTTATATTCATACATAAGTTTAGTAATCAAAGAGTATAGTGTAGTCTCGAAAAATGTTGACAATTTATAAGTTTATTAGAACCCTTTATTCTCTTCAATTATTTAAGTTCTATTCTAACAACTTTAGATTTATCAAGCCCCTTAGCATATTTGATTATTCTTAAATCCTTATACCTCTTTTGGAACTAACTTGATGAAGGAAGTCATGAACCATTCATGTGCAAATACTAAATAGCAATTTCTAATTTAGAAAAATCTTTTTTAGATATATAGTTTGCACAACTGTAGGAATTACATAATGAAAATAGAAAAAAAATAGTAAAAAATAGTCTACTACTATTTAGCAATTTATGGCATGAAATTTAGTGATTAATTCATTATGTTAAAACTATCAATCTGTATCGATAGTAATAATTTATAAGCTAGATATTTAATATTATTAATTTTATTCGATATAATAAAATCAATAACATATAGTTGCAGTAGCTATCAACTTGTATAGTAATAATTTAAGCAATACATATTTAGTATGTAGGTTTTATTAGACAAAGTACACTTTAGTTAAAATCTAATTAGTAACTGATTTGATAACCTTATTTTTTAGTATGTAATTTATACAATTACTAATATTCAATATTAGATATTTATAGGTACAAAGACAATAACTATAATTTTTTTTTAGGAAGATGATAATTATCTATTAAGAATTTTAGCTAATATAATTTAGGAACCAATTTTCAATTATAGAAAATGAGTAACTTAGATTAAATATATGCAAATTACTCAATGCATGAAAATGGAATTAAGAGCAAAGTAAGAATTGCAAGATAAGGATTATGTTCTTTTAAAAAAAATAAATGTGGTGTAGATCATATTTTTTACCCTCTTCTTACCCATCCATCAGTTTAACTTTATTCAATAATCGAAAAGATAGGTTCTACATTATATTTGTTTTTTATTACACTATACAGAAGTCAAATTCTTTTTATATTCTAGACAATGAATCTCTTTAATTATTACAAAGTCTAGACAACAAAGTTAAAGACAAAATAAATGGCATTGGCGGAAAGAATGTAAAGAGGTTAACAATATCTATGAAGGATAATATCTTTATTAATTCAAGTTTAGATGACCATGAGTAGGGGTGTTCATGGTATGGATTATTGGATTTATAGGTTTTTGGGTTTTTTTATTGAAAGAATAAGACCACCCCAACCCAACCCAAATAATATTGAAACCCAAGTAAACCTAACCCAAGTATTACTCGGGTGGGTTAATCGAGTTTTTAGGTTACTTGGGTTAAAAAAAATTTAAAAAATTGAAAAAAAAAATTAGTGTAAAATCATCTATTATTTGTCAAAAATTAATAGAATGAAAAGGAAAAAATTATAGAACATATTAAATGAATATTAGGTGAAGAATGAAAAGAAAATAAAATATAAACTATACAAATTGGGAAAATAATAAAAAATAAAAATTTATGAGTAAATTATATAGGGTTATCGTGTTATTGGGTTAGGTTAAATTTTGAAAAACAAGACCCAACCCAACCCAACCCAATATATATATTTTGGGTAACCCAACCCTACTAACCTGAAATTTGATAACCCAGCCCATTTAATCCCAAAGTTATTTGGGTTAGGTTGGGTTTAAACACTCCTAGCCTTGAGGCTTTTAAGCAATTTTTTGTCTTCTTTGCTCTTTTGATTTTTCTTTTTTTAGCAAAACTAGAAAAAAATTTAGAATTATTCTTTTGAAAGAGTCCAAAAGTTTTGTTGTGATAAGTCCTACTTTTTCAATTTAAATGTAATTTTCACTATTATTTAACTTAATTCCTAATCTTAAAAAGTTTTATTTTCATACTTGTATAATTTCAATATTCTATACTTGGAAAATGGATATCATATAGAACTCTCTATTATCTACCAAAATCTGTATTCTAATAGTAATGTAATCATTAAGATTAAAATTATATTTTAAAATTGTGTGCTATTAAAATGTTAAAGGTATTTATTATATCAGAATACAACTGGGAGGCAAATTAGAATAGATTTTCAATTCGAAGGGTCGAATTAATAATCTTTAAGTTTTAGGGGCCACATTGGGACATTTCTTTTAGTTTTGAGGACTAAATTGAGACTTTTTGAATTTGGAGGACTATATTAGAATATATTTCAATTTTGAGGGTTAAATCGAAACCTTTTCAATTTAAAAGGTCATATTAAAATTTTTGCTTAGTTTGAATGGGCAAAATGGTATTTAACTATTTAAAATTAAAGTAACCTTGTATTGCTTCTTTTCCTTTGTTTGTCAAACAAATTTTTCTTTTTCTTTTAATACTTTTAATAAATTATTAATTTCTTTCCTTGTAAAAAGTTGTCTAGTCTATTAATGTTTCCACAACCTATATATGTTGATAATAATCATATGCATAATTGCTATTTAATGAGAAATTTTATTTTATTAAGTTTTTTTTGATAACTTTATTTTATTCGTCTCCAATTTCAAAATCTATCCCAAAATTCTACTCTATGAGAAAATTTACTTAAATCAAATTTAATTCTAAATGAAGTCCCAAAAAGTTAATTTTTATTTCATGTGTACCTTTTTAGGGTTTTTTTTTTCTCTTTAAAGGTCCAAAAGTATAGGTGAAACATGTAAATTTATTTTTCAAGTAATTTTTATATATTTATTGTTGCTTGATTTCTAAAATCCATCCCCAAAAAATATTTCTTACTCTTTTTTAATTTCTAAAACACATTCTTAATATTCTAAATATTCTATTACATAAGAAAATTTATTTTAATCAAATTTATTTCTTAATATGAAGTTTAAAAGTAAGTTTTATTTTTTCTTTTACTCTCTGAGGAATATTTACTTAAATAGGCTAAAAAAATTATAAATCTAGCATTCAAGTTAGGAACATTACATATTAAATTTTATAGAGATCAGGGGAAAGAAAATTTAAACTAAATTAAACTCCTTCATTTATTATAGTATGTATTCAATTAATTTTTAAATAAATTTATTTAATATTCATCTTTTATTTCTAAATCTATCCCAAACTTCTACTCTCTGAAGAAACTTGCTTTAATCAAACTTAATTCTAAATATAAGTCTAAAAATTTTATTTTATTTCCTGCGTACTTTTTGGAATTTTTTCTCGTTAAGAGTCCAAAAGTATAAATAAAATATGTAATTTTATTTTAAAAATAAATTTTATTATTTTTATTACTCTTGATTTCTAAAATCCATCCGAGTAAAATTATCTCATACTTTTTTTGAATTTCTAAAACTCATTCCTAATATTATATTATATAAAGAAATTTATTTCAATCAAATTTATTTCTTAATATGAAGCCTTAAAAGTAAGTATTATTTCCTCTTTTACTCTTTGAGGAGTATTTACATAAATAGTCTAAATAATTATAAAAAGGCATTCAAGTTAGGTAATATAATATAAAGTAATTAAATTTTATAATAATGGTGGCTTCAGAAAGAAAATCTAAATCAATAAATCATATTTCCTTATTTAACATAGTATCGATATATTTAATATCCTTGCTACATAGTATCAATATGTTCAATATCCTTGCTCTTTTCTTCGTAATTATTTTCTTCTTTTTTTATTATCACAATTATAATTTATTTTATTACAACATTATACATCAATTCCATTTCTTCTCAAATATATACAAACTTTCCCTTTTTACGAGAACAACATATAATATTTGCACTCTATTTCTCTTCTAGGTATTTAGATTATGATTTCTTATAGCGACACCAACAAAACTTGATCAATTAAAAAGATAAAAATATTTTTCATAGTATTGAACTTTTAAAATATATTTATATATAATTTGTCATTGCTAAACGATAAAATCACTATCAAATACCAAACATCAATTTATAAATGAAGTATAGATATTCTTTTAATAGCAAAAAATATTTACAAGAAATCAAATCGAGACATATGGATATTAATTACAAAATCAATTAATTATAATTTCAAAAAATAAGAAAAAAAATGAATTTGATTAAACTGTAAAGAATGAATACCAAAAAAAATCATTATAAAAAATTAAAATCTAATTAAACTAATATATTGTACATATTATTTATAGGTATCATATAGTATATTAAAATAATTGTCAAAAATTAAATTAATAAATTGTTCTTTTATTACTTTGAAACCAAATATTAATGAAAGCAATCCTTTTTCTTACTATAAGATACACGCAGTGCTAATGAAAAATATGCAATTGTAAAGATGTCCAAAATTACACGTTACTTTAAGTGCAATTTATATATATATATATATATATATCTATATATATATATATAAATTTCTATTACAATTAATTTCATTAACATATTGTATAAATGTGTATATATATAGAGGATATACTGATATTTTTTAATATTTCTTAAAATTTTTTAAGAAAAAAAGAAAGATCTATAATAGATCTCAACTTAATACCCCATAGTTTTATTATTTGAATTACATTTCATTGTCTTAAGCTTATGACAACATTCACTTCAGTATTCTATTGGAACTTTGAAGTTTGAACTCTTCATTCATATTGACAGCACAAAATGTGGTTAATTCTAATCCAAAATAGTTTCTAGTTCTCTTTAGGTTCTCAAGTTATAATTTGTTATAACGACACCACTAATTAATCATTTAAAAATAAATATTTTTTCAAAATATTGAACTTTTTAAAAATAAAGATTTTTCCATAATATTGAATTTTTAGATGTATTTATATATTCTTTATTATTACTGAAAGATAAAATTACTATCAAGTATCAATCATCATTTTATAGATGAAATATGTTAAAATTCTTTTATTAGGAAAAAATATTTACATGTGATCAAATAATATATGGTAGTAATTACAAAATGATTAATTAAAATTTCAAAAGATAAGAAAAAATGAACCTAAGTAAAATGTAAAGAACAAAAACATCAAAGTAAAGTCAGATTAAACAAATGTATTCTATATAATAAATATGGATAGGTACCGTACAGTATATTAAGATCATTATCAAAAGATAAAAGTAAAAAGTTGTTCTTTTATCTTGCTCTAAAATATATAGAACATTAATGAAAAACATCCACTATCTTACTCCAAAAATCATGCAACTGAAATTAAAAATATGTAGTTCTAAAGATATATAAAATAACACATAATCTTTATATAATTTCTATTGCTACTATTTTTTTAACTTATTATATAATTATGTATCAAAATATGGAATATACTGCTATTTTTTTCATACTTTTTAACCTTATGATAACATTCATTTCAGGATTTCATTGACGTTCTAAACTCTTCCCTTCACCTGAATGATATCGAACGTGGTTAACTTTGAAATTGTATTTTGATATAGTATTTTATTATAAAATTAAAATTTGTATTCATTAAATATATAAACGAAATTAAAGCTAATAAAAGTGTGTGAATTTTATTTTTTTCAATATTTATTATAGACTCCACTATATTTTCACTATTATAGATATCATTTTTTTATTGTATAATTATTAATTTTGTGATTTTTAAGCTAGTATAAAACTTTAATATTAAAAATACATGCTATTGAATCAAATCAAATCAAGTTAAATACAATACATAAAGTTTTTTAAAGGTATTTTCTCTTCTTTTCTTTATTTTATGTTAAATGTTAGTGAAGTCAAACTTTTTTGGGCAAAGATAAACTTAATTTCATAAGTAAAAGAATCTATTAATACTAATAAATTTGAAAGCCTAGCAATTTAACTTATTTGTTATGATAAACAACTAATTATTTATTATACATTGATCCTAAACACAGTAATTTTATGTCATAACTAAAACAAATACATAATTAATTATATTGCAATAGATCCAAAAGTTTTGTACTTTTACCAAAAATAGTTATAAATGTAATTGGTATATGAAAATATATATATAAAAAAACCAAAATAAGTCTAATTAACTAACATACAAGATTAGCGTATTTGAATAAATAATTAGAGAAAAGAAAATAATTATTTGTGAATTTGTAATACATAAAGTAGTTATAACAGACAGTTTTTATGAGGAATAAAAAGTAAAAATGATTTGAACAATATATAAAAGTTATAAAATAATATTTTTAATTATTCTTTGCTCAAGTATAAATAATTTTTTTAACTTAAAAATTTATACCTTCTTATTACATATTGATGCCAAAATTTCATTATAATTTAAGGAAGAAACAATTTGAACATACATAATAGCTCTAAAAATACTACTTTTATTTTAGTTTTTCTCAAATATAAATTATTTTTATACAAATAAAATTTTTACCATCTTATTATGTATTTATGTCCAAATTTGCATATAAATCTAAATAATTATGTTATAGCAGTTTTAAAAATATATAATATAAATAATAGTAGTATTATAAAAGATAGATAATCTTATTATATTAAATGGAGAGTATTTTAGATATGCCAATTATACTCCATGAGGGTCTATGGCATGTTAGACTTAACTATTTAATTAAGGGTATATTAGGTGGGATAAAAAAGGAAAAAAATAATAGATAATCTCAAGTAGGATTGCATGACTGAAAAATAGGTGTTGGTGTCCTACAAAATAGGTAGTTAGATCATATAAGAAGTAATTTAATTATGTTTTTTTCTAGAAATTATATTTTATTATGGACAGATATTTTAGCCATCACAGGAGAAATATTTAAAAGGGAAAAATATTTAAGGAAAAAAATAAAAAAGCCAAAAATAACTCACATTTATATATAAGTTATAGATTATAGAACATAGATAGATAAATTATAAATAGATTGTAAATTATAGAAATAGATAGACAGATGTAATGAGGAGATTTTAGCTAGAAGACACAATGTTAGACCTTACCAAATGGGTATTAGTATAAGGGAAAGAGGGGTAGAATTCAGTATTATCTAAATTCGGCACCTAAAATGTTTCCTGCTTTAATTTGTCCAATCAAACGGCCAGCCAATAAGGTTCATACACTTGAAGAAACACTCATATTTGTGACTCGTATTATTTTTAATATTATAAATATAATTATTTTGTGACATTAAAAATTAAAAATTAGTTATTTATGTGATTTTTGAAAAAAGTAAGTCATAAATTTGGGGTTATTTTTGCAATGATATCTTGGTAAATTCTTTGTTTTTTGTTTTTTCTTTTTCTTCTCCAGCAAAAAATAAAATATATGTTTGGATTAATAGACTTGATGATGAATTTACCGGAGGGTTTTGCAAAGTTAAAATAGAAAAATTTTATGTTGTGTTTGGATGGAGGAATTTAAGTGAATTTGGATTCATCATAAGTTATCCAAATAAGTTAATTAATTTAGTTAAAAATTTAAAATCCACCAACAAGTAACAGAGAATTTGAACGATTAAATGAAAGATTTCAAATTCACTAACATTATATTTGGATGTGTGGATTTAATTTGAAGGAAGGATTTGAAATGCATGAATTTGAATTGAGTGGATTTGCTAAATGATATGAAATTTGGGTGAATTTTAAACTTACTAATTTAAACATTAAAATTATACTCCCATTTGTTAGTGGATTTCAAATTCACAACTAAATCAATTATCTTGTTTGAATAACTTATTATATATTAGAATTTCAAATCAAATTCACCCAAATCCCTTCATCCAAGTAGAATGTAAAATTCTATATCATTTGAAATCCATTACAATTCAAATCTATACATTTCAAATCCATCCAAACACAACCTTAAATTATTTAAAATCCTCTCATTTACATTTTCTAGTTTTGAATAATTTATTTATTAGCTCTAAAAATTACTCGGATTGATCTTGGATCCAAACGCACCTAAAAAATTCCCAACCAACCTACACGACTTCCAACGGTTTTTTCCTTCCCTCCCTATTCTCTCTCACACTCATTCTCATCATTCTTCAATCTTCCACAGATCCCATCTTTTCTTTTTCCCAATTATTTCCCACATTTCAGTATCCACAAGGTCTCAAGAATCCAAAAAAAAAAACCTTCATTGTATAAGACACCATTTGCTTCCATCCCAACAATAAAAAAAAGATGGCAACAATGGAGAGCTTGATTGGATTGGTGAACAGAATCCAAAGAGCCTGCACTGTATTAGGTGATCATGGTGGTGAAGGGATGTCCCTTTGGGAAGCTCTTCCTTCTGTAGCTGTTGTTGGTGGCCAGGTCTCATTTTTTTCTCTTCATTACCAATATTTAGTGTTTTTTATTTATTTATTATTATTTTTTTGGAGATTTTCTGGTAGTCTGCATTTGATTATATTGACGGGATTTTTTTTTTTTTTTTTTGGAAAAATATCAGAGTTCGGGGAAATCGTCAGTACTGGAAAGTGTTGTCGGGAGAGATTTTCTGCCTCGTGGATCTGGTAAATTTGCTGGCATTTTGATTTTCTTGTTACTGTTTATTTGATGGATGGAAAATGTAATGCTTGATTTGAGATTTTTTTTTTTTTTTCAATGGATTAGATATATGAAGAGAAGAAATAAACATGGGGAAAACAGCTTTGTTTAAAGTATATGGATATTAGCATTATTAATTTTTATGGGATATTTTTAATTGGAATATTTCAAGATGCAGCACAATCTGATCTATACCTTTAGTTTAAAGGTTAGGACTTTATGCATTATACTCTAGATCAAGTATAGTTATTGGTTATTGCTTCTGAGGCAGAATACATTTAGGCAAGGAGTTATAGGTTGAGCAAGTAGCATTCATTCATGTGTATTATAGCTAAGGCTAATTAGTTTAGGTAGCGTGGATTATCCGGGATTAGAATTAAGATTTTTAGAAAACTAATTTTCATATGTGTAGAGTTTACTGGAGTTTTAGATTCCAAAGCCATGTTTGATAAAGCACAATGTAGTCCATCTATGTGCAATTGCAAAGGTCGGACTATCTGCATCATATTCGGGATCAAATACAGTATCTGAGATACAAAATTTTTAGGAAAGAAGTTATGGTTTGGCCGTTAAGCCGTCACTACTGAAAATTAATTGGGTTTTACAGAAAAATTTATTTAGTAATGTGGTGTCAGCATGATTAAATGTTTAAGATTAGTTGTTTTAAATATTTTCTTTGTCAACTGTAAGGTATTGTGACTAGGAGGCCCTTGGTATTGCAACTTCACAAGATAGAGGGGCAGTCAGAATATGCTGAGTTTCTCCATGCACCAAAGAAGAAGTTTACTGACTTTGGTAAGTTAAAACACATGAAGCTTTCATTTTCTTTTCCCTAATATGATAAATTTTACATTTGATTTGATCAGGTACTTAGTTTGATTTGTGCTGATGTTAATCAATTAGATCATTATTTCTCATTGAGATTGTAGGGTTTTTCTTACTTATGATTTTTAAAGTGTGTTGTGATACATTCTAAGGACTCCCTCCAATTTTCCCATGCCTTCTTCTAATCCTTAAAAAGATTGGGTTTTTGAAAGGACTACTACAATGTGAAGAAATGATCTCGCAATGCAACAAATTGTGGATTTCTTAATTGCAATCTTGCTTTTGTCCAAAAGTTTATATGTTGCATATTAATGTGAGATGTTGCATTTAGAATCAATACAGGAAAGCAATAACAGTGATGTTAGATTTCATGGGGATTGGTGTAGGTGAATGAACAGTGGATCATGTTTTAAGAAATCCTTTTTTTCAAATGTTCCTCTGCATTGTGGTAGAAGGGCCAAAGTGCTTTTCATCTTCCAAAAATTTTTTGGAAGACCTCATACAAATATGCAAGGTGTTGGATGTAATATGACATATCATTCCAAAATATTTGGCATATTTAGTGAGCGTATTTCTTTAATTCTTTTACTATCTTAATGGACGATCCAAGTGTTTCAACCTCACATTTTGCAATAGAATGTCTGTTTTCTATTTGGTGATACCAAAAGTCCATTTATAGGATTTGGAAGTTCAATATCTCTGGCAATGAAGACCCTTGAAGCTTATATAAATAGTGTTGCTGTTTTGTATGTAAAGAAGATACTAGATACACCTGCTATGAAAAATGGAAGGATAAAGTTTCAGCCTAGAAGATTATGTAGATTTATAATTGCTTGGAACGAGGCCATTTATGATGCTTCAGGTGTGCTTCTATTTAGAAAGTATGGCCACAAATAAAGTAGAATGGACGAAGAGTTTTATTTGACTAGCTATTGATTTGTGTTCACTGGAATTAAATCCAGTCTGTACTTTTTGCATAAGAGCCATTCATGATTTTAGTCTATGTCAAAATATAACTCTTTCATTTGAAGACTGATAAGTTTTATAGAGTCAAATTTAATTTGCTTTTAAATATATGTATTTTTACAACCTTCTGCAAATAAGAGTTTAAGATTGTTATACCCCTTTTTCGTTTTTAGGAGCTTTAGTTGTTTGGATGCCTGTCGTTTACATGTTAACGAAGAAATTGGATTTTGTTTATTCTATCTTAGGTTGCATTATCATACATGCATGAGTGATACATATATTGATGAGCATTTTTTGTATTGCAGCTTACTGTGCGGAAAGAGATTGCAGATGAGACAGACCGCATAACTGGGAAAACTAAACAAATTTCTAATGTTCCAATTCACCTTAGCATTTATTCTCCCAATGGTTTGTCTTCAGTCTTCTACGTCTGCTCCTTAAGCCTTGCCTACATTCTGCCTGAAAAGAATTCCGAACAAATGCTTTTTCGATGTCATTTAGTAATTCTGCACTGGAATTTTACTATTTCCAAACAAAAACCATTCTTTCTCTTTGATTTTTTCGTTGTCCTGATTCTTGTTTATTTGTTTTGCTTGGAAACAAAGACTGTAACCTCTTGGCCTAAAAAATCAAGCATGAATAACAACTAACTAGCAGCAATAGTATGGAGTAGATCATATCAAATGAAGAAATATTTCATGACATTCCATGTGAAAAAGTTAAGAATATATGTCACACAACATTTCTATATAAGATTGTTGCTGTACAGGTTAAAATTGAATTATAGCATAAAAACGTTGTATGATGTTAGTCATATTAGTGTAGCATCAATGCTCAATTAAGCGAACTGAACTTCATTTATAAGGGATAAGCAAGTGGGAATTATGATTCCAACTGAATATGAGTTGTACACTTGATGATGGAGTTAGGATAAGCTGGATTGGCATCATCGTAAATTCTTACTAAAACAGTTTCACCTGCAGTATATTGTGATTTTATGGTTCCTCAGTGCAACATCATATAAGATAGTTTCTGCATTTGTCTCTACCTGTGAATACATTTTTTCTGATGTTTTCTTTGCTAATAAGAAACTTATATTTTAAGATTCATATTTTCTCTTTCAGTTGTAAACTTAACCCTCATAGATCTTCCTGGGTTGACAAAAGTTGCAGTAGGTGAGAACCAAAAACTATTTCTTTAGGTCCTGTTACCTTCTCAAATGTTTAAGCACTCAAACTCAACTAACAGAATGAGTATTGACAGAATTTGAATCTTGCAGAGGGACAGTCAGAGAGTATTGTCCAAGATATAGAAATGACGATGGTTCGTTCTTATGTTGAGAAGGTTAGAACAATATTTAATCTTGAAAAGTGGTGGTTTACTGTTCAAGGACATTTTGTTCCTTTCCTTTTCATGAAATTGATGAAGGTTTTGGAATTTTTATGCTTCCAACTTGTCTTAGTTTTTTATTTTTTTTATCTTTTTTTTGGCAGCCAAACTGTATTATATTAGCTATTTCTCCTGCTAACCAAGATATTGCAACTTCTGACGCCATAAAGCTTGCGAGAGAAGTTGATCCTTCTGGTATTGCAAACGCTGTGTACTTTTTTTCTTGTTGAATTTCCTAGGTTACTCCGAGTTACTTTCCATATTTTTAGTTGTTGTTTGGGGTGTAGTGTTGTTATTGATTAGCCACCATGGTAACTAATTTAGATCTTTTGTTATTTTTTTTCTTTTTAGGGGAGAGAACATTTGGAGTTGTAACAAAACTTGATCTGATGGACCAGGGAACCAATGCCCTTGATGTACGAATTGAACACATTTTTGTCGGCAGAGTAAAATTGGTCATACTGACATCACTGGAAAAAATAAAACAAAGCTCATAAACCCCTTGAATATTCTTCTGCCAGTTTTACTTCTTAAAATTCTCTAATATATTCTCTATTCGATACTTGATTTTATCAATGTTTAAGGTGCTTGAGGGTAGATCATACAGGCTGCAACATCCATGGGTAGGAATTGTCAACCGTTCACAAGCCGAGATAAACAAGAATGTCGACATGTCAAATGCTCGTCGGAAAGAGCAGGAATATTTTGAATCTAGTCCTGAGTATGGACATTTAGCTCATAAAATGGGATCAGAGTATCTTGCAAAACTTCTATCCAAGGTTGGTACTAATTTTGGAAACTCATGAAAGTTTTACCTTTTTGACAGAAGGAAATATTTTCAGATTATTACCAAAATTTTTATACATTTTCCTTTTCCTCTGCATCAGCATTTGGAGACTGTTATTCGGCAGAAAATACCAAGCATCATCGCTTTAATTAAAATAATAAGACCATTGATGAGCTTAATGCAGAGTTGGATCGCATTGGCAGGCCTATAGGTGTAGATGGCGGGGTAATGACAAGATTTCGCACTAAATGGTTAGGATGAAATCCTTTGAAAAATTGTTTATAATTTGAATTGTTCTGCCCCTGTTAATTAACAGGCACAGCTCTACACAATTTTGGAACTATGCCGTGCATTCGACCGTATATTTAAGGAACACCTAGATGGAGGGTAATGTTGATTGTTTTATACATTTTTTTTTTTTTTTTTTGATGTTTTGGACATCCCAACATATTAGTAGTGTAATGTGTTATTGTTTGCTAATGAGATTAGTTGTAATGGTCTTTTAACAATGCATTGAGAATTAAATTAGCATAAAAACAATATACTACTCTAAGGTAGCATGATACATACTCTAGGAAGTACTTTTGCACAACCATAACATTTGCGGGTAAAAATGAGATTTTTACAAATTAATGACTACAAATTTAACCTGTAATATAACTAAGGCATATTTGGACCATGTCAGATGTCTACAATGAACTCCTGTGAGAAATGATCTTATCTGGTGAAGGAGCAAACTTATATATGTAAAGAATAAGCTGTAGTTGGTTTAAGCCTCAAGGCTTGACTGTAAAAGAAAGTGGCTGGAGTTTGAGGAAGCTAATTTTTGGAACTTTGATACAACTTTTTTGTATAAACTGAAACTGTTCTATTTAATTATGCATGATTAAAGAATTAGAGGTTGCAAACTACTGTATTATTTAACTCCCTATTAGATTGATTTTTAACTGTTGGATGCATGTTCTTGAGTGGTTAAAGCAACAATTTAGATGTGATATTGCCTAGAAATAAATATAGGAATTACAGGAATTACTGGTGTCTAGTGTTATGTTGTCAACTAAAACTACACATAAGCAAAACTCCAGCAAGGAATTTTCAGTGTTTTATTTTTGAGGGAATGGATTGGAACTCTTGAGAGTTGCAAAAAGCCAACCCATACTCTTCTCTACAGGGTTTGTGTGCATGATTCATACGTGACTTCACAATGATAAGTTTGTGTGAATTTAACCTTTATTCTAATGAACTTTCCTGAAGTCCAAACCTTGATAGTTAAAAAGTCTGGAAGGTATGTTTCCATGTGGATATTTGGGTGAAATTTAATACTCCTATGTGATGATTCTTTTTCTTGTGGATATTTTCCTTCATACTAGGCATGTCATGCAAAGGTATTCAAAGAGGGATTGCACTTGATGAACCATGTGTACTTTTCCTCAAAAGCCTTGGGAATGCACTCTAAGTTGGTGTAATTAAAAATAATACTTTTCTCCTTCATTCCCTTATTGCTTGCTGCTGTATTTCCAGTTACGATATTTTATTTTTCTTAGTAATCCTGTCTTTCCTTGGCTTCCTCACAATTTGTCAGTTCCGAACCCTATCAATAATTGAACTTGGCTTGCCAGAAAATTGTAAATGTGTTGATCAAGGTATGCTAATCAGTCGCATAATTTTCAGAAGTTTACAAATTGTTCACGTCTTTAGTAGTTTAACCCAACCTTTTGAGGACTTGTTTCTGGCCTCCTCTAAAATTTACTTTCCTACGATCATGTAATTGATAATACCCTTTAGAACTAACATCTGTTGATTTGATTAGTTCCTTTACTTTTTCCCCGTACATTACATTATTTCTCTCTAGATCATGGCAAAGTTCTAACACATTTCTTTTACAGGAGGCCAGGAGGAGATAGGATATATGGTGTCTTTGATCATCAACTACCAGTTGCAATGAAAAAGCTTCCCTTGGATCGTCATAAAAGACTTTAAGTAATGTCAAAAAAGTTATCTCTGAGGCAGATGGTTATCAACCTCACCTGATAGCCCCTGAACAAGGATATAGAAGACTCATCGATGGATCTCTTGGATATTTCAAAGGGCCTGCTGAGGCTTCAGTTGATGCTGTAATTCCTATGTCTTTCAGTTGCATTTCAACTTCATTTATTCTTATAATTCCAATGTTCAGTATTCCTAAATGACTCTTGGAGAATTGATCTCAAATTGAAATTGAATAAGAATTCCTCCTCAAAGGCCAAATTTAGGTTGAGTATAATTCCCTAGTGCATGATAAATAGTTTTGTAACTCTGTTCCATCATTTGATGAACCAAGATATTGAAAGGAAAAGTAGTTAGTAGTTGTGGTATGATGGTGATCCAATGTGGTCAGAAGATCTCACTAGCTCGTTGCCTTATTTGGATATGGACTCTGTAAAAGAAAAGGAGTCTGTCCTACTCTAATTTGTGGTCATCCTTTGTGCAGGTGCATTTCATTCTGAAAGAACTTGTGAGGAAGTCAATTGCAGCAACGCAGGTATGTAATAATTACTGATAACAGTTCACCATGTAATCAATCCTTTATGGGGCATGATAGTGTTTGTGTTTGCCGTCTCCTTTTCAAACAGTACTTTTTCTTATGTGTTACTGGTGTGGAGGTTCAAATACATTGTGCAAAAGTTTGGTCCATACTTAGATCTCCCAGTTTTTTACACATCAATTTTGTTAGCTGCTTGGAACTTATGGGTTATGTCCTTAGTTTGGTTATGAAGGTTGCTGCAGAACAGATATTTCAAGTGAATTTTTGTGAATAACTACATCAACAAAGCAGTGACTATTATAAAAATTGGCTTCCTTCAATGTGTCTGAATGATGGACTGAAATAACAATGTTGGCTTTGGAACTTCTATCAGAAAGGTTTTCTTTGTGATTCTCAATGATGGCCATTTTTTTTCTCTTTTGCTTAATATTTTGGGGGTAAGAGAAAGAAGTATGTTAAATACATGGAAACTAGAAATCTTTGAAAGATGAAGTTGTTTCCTCATATTGTGTTGACTGTCCAAAGTGTATCTCGGGTTCTCCAGTGCAGTTCATGATATTCAGCTTTTTGGTATCTTTTGAGGTTAAAGTTCACAATCAACACTGCTTTCACGATACAATGTATTTTCTATCATTGGCTGGAGAACTGAATAATTCAGAAGAGAAAAAAACTTGTATTGGGAGAATAAAATGATTATATAATACATAAGTTTCTGATACCATCAATAATATGTCGGGACATTTGAAATAGGAGTTAGTTAAGTTGGATAGAATTCAATTTACTATTTTTGCTTGTGGTATACTTTGAGGTACTTGCATATCAGTTGGATTGTTACTGCTTTTGAAACTTTGGTGTCTGTAGCTCTATTTATATTACAACGGACATAGTTTTTTGCTAGTAAAAAGACTTGAATTCGGGCATTGGATATTTTCTTTGTAAATTTTCAAAAGCATGTGTACTCCTTTAAAACATCAATAGTATTTGGCATCTCCTCCTGCATCAAAATGTAGTAAAATAAATATTTTTTCTGTTCCCCTACCTTACTGGACAAACCATGTTTTCTTTTAGTAAATATTTTCTTATGCTAAATTATTTGCTTTAGCTATCATTATTTTAATCAAATATGAATGGATATCTACTTGATCCTCTTAAGATACTTGGTGCTAGGAAAATGCACTTGACTGCAATAACTCAATATATTTGTTCCTACAAAGTGATGAAAAATGTTCTGCTCCCTTACCATCAGTCAACTAATGTGTAGGAGTTAAAGAGATTCCCTTCACTTCAATCTGATATTGCAACAGCTTCAAATGATGCACTCGAAAGATTTCGTGATGAAAGTCGCAAGACAGTTTTAAGACTGGTAGAAATGGAGTCCACTTACTTGACAGTTGAATTTTTTCGGAAGCTGCAGACAGAGCCAGAAAGAAACCCAAATAATTCAAATGCCCCAAATTCAAGCTCAAATCCCAATGTGGATCGATACACTGACAATCATCTAAGGAGAATTGGTATGTTTTGTACTGCTTCCTCTTACAATTAATTGTGCCGGTGTTCATACGTGGACAGTTTACTCGGAAAGAATGAAATAACATTGGTACATGGAAGTCCAGTTGATGTAGGACAAGTTATTCTGTCAAATAAGATGTTGGAAATGGATGAAAAAATGCAAGAAAGATCATTACTCCCAGTTCAAGTGCTTGAAATATGGTGATGTATTATGGTTTCTTATAAGAAAGAGATCTTGAGAAAAATAAATTTGAGCGAATAAAGAAAGGGAAGAAAAAGAGCAGAGACATTAGAGCAAAACAACTTCTACAAGTGTCAGCATTGCGCGAAATTTATTTCTGACAGCCAACGCTGTTCTACAATCTAGGTTAAGACAGTCTCAAGGTGGATCCCTTGAAAAATGGAAATAGAAATGTATACTCCATTTATCGTAGAGGTTTGCAAATAAATTTTTGCAAAATTATCTGGATAACACCACCAGCTGCTTCTGAAATGCCACAATAATGATCCTGCTCCTGAAATGCCACAACAATGATCTAGCTTGGGTATGTGATGAACAAAAACAAGTGGATTTTATTGTAATATTAATGGACCATATATACTGTCAAGAAATCCAGTAGTATGCCTATAACTATGAAAGCCTGAAACTTCAGGCTTCTTGCCTCCATCATTCTCAAGTGATATTATGTTATCTAAATTATTTGTATCACTCGCTTTTTATGGAATCAAATGATAAAGTATGGTAATTGAAGAGTCTTTGGATTAAACGAATGAAACCATTTAATCCTTTCTTTTTTTTTTTCCCCTGTAAATTTAACTGGTTTTGTTGAAGCACATGCTTCATACCCTTTCTCTTTCTTGGGCTGGAACAGCATGATGAGATCCTCCGAAGTTTTACTCTCCCCTCCGAATGACTTAATTTTGTCTTGTCATCTTGCTTATTACATTTCTAATCTTTTCAGAAGGCCTCTAACTGGAGATGAAACTTCGGCATGGCGACTTTGATGTTAGGAGAAAACAAAGAGGACTTAGGAAAATGGCGGAGATCTCCTTCTAGTTAGAAAATAGTAAGGAAGACTAATACAGATGAAATGGAGTTGGAGATACGAGAAATAGATGATATGACATGAAAAAATAAGAAAAAGTAACTTGTATATTAGACAAGCCAGTTCTTGTGTTTGAATTCTCTTGTCTAGGATTTGGATAGATCCAAAGAATCCATTGCTCACATAATAGGTTTTGGGATCTGCATGGGCATTATTAATGTATGATGAAGGCTATTATGAAGTTTATGAAATTAGTTTTTCACACGTCTCTCTTGCCTTTTACAACTTCAACTTGAGTGCAAATATATCAAGGATTGTCATCATTTTTATCATTTTATAGGTCTAATTGTAAATATAATCTCAACAAAGTCATTTGGTGCTGAAAGAAAGGGTGTTGGGTTTAATATATGTTATTTTCTCTCTATTGGGATCAAATGTTACTGGGTTTAAAATATGTTATTTCCTCTCTATCAGGATCAAATGTTACTGCTTATATAAATATGGTTTGTGAGACCTTGAAGACTACTATTCCCAAGGCCGTCGTTTATTGCCAAGTCCTACAGGCAAAGAAAGGACTACTAAATCAATTCTATGCTCAAATCGGACGGAGGGAGGTAAAATATTCTGAACTTTTCACTTGCTTTTCTCTTCTGCTTTAAAAATTTTCTCTCAGTGTTCTGTAAGGTAGAAAAGAGATGACACTAATCATGTTCTTCCAGAAGGGAAACACTTTTAGTTCAACACTGGCTCATTGCTATTGTACCATAGTTAATGATAAATAGTTTCATCACTGAGAAAATAAAAGATTTAAAAGTTCATGTTGTTTTTCATCTCTGAGTTATATGTCACTCCAAGTCTATATTCTTTGCTTTTTACTTGCCTTCTGTACTGAAGTAGTTGTTTATTTGTGTTCCTTGTTCACTATAATTTTTAATTGATTAGAAGTTTGATTTTGGATTCAAGATTGAAAGGTATTTAACCCATCACACTGTATAGCAACTGATGCACAGTAATAGATCCACATTTCTTAGGGGTGTAATAAGTGCTTCCAAAAGCTTATTATCAAGGTGATCTTTTTTGGACTATAATTGAATTTTCCTTTGCTCTTTTCGTGGTCTCTTTGGTTAGACTTAGATTAATTTTTCCTGGTTGACTTAAGAACCATAAGAAATGGTATTGTTTGGACAATTGCCCCTATTCAGCAGTGAAATTACCATGCAAGTTGCAACTGTGTGGTTGACAATATACATTCCTTGGATGAGATTTGGTTAAGAAACAGATCAATCTCTTGGAGAAAACTTGCTATGTATGGTTGTTCAAATTGCTATTTCAGTCTAATTTATGGTGCTCCACTTGAAAAATGTTGGCCTCAGCTTCAAAATTCAGATAGTATGCGGTAACAGTTATGGTATGTAGCACTTGCTACTGAGAATGAAAGCTTATGAACAGAATCTTATGTATAATGCAAGAAAAGATCAATAGGTGAAGCAAACTTGGTTATCTATGTCAAGGGACTTGTTTCCTTGTCGTTCTCAGTCGCCCATCTGAGAAAAGAAAAGGAAAAGTGACAAAAGCATTCGAGCTATAACTAAGTTAAGCAATTGACAGTTTAATTTGTGGGGAGGATAATGATAAGGCATGCATAGAGAATTAAGCACATGTCAGTCAGTAGAGTTTCATACTTCCCACAACATTTGGAAGAAATCACTCATATCATTTCTCGACATGGGCATTACAATGAGTGATTTGAATATTATAAAATCAGATGCCAAGAAATCATCCTGGAGAAAAGTTCGAGTAGAATCTAAAATTGTATCTGATCAATTTGGGACATGATGAATATGTTCTTTTACACTTGACACTGAATTGTATTCCTTTTATTCTTTCTTGTCTCTCTTTCTTCCTTTCTTAGACAACTTCCCTGGTTCCTTATCCTTTTGAAAAAAGTACATGGAGTAGATACTAACCAAAGATTGACACTCTAGTGCCAAAGTTGGAAAGTGTTATTATTAACTGTTGTAAATATGGCAAGTAAATATATTTACTTAATTGTAGGATTTGATTGTAGGCTAATTGGTTTACCTTGATTGTAGGCTAATTGATTTACCTAATTGTAGGATTTAGATAGCTTGATTTTAGGATGTAAGGATGTAAATTGATTAGCTTATGAGACAGCCTTCTCCGTAGTATTGATAAAGATGATCATCTTATTGATGAACCACCATCAGATGATGCTACTGCAAAGAAGGCTTGGTTAAGAGAAGATGCAAGAATATTCTTGCAGATTCGAAATTCTATCGATACCAAGGTAATCGGTTTGATTAATCACTGTGAATTTGTTAAAGATCTTATGGATTACTTGGCTTTCTTGTATTCTGGTAAGGATAATCTCAATCATATATATGATGTTTGTAAGAAGTTTTATCGTCCAGAAAAACAAGAAAGATCTCTTACCGAGTATTTTATGGATTTTAAACGGGTGTATGAGGAGTTGAATACTCTTCTTCCTTTGAGTGCTGATGTGAAAACTCAACAGTCTCACCGTGAGCAAATGGCTGTTATAAGTTTCCTTGCAGGATTGCCATCTGAGTTTGATGCTGCTCGAACACAGATTCTTTCTAGTCCAGAGATTGTCTCTCTCCGTGACACCTTCACTCGAGTGTTACGAGTTGAGGGATCTCGGCCTTCTCTTCCTAGTGTTACTAGTGCCCTCGTGAGCCGAGGTACTTTGAATGAGGCTAGTCGAGAAAAAAGCAATGGTAGTCGAAATGGACATGGTTTTCAAGGTGGAGGGAATGCTAGTCTTACACAACATCACCACTAGGACGTGAGATTATCCGAGATCCCTCAACTCTGGTCACACGAAAGTATAATGTGTATTACTCTCAGGCAAACCTCAACAGGAGAATTCTAAAGATTGCCAGCTTTGCATCTCAAGAGAGTAACCATGAGTCTACAAAGCCTTCATCTGTGGATAAATCCGTTCTTGTTTCTGCTGATGAATTTGCACAGCTTTACCGAGTACCAAGCCTCACTAAAGTCAACTATTCCATCTTCTCTTAATGAGTCAACTACCTACTTCATGTCTTGTGTCATCCTCTAGCAAATGGGTCATTGATTCAGGTGCTACAGACTATATGACAGGTGATACAGGTATCCTTTTCTCCTTTAGTTCTCACACAAATCTTCCAAGTGTTACTTTGGCTGATGGGTCAATGACTTCTGTTGTGGGTTCTGGAATAGCCAATCCCACAACATCTATCTCGCTGTCATCTGTTTTGTGTTTGCCTAATTTTTCGTTCAACCTACTTTCGGCCAGTAAAATTACTCGTGCTCTCAATTGTTTTGTCTCATTTTTCCCTGATCTTGTGTGTTTCAGGGAGGATTGTTCATGATAAGTCATTAGATGATTGGTAGAGGACGTGAATCTAGCTGTCTCTATATACACGACAGATCAATGTAAAGTGCCGAAACCCATTGCATGTTCAAGCACTTTGACACCTCTTGAAGTTCACTATCGATTAGGGCATCCTCCTTTGTCGATTTTGAAGAAGTTGTTTCCAAATTTTCAAAATTTATCCTATTTAGATTGTGAGACGTGTCAATTTGCCGAACATCATTGTGTCTCTTATTTGCCTAGAGTCAATAAACGGGTTGCGTCCCCTTTTGAATTAGTTCATTCTGATGTTTGGGGTCCTTGTCCAGTGATTTCTGAGTCTGGTTTTAGGTATTTTGTCACCTTTGTGGATGACTATTCTCGTGTTACTTGGTTATATTTAATGAAAAATAGATCAGAATTATTCAACATCTTTTGTTCCTTTTGTGCTGAAATAAAAACACAATTTAATATCTCCGTGCGCACTCTAAGAAGTGATAATGCAAAAGAGTACTTTT
The DNA here is from genome assembly GCA_025175665.1 of Cinchona pubescens. Classification (NCBI taxonomy): domain Eukaryota; kingdom Viridiplantae; phylum Streptophyta; class Magnoliopsida; order Gentianales; family Rubiaceae; genus Cinchona; species Cinchona pubescens. The sequence goes on from JANKKI010000109.1 coordinate 416,323, forward strand.
TTTTCTCATCCTTTTGATTCCTACATGTCAGAAAATGGAATTCTTCACCAATCTTCATGTGTTGACACACCACCCCAAAATGGTGTTGCCGAGAGAAAAAATAGACACTTACTAGAAGTTGCTAGAGCTTTCATTTTTCAAATGAAGGTCCCAAAGCAATTTTGGGCGGATGCTATTTCAACAGCTTGTTTCTTAATTAATCGCATGCCATCATCTGTACTTGCTGGTGAGATTCCTTACTCGACTTTGTTTCCTTCTCGACCCTTATTCCTGATTGAACCACGTATTTTTGGGAATACTTGTTTTGTTCGTGATGTTCGCCCTCAAGTGTCTAAATTGGATCCTAAGTGTCTCAAGTGTGTCTTTTTAGGATATTCTCGTCTTCAAAAAGGATATAGATGCTATTCTCCTACTTTGGGTCGTTATTTAATTTCTGCTGATGTTACATTTTTTGAGACCACTCCATTCTTTCCTGAATCTAATGTTTATGGTTGTGAGGGGGAGGAAGACTAATATTATAGTTTATACTGTGACAACCCCTGTTAGTCCTATTCCTACGAGACCACCTATCACTCAAGTGTATACTTGTCGGACTCAACACACAGACTCACATCCTCCACCAGCTCCTCCGTCTACAGATCCGAGTCTTGATCTACCTACTGCTCTTCGAAAAGGTAAAAGACAATGTTCTTATCCAATCTCTTCATTCGCTTCATATGAACATTTGTCTCCTTTGCGGTGTTTCATTGCTTCTTTAGATTCAGTGTCGGTTCCTAATAATCTTCCTGAGGCTTTGGCTCATCCTGGTTGGCGAGCTGCTATGGAAGAAGAGATGATGGCTTTAGACAACAATGGTACTTGGGACTTGGTACATCTACTAGCTAATAAGGAGGCTATTGGTTGTAAATGGGTGTTTGTTGTTAAAGTTAACCCTGATGGGTCTGTTGCACGGCTAAAAGCTCGTATATATAGCAAAAGAATCTGTCTCATACATATGGGGTAGATTATTCACTTCCATCAGTTTAGTTCTATTCTCTAATCTAACTCATCTATCTTTCTCAATTTTATGAACAATAGATGTTTATTAGACCGAAAGTCATTATATGGTTTAAAACAGAGTCCTCGTGCTTGGTTTGGACGGTTTAGTGAGGTTGTTCAAGAGTTTGGCATGAAGAAGAGTAACTGTGACCATTCTGTTTTCTATCAACAATCTAAAGCTGGCCTTATCTTGTTGGTTGTTTATGTTGATGACATTGTTATTACTGGTAGTAATAGTGCAGGTATTACAGCCCTTAAATCTTTTCTTCAAACTCATTTCCAAACCAAAGACTTGGGGATGTTAAAGTACTTCTTGGGCATTGAGGTTACTAGGTGTAAAAAGGGTATCTTTCTGTCTCAAAGAATGATTGAGATAGATGCTGAATCTTATGGAAGACATGATAAACGAGAATTTTTCAGATTGTCAATGGGAAGTTGGGTGCTAAACCTTGTAGTGCACCAATGATCACTAATATGCAACTTACAGCAGATGATGGGGAGTTGTTTTCAGATCCTGCAATGTACCGGAGATTAGTTGGAAAATTGAATTATCTTACGGTGACTCGTCCTGACATTGCATATCCTGTCAGCATTGTGAGCCAGTTTATGTCTTCACCAAGAACCACTCATTGGGCAGCTTTAGAGCAGATCTTGTGTTATCTCAAGGGAGTTCCAGGACGTGGTATACTATACCGTAATCATGGTCATTCTCGTATTGAGTGTTTCTCCGACGCAGATTGGGCAGGTTCTAAAATTGATAGGAGATCCACCACAGGGTATTGTGTTTTTGTTGGAGGTAATTTGGTATCATGGAAAAGTAAGAAACAAAATGTAGTGTCTCGGTCTAGTGCAGAATCAGAATATAGAGCCATGGTACAATCAACTTGTGAGCTGATATGGATACAAAAGATCGGACATCAATTGTTAAGTGAGATTGGTCTAGATAGTTCATTGCCTATGAAGTTATGGTGTGACAATCAAGCTGCTATCCATATTGCATCAAATCCGATTTTTCATGAGAGGACCAAACATATTGAAGTTGATTGTCACTTTATCCGTGAGAAGATTCAGCAAAATTTTATCTCTACCAATCATGTAAAAACTGGAGAACAGTTAGCTGACTTTTTCACCAAGGCTTTGAGTGGTCCGAGAATTGATTATATTTGTAACAAGATGGGCATGATTAACATCTATGCTCCATCTTGAGGGGGAGTGTTGTAAATATGGCAAGTAAATATATTTACTTAATTGTAGGATTTGATTGTAGGCTAATTGGTTTACCTTGATTGTGAGCTAATTGATTTACCTAATTGTAGGATTTAGATAGCTTGATTTTAGGATGTAAGGATGTAAATTGATTAGCTTAATTTTAGGATCTAGATTATTCTACACTTGTATATATAGAGATCTTATGTATACTCTTGACAGAAGTGTGAGAATAAACAAGATATTTTTCTCTCTATAACATTAACCAAAGATTAACACTCAGAATTATGGTTGTAACTTGTCAAAAAGCTTCCAAATTGGCCTGTATCATTCAAGTTGAGAGAAGCTCTCCAACAAAATTCCTTTACAAGTTTGAAGCTCAAAATTAAGTCTTTAGGTAAGCAGGAGCTTATCTAAATGTGTTGAGTTTCTGTTTGCATACATATCTGGTTCATAGTTTCATACAGCTCAAGACTGAAATGCAGATCTTCCTAATCTTCTTTTTCATTTTTGAAAGTAACCATTCTTAAGAAATTATTCTCATCATTTGGTTTATTGATTTCTATTGACCAAAACCCCTAGTGATGGCACCTTTTTTCCAAGTGGGAAGTAAATTTGAATCATATCTCATATCTTCACTCCATTCTGTGACAACTGTTCAAATGCAGCTATTCTGTACACAATTTTTTCTTTTTGCTGAAACAATTAAACATGTTTGAAGGTCAAAATGTGTCGGGGAATAACATCTTTTATTGACTTGGTATCCCAAGTGAGTTTAAGAATAATAAATAATTTTACTGGACGTGCCATGTGTGTGCAGAAAGAGCAGCTCGGGAAAATGCTGGATGAAGACCCTTCACTTATGGAAAGACGAGATGCTATAGCAAAGAGGCTTGAGCTCTACAAGTCTGCAAGAGATGAAATCGACTCAGTAGCATGGAAATGAAGCTACGTCATCCGTCTAGGTTGCAAAACTGAGAAACAGGAAAGCATTTCCTTCAGGCTTCAGGTTACTTGTTACACCGGAAAAAAAGCCCTTTATGCATATTTTTCGTGTTAGTTCAACTAATGGAGGTCACATGAACTCCAGGATATATGGTGCTTTTCTTGAGTTGGGAACCCATGGTCTACTTATCCATTCTTTGGATTCTTTTATTCTTTCCACTATGTGTTTTGTGAACGATTACTACCCAATCTGATGATACATTAGTCCTTCAATTCGTGGAATTTTGTATTTAATTTTTCACCAATGTTTCTTTATCAGATTACTTACCCAATCTGATAATACATTATTCCTTCAATTCATGGAATTTTGTATTTAATTTTTTACCAATGTTTCTGCTGACTATACTGTTTCCGGCTGGTGCAAGGCACATAATTATATTCCTTGGCTTCATCGGATGATTATTGCTTTATCATACTTACTTTACAAATGAGAATGTCCCTGTTCTTAATTTATGATTTCTGCATAATATTTGAGGATCAGGGCAGTTAATCGATGTCCCTGAAATGGTATAGAGGAAACTGTGAGCAACCAGGGATGTCTTCAAAATTCAAGTCATTTAGTTAACACGGCGCACACTAAGACAATGATTCTACACTAAAGTAATAAGTAATTGCTTTCTGTATTGAGTATAGAGCTTTTAATGAACCAAAGAGTCGATCAACAAAGATGGTTCGAGCTCGTTCTGTTTCAAGAAAGGCTCATTAATTGGTAACTGTACTAATGTCTTGTCAATCAAGAATTTATCTTTGCGAAGGACACTGCAATGTGCTGGCCTTTGGATTGACAACAAAAATGGTGACCCTTATTCTGTTGTCAATCTGGCGATTAGAAATGGTCGCTAGCATAGAATGACTCATCAATTATTGAAGGGCTTATTTTTGTCAAAAGTCAAAAGTCAAGGTGTTACTTGGCCTTGTAGTAACTGGATCCATGAAAAACTTGTAACATTTTGGTAGTGTGTAGAGAGAGATACAAATGAACTTTTATTCTGTTTCCTGGATTTAGTGGAATAAAATGGTACACAAGCATTAGATGCATTAATTGTGTTTAATATGCTATTGTAAATTGGAGTTTTGAGTGTTGTATGTGTAGGTTTTTGCAAGTTATCGATGAGTTGAACCTTTTGGTGCAGCAGAAAGAAAGTAAGATTATAAAACCTGTTGGTCTAATCCAGTATCACAGATAACAACACAATATTACCTACCATGGAAGTATAAAATGGAAACAAGTCTCTATACGTGGTATCTTGTCAAATACTCTTCAGGGCTAAGCTAAAAAATATATATTCTCCTCATAGCATCACCAAAAAAAATTATATGGTTATGCAATAAGTAGCACTGTAGAAAAGGTCAATAATCGTACTCCCTTGAACTGTGGATGCACATTTTCTAGGCAAATGCCTACGAATTATTTAGCAGATTCATCTCACTTAGTCAGAGCCTGCACAATGGAACTGGTAAACAATAGGAAATGGATAATAATATGTAACTACACAATAAATTCAACATCCATGAGCCAGCTTAGTCAAAAGCACTAAAAAAATTGCATTTTATATACTAATTCAGAAGTCAAAATGCATAATGGCAATTAAAAATTTAGAATTGCATTTCTTGTGACAGGTAGTTCTAGATTATCAAAATCTGAAAATTTTCCATCAAAAATCAGACAGAAAACAGTAAAGAAAAAGAAAGGCATAATTGTGGATGGCTTCCAGTAGCAATACTCAAGATCCTCTGCATCTGATAACCAGGAGGGGCTTGAAGATGACAGCAATTCAGGTCCTTGTATAAGTGACAAGATTCATAGGATCACAATCATGATAAACATTCTGAGGCCCTTTCTTAGTTGCACTTTGAATTGGCACATTGAAGACAGAAATGTGGAAGTAAAATTGAAGCATATTGATGATGCAGTCCAGATAGTTATTCAGGACTATCAGCTACTTAATTCATCAAACTTGAATCATGTTTCAGGAAATGAAGATTGGAGATCATCATCAAGAAATCAAGAACTCGTGCTTTCTAATTTGATGAAATTGAAACTCATTAAGTCAGATATGAAAGAAATCTATACAATTCTTGCTGTAACTCCCTCTAGAAAAATAGAGTCTTTCAGATATATCCTCACAAAAAGTATGTTTTTGTCCCTCAAGATTTTTCCAAACAGGTCCTTACTCAACTCTCGAATCCTTGGTCAACAGGTGTTCGTGTCCATGGCTTTAAAAGTGGTAAGTTTCATTGAGAGAGTCTCCCTCCTGGAGAATCTGAAAGATATATTAAGCTATAAAGTAGACATCATTACTCCTGTTGTGGAACAAATTGAAGCCGTTGAAGACAGGCTGAGATTTTTCCGGAATTTTCTTTGGTTTATTGCAAAACGTTGCATTAAGCAGAAGAAAATGAAAGATCTCTTGATTTATGCTGAATTTGTTGCTGTCAATGTAGCATACCTACTTTAATTGTGTTTGGTGGATGACAAAATGCATGAAACCATGATACGAGAAATGAGAACTAAGCTTGTGGATTTGGTAAAGAAGCTGAATCCGGTTAAGGCTGAGACAAAAGAAATTTATCTTGAAACCCTGAAAACTTTGAGATAATCACACATTGATACTCCAGAAATGGGTGCAGTATTTAGCATTCGTTGATTCTCTTTTCGACAATCTAAGGATGCTATCCAACAACGAGGCCATTTCCTTTTTTGCTGCAAAGGATCAAATGGAGATACTCCTGGATGAGCTGAGACTGTGTTGAGATTCAATCTCATGGATCCACCATTTGATGCTTACTCAAAGAAAGTCAGAACTCTTATTGTACACATAAAAACTGTGATAAACAAGACTGGATACTTTTTCTACTTGTTCCATGTCAACGAGATGAATGAAGAAATGGTGGGGCAACTGAAACTGGTAGTTTCTGGCATCCTGGAAGAGATTGAATGTATCAAGGAAAAGGCCACTCACTGGTACAATAAATTAATTAAGAAGTCATGGAGATCCAACTTCCCCAGGACAAATGAACTGGGCTTCATTGAGTTTTTCACAACGAAACTGAAGGAGCAGCTGCAGTATGCAGAAACATTGCGTTTTCCCTTCAAGCATCAGGCTGAAATAGTTTATGAAGAACTAGACTACCTCAGAAAAGATTTTAGTGAAATTGCAGAGGAGTTGAATCAGAATGAAGAACTGAAAGTTCTCTTGGAACATTTTAAAGATATCGCTTACCATGCAGAATTGATTGTGGATTCTTTAGCCTCATTTGCCCAAACAGGTTCTTTCTGTTGTCATAAATTGGGTCTATTTGATGTTACAAAGGAGATTAGGCTTGTGAAGAGAGAGTTAAAGGCTATCAGGAAGCAGAGATCCTCTGATACTCCAGCTCCTGTTTTATTGCAAGCTAATTTTCCAAACATTAAAGTAGTGCCTGGTTCTGAGAATGAGGAGAGACATACAACAGAGGAGGCTACTATTAAACTAGATGATTTGGAAGTTGCAGCAGAAAAGATAAAAGAACAACTTACCAGAGGATCAAAGCAGCTAACTATTCTCTCAATTGTTGGCATGCCTGGTATAGGTAAAACAACTCTGGCCAATTCATTGTATAAAGATCATGCAGTTACCTTTCCTTTCCATGCTCGTGCTTGGTGTTGTGTTTCAAAAGTATATCACAAGGAAAGCTTGTTGCTTGAAATTTTGTGGCAAGTTAACGGTAAATCTAACCAAAGTCCTCAAATTGATGGCAAAGATTGTGTTGAGAAGTAAATCTCTCTACAAAAGTTTAAAGGGAAAGAGGTACCTTATGGTGATAGATGATATATGGGACATTAAGGCTTGGAATGATCTGATTGGAATCTTCCCTGAAGACCACAATGGCAGTAGGATTTTATTTACAACACGGAACCATAATGTGGCTTTGGAAGTTAATAGTGTTCCCTATGCTCTTTCTCCCCTCTCAGATGAACAAAGTTGGAAATTGTTACGCAATAAAGTGTTTGAGGAAAAAAGTTGCCCATCAGAACTCTTGCAAGTTGGAAAGCAAATTGCAAAGATTTGCAAAGGTTTACCCCTTGCAGTGGTTACAGTTGCTGGAATTCTACAAACAACAGAGAAACAAGAAGATAAATGGGAACAGGTTGCAAAAAGCTTGTGTTCAAAAGAGGCTAACAATACATTAGCACAGAATTTTGGCATATTGGAACTTTGCTACAGTCATTTACCAAAGTACTTAAAGCCATGTTTCCTATATTTTGCAGCATTTCGAGAAGATGCAGTGATTTCAGTGTCAAAGTTGTTATGGTTATGGATTGCAGAAGGATTTATCCGTCAACCAAATTCAGTCCAAACCAGCTTAGAGAATGAAGCAGAGAAATACTTGAAGGATCTGATTAACAGAAGCCTTGTAATGGTTTCCCAAAGAAGTTCCACAGGTGGAGTAAAATCATGCCATGTTCATGATCTTTTACGTGATTTTTGCTTGGCTAAAGCTGAAGAAGAAAAATTCCTGCTTCATAAGAAGAGGTATGAGTATGATCAACACTCTACTTTTTCTGCAGATTCTGTAATGTATCAGGCATATCGTTTATGCATTAAATGTGACAAGCATGTTGCTCTAGCGGGGCCTTTACGCTTCCGCTCTTTATTGTTCTGGAGGTTCTGGTTCTTTGATGTGTTAAAAATGATTAATTTTATTTCACAATTTAGACTACTTAGGGTGTTGGACTTGAGCTATATTCTCACTGTGGGTGGCATTGATGACAAGGATTTTATCAATTGTGATAACTAACTTAGTTCATTTGAGATTTTTAGCAATCCAAATTCGGTGGTCATGTTTTCCATCCAAAATAGTGAACCTCCAGAACCTGGAAACTTTGATCATAACAAGTGATTCAAGACGTTCCTCTGGTGTGCACTTACAAAAGACTATTTGGAATCTGGTACATTTGAGGCATCTCTATGTAAAAAAAGATTATTTTACTTTCATAGGCTGTAGTAATTTTTTGACAATTCTTACCTGCTAGATAATTTAGAAACCCTTTGTACAATAGAGTTTTTCCTTCGGAATTATTTTGAGAAGCTCATGAGTAGGCTACCACGCCTTCGAAAACTGTCATGCAGAGTAAAAATGCTTTGGGATCCTTTGATTATTCATTTGAACCAAATTGAAGAACTCAAGTTACATTTTGAGTTTGAGGTCAAGTTTTCTTTACAGTTTAATTATCCTTCTCCAAACCTCAAGAAATTGACTCTGTCGAATCTTGGTCGACCATGGGATGAAATTCATTTTCAGTCATTGGAGAGCTACCAAATCTTGAGGTTCTCAAGTTAGTAGAGGGAGCGTTTGTTGGGCAACAATGGGACATGAGAGAAGGGGAATTCCAAAAACTCAAATTCTTGAAACTATGCAACTTAGACATTCAAGAATGGAATGCCTGTAGCGAGCACCTTCCTCGGCTTGAGAGACTTGTATTGCACAGTTGTCTGCGTCTAGAGGAGATCCCTTCTTCAGCTTTAGGAGAAATTAGTACTCTACAATTGATTGAGGTTAAAGAATGCAGCAGTTCTGTCAAGAAATATGTAAGGCAGATTTTGAATGAACAGCGGGACATGGGAAATGATGAGTTCAATGTGGATGTCTTTGGTCCATAATGGGATTTGGGATGATTTCTGAAGATCAGATGGTATGTGGCATATATATACTTTCAGGTTATCAGTTTTTTTTTTTTTTTCCCTTTTTATGATGAAATTTTGTGTAGAAACTATTGAATTAAAGTCGGACATTGATAAATTATAAATCTATCATGTGTCCATTGTTACAAGTTATAGCTGTGTTGAAATTTAATAATTTTTTTAAATGCTAAATAGTGTGATTAACAGTTGATCCCTTTTGATTGAACCATTTATTTTTGTTCTGAATTTTCAGTCTCATACACTGGTAATTCATTCCTTAGTGTACACTGGTAATTCATTCCTTAGTGTAACAATGTGGTGAAAATATTTGGAGAGAAATCCATTGACCCCTCTCTAGTTCTCCACAGCCACCAAATGATCGCTCTCTGCTCCTCTCATCTCTTGCCTTGTGAAATATCTGTATATTTATTCTACCGTGAGCCCTGCTACCCCTTTCTTCTTATGTTGGTATGAGTTTTACTTTGTTATGGAGCTCCTGTTGTAGTTGGTTTTTAAATGAGAGGAATTCAGCAGGGGTTGTACCTTTATATATACTAGTAAGGTGCACGTGCGGTGCACATGTTGATCTATACATCTATTTTGTTATATTTGTAAATATCTTATATGAATAGTAAGGTTTTATTACATTTGTGTATAATGCTCATGGTATACATACATATAGTTCTTATTTACAGATGAAATTGCATATCCATAAGTAATCATATGAAGTTTGACGATCATTTTCCTAATTCACAGAAGGAGAAAGTGTGATAATTTTTAGGTTTTTAGATTTACACAATTAGGACAAAAATGATTAGTAAAGCTGTGATTTAAGATTATAAATTTTTCGACTCAAAAGTTTGCATGCCTTGATTCAGTCTTGCCTTTCAAATTTATCTCATTGCAACCCTAAACTATAATTTTCATACATGTAAACCATTTCAACTAAAGGCAATATCCTGTATGGATCTAATGTTGTATTTATGGTTTGTAGAACTACATTTTACTACTTGAAAATATTTGAAAGTGTTTGTATTAGAAATACAAATTTAGTTACTTTTTATTTTCCCTAGCAAATTCTTTTGGTTTCTTAGCTTCACCTGCTTTGATTATATTTGCAAATTTGGTAGTTAATGTAGGGATGCGATATATACTTATTTTTTAATAAATAATATAATGTTTCTATTTTGCAAAACACGAATAGATATTGAACTTTAATATCTATAAGTTTTCTTAGCTTTTTTGGTTTGGTGTTTCCCCAATCAATTTTAGATATCATAATACATGTGATTTTTGTTTAAGAAAACAAACAATTTCATTAATATTGCAATATTTACATCATTATTTTGCTAGCACCTTTCTTGTTTTAGTTACATTTTACTCTTAAGAAAGTCTGCTTCTTTTTTTTCCTATGTAACACCGTTCACTCTCTAGTAAATAACACCATCTATACTTAGTTACTATGCATGTATATCAAATTTGAAAAAAAAAAAAAAAACAAACAACAACAACAACATTAACATAAATGCTACCCCTAATTTCATAGAAAACCTATGTACTAAATATGATTATGCTAAGTGCTAGTTTATTTTTCATTATATCACTCCTTATTGTTGTAGTGACATGCTTATTACCTAACTTTTTAACTTAAATAAAATTAAATCTTTTAGAATTTTGTCACAATAGAAAAGTTAGGTAATTATTAAAATTTGTTACATAATACAAAAGGTTAATATAAGAGTCTATAAAAAGTCGTTCTCATTAACTATATTAAGATGCTTAGATTTGTTATATGAATTTGATTCAAATATCTCATTACTTTTGGGAATTATACGTTTCTGTGTATGTATTGTATTGTTGCCATAATCTTTTTAGGTTTAATCTTTTCATGATAAGCCTTTCTTCATTTGATTCTAAGTACTTTTTAACACAAGCACACCCTTTAGTTAAAAATATAATTGTTTTAGCAAAAAATAAACCTCCTTGGCAGGGGTCTAGGTAGAAATTCTTGTTAGTGGGGGCAAAGTTCAAGTTCTTTCAAATTAGTAAACATTGTATTTAAAATCTTTTACATTAGCATATGAAATTTTCTCTAAGTTGTTATGGTATCTTTGCAAATTTTAAAATCTAGTTAACATAACAATAAAATTTTGTCGAGCCATAATATATGCAAATATTACATATTGGCAAGGATACTTTTTGATTAGGATTTCAGAGAAGTTTTGGAGCCGAAAAAAATTTAAAAAAAAACCAAAAAAATAAAAAAATAAGGCATTTAATTAAAGATGAAAAGAAATTTTATTATCTACTTTTTAATTCTTGCCCTAAGTTAGGCAAGTCTATTGCATTTTTCATGATTTATATAGATGATGGGGAAAAAAAAAGAAAAAAAGAAGGGAAGAATCAATAGAATAAACTAAAATACCAAACTAAACAACTCTCTTGAAATGGAATTAATGAGGAAATTCCATAAATTTTTATGTTTTTAGTACTAATTTATGAAATTTAGTGAGGTAGTGGGGGCACCTGTAGATCTTTGGTATTAATATTTTCTAGATAAACCTTTCTTCATTCATTTTTAAGTGCTATCCAGAAAGACCAAAATATTTTTTTTGGCATCTCTGGGTAGGTAATTGCTTCACCCTCAACTTTGAAAATATACAAATTAGGTAAGTAATAGAAAATTTTAAAAATTTTAGTTTTATCATATAATTTTACCCCCTAAATTGTGAGATTTTTCTTTTTTCTTTACATTGGCAACCTAAATATTTGAAGTTCTTAAATCATACAATTGAAATGATTGCATATTTAAAATTAAGAATAAGTATCACAAAAAATATAAAATTTTCAATGACTTTTAAAATTTAGTACGTAAAATAGACATATATTTTCAATTTAAATTCATTTTTTAAGTGGTACAAGTTATATAAAAGCTATGTACTTTGTGGTTTCTTCAGTACGTACTTAGTAAAATAAATCAAATACATTTATAGTTGTACATCGAATTAGAACACATAGGCACAAATTAGAATCCATTACCATGGTCTTACGAGTAAAAGCTTCTTTTTTTTTTTTTTTTTAAACTACCAAAGTATTTTAAAAATAGTAGAAAATGTGATAAACACATGGCCGATAAAGGATATTAAAACAGATTATTTTAATCTCATATATAATTCGTCATAATACATAGAAGGAAGGTCAAATTTTGACATGCACAACTAAATAAGGAAAATCTCTATTTGAATAACTATTATTTAGAATATTATTCAAAATATTACTTCTAGTAATTATTAAACGTCTTTTTGATATGTGACATAATGCAAGATAAAGCTGATAGGAAAAAGCTTTTAAGGAATAATTGCAAATATTATCCGGATAATAGTGTAACTAAAATTTTTCAATCCAAACGGAGGCTGTGCTTGTTTGCACAGATCAAGCCTTTATAAAACTCTTGTGGACATTAAATTGAAATACAATAGAATTCTACTATTATTTAATTTTTTTTTTTAAAAAAAGAAAAACTTTTGGATTGGAAGAAAATAGTTCTTACCCTCCTTGCTCCTTATCTGTTAGTTTTTTTTTTTACTCATTTTATTACTATTCAATAATAATTATTAATTGATATTTTTAACAGATATCTTTTGGGGATATAATTCATAGCAAATAATTGAAACTTAATGTGAAAACAAGAAAAAATCAAGAATGGAAACGAATTGATATTTCATATTTCATTAAAAGAAATCACCTTATTCATAATTCTTCTCTTGCACCTAGTGGTCTAGCCCAAAGATTTCCTAATTGGTGGTTATAGATGCTAGGATTTACAGAATTTCACTATATGTATAATACTTGGTTAATCATTCTTGGTTGTCAAATTCTATGAATTTAAAAATTACTTACATGTTGGATTCTTTATTAGTGTTTGGATAAAATTTAAATATAATGACCTATTTGTCCATTAATTTGTTCATAAATTATGTGATTAATCATCTTTATTTATGGGTAATTTAGGTAGATTAAAAAAGGAAGAAACACTAATGAAAAAACACCACCCGTACTTTTATAATAGTATAGAAGATATAGATATAGATTTTTTTTTGGAACGTAACTTCATTTAGTGATGATGATCATAGTTTTTTGGTTCAATGATTGATTTGTAGTGTTTTAAATTAATTAGGATTCTAGACTTATTTGTATAGGATGCAGTGATAAATATTGTAAAAGTTGAATATCTTTAAAATTATTTTTGTGATATTATTATGATTTTATAATTGTAATTATAATTTCTATTTCGTCCATCAATGAAGGAGTAAATGATGTTTAATCAATGATCAATTTAGGTAGTTCAAAATAGGAAGAAACACATAACGGAAAAACATAATTCAGACTTTTATAATAGTGTGTGTGTATATATATATATATATATATATATATATATATATAAATTCCTGGCAGTTTAGGTATAAAAAAAAAAATTAGCAGTGGATCTACAAAATTTCAAACTTATATATTAGTTGTGAAAGTTGGAGTTGCGACTACATCTTAAGAATATGCTTTAAAAAAAGAAAGAACTAAAGCTAATGTACATTAACTTGATATATAAAAGAAAGAAAAAAAATAAATGTATATTGATAGGAAGGGATGACTTTCATAAATAGATGGTTCTACCTAAGATATTTTCGATAAGAAATATTAACATTTGGTGACTATTATCTTCTTATGAATACCAATTTGTACTTTATAGCCGGCGTAACTTGTGGTACCTCTAATTCCTCTCTACTAGAGGGAAAATTGCGCCACTAGGAAATGCAAAACATTTTTGTGAATCAGATTCACGCGTGAGACTCACATTTTATTTTTAACATGCATTATGGGTTTAGTCTACCAACGAACTTAAATTATAGACAATTGGTCCCCAATGATAGGGAGGAACCAACCGGAAGCTATAGTACCTTTGCCTCAGGGTAATTTTGTCAAATGAACAATAAATGTTGTGGCAGAAAGATTATCGTCTTGGAAATAACACCAGCCACGCATGATTACATCCTAAACAATTCTTACATGGACTAAAGATTCATGCACTCACAAAGATATAAAGTCTATAAGTTAGTTACACAATAAATTTTATAATTTTTTTGTCTTGTGAAAATATAAATCTTGATCCATGTAAGAATTTACCTTATATACTTGGTTTCTAAATTTATTTGTCTACCATTGAAGCTTCTAGATAAAACCAGTATTGCTAAAAAAATTTAAGGAAAAGGTAGCTTTCAAGAGGGATGCATAACGAAGGAGCTCTGGATTTTGCTCGAATACCGCCGTGACTTCTTCTTTCAATGTCACACAAGCTTCAATCCCATCACCCGATTTTGTTTCAATCGGCTGAACAATTTTTTCCAATGCAAACAATTCCTTGTTTCCACGAGCAACACTTCACCATATAGGCTTTCCCCTCCCAAAATCCCGTCTCACAAATACTGCTGATCTGAATACATTCTTCTATTGGCGTGCATGTGTGTGGCATTGGCCTATGACACACACAATTACTTAATTTAATTCCTTCGCAGAATTGAATTTAGCTTTTCAAGGCATGATTAATTTTTCTTGGCCAAAATGATTGTAGTTCATTTAGATTTTACAGCAAATTTTGCCTGTAAAATGGGAGCTCAAGTAGTTCATTCGATGCACCACAAATTTTAGGAAAACACTGAGAATTTAACAAGTTTTTAGATTTACTTGTTTTCGATCTAATTATCAGGTGTTTATTTAGAATATTCTATTTCGGTCTTTAAGGATTTTTCCTAAGACTTTTGTATATTTTTCATATAATGAAATATTACTCCCCTTCGTCTGTGAACGTAGGTCTAATTAATCGAATAATGTAAATCTGTCTCTTTCTATTTATATTTTTTCCATATATTTTATTATTATTTTTGTTATCGTCGTTAAGGACTCGCTAAAATTAATTTAAAACATAGATCCTAACATCTTCCTTGCTATTTTGGTCAAAATAATACACTTTCTCATAAAATTCTTTATAAAAAGTCCCCATAAACTTGTGAATTTCTTCTCCACATTTTATACATTCAACAAAATCAGTGTTTATTTTAGCAATTGCATTCCTTATCTTGTTCACCATCAATTCCAGCTCAAGATCAGAATCTTCGACACAATTAGGCAGCCAGATAATATTTCCAAGTGAATGTGGTGGTAAAGGTGTTGAACATTTTGTCCTCGGGTTCTCGCTGGAATATAGAAAATAGACTTTTTCTTGGATGTTGATACGAAAGGTTTCCATACAAGACCCAAAACAGCCGTGACCAAACTCGGGTTTGCGATAGCTACTTTGGATTTAAGTGCAGCCAAGGCCGAGCTATCGAAAACGAACCTCTTTGTCGCGTAATTGAAAAGTAGTTCAGGAGAAAAGTTGATGGAAGTAGAATCTAAAAGTGTTTGATCAATTTGGGGCATAATAATTATGAATTATTACACTTGACACTAAGTGTATTCTTTTTGTTCCTTCTTACTATAACATCTCGGAGTTTGGACTGATCTAATAACTTTTAAGCAAAATTAACGGATTCAAAATATTTAAATCAAGTTGTAAGTATATTCTTTTTGTTCCTTCTTACTGTAACATCTCGGGTCCTGAGCTGACCGATAACTTTTGAACAAAATCAACAAGTTCAAAATGTTTTAGTCAAGTTGTAAATAACCCACAACCTAAGATGTTATAAACAATACAAGGTATATCCCCTCCCACTTTTGATGTGGGAATGGGCATCATATTTACCCCTGCCCTCCCACTTCTGATGTGGGACGCAAAGTTCTAGTTGGGGTCCAATAACATATCACATACACTGCGTAGCACAACCCAATACCACTGGGCCAATCTCACTCTGTGCCCCTCCCACTTGTAATGTGGGACGGGACATCATATTTCTGATGTGGGACGCAAAGCCCAAATTGGAGTCCAATAACACATCACATACAGTGCGTAACACAGCCCAATATTACTGGTCCAATCTCACTCTGTGCCCCTACCACTTCTGATATGGGATAGGGTATCACATTCACTCCTTCTTTGGGCTTTGCATCCTCACAAAATCCAAGTTGGGGTCCAATAACACATCACATACACCCAATACCATTGACCCAGTTTCACTCTGTGCTCTTCTCACTTCTGAAGTGGAACGGAACATCATATTCATTTCTCATTTAGGCTTTGCGTCCTCGCAAAGCCCAGGTTGGGGTCCCACTTCTGAAGTATGTAGGGACGGGGCATTATATTCACCCCTCTTTTAGGTTTTGCGTCCGGCAAACCCCAAGTTGGGATCCAATAACACTCGTAAATCACAAATTGGGGTCCAATAACACATCACATACATTGCGTAGCACAACCCAATACCACTGGTCCAATCTCACTCTGTGTAGGGACCACACAAGGTTATACCAACTGTAACACCTTGGGCCCTAGGCAGGCCCAACAACTTTTGAGCGTAATCAATAGGCTCAAAATATTTAAATCAAGTTGTAAGTAACCCACAACTCAAAGTGTTATAAACAATACAATATCTTCTCCCACTTTTGATGTGGAACGGGGTATCATATTTTTTTTCTTTCTTTCTTAGACAATTCCCCCGGTTCCTTGCCCTTTCGAAAGAGGTACATGCAATAAATACTAACCAAAGATTGACACCTAGTGCCAAAGTTGAAAAGTTTTATTAGTAACCAAATATTAGCACTCTGAATCATAGTGCAACTTGTCAAAAAGTTCCTCAATAGTGGCCTGTATCGTTCAAGTTGATAGTATTTCTCCAAACATATTCCATTTACGAGTTTGAAACTAAAAATTAAGTTTACTTTGGTAAAAAATGAGCTCGTCTGAATGTGTGGAGTTTCTATTTACCTCCATATCTAGTCAGCTCAAAACTGAAATGTAGATGCTAATCATGAGAAATTTATGAAACTATACTTGTTTTGAAAATTATTCTTTTTCATGTCGGTAGAGATTGGGATTTCCGATAGGGAGGAACTCACATTCAGTGAATGCCAGTTCAGTGAGCTCGCATTTATTCAATGCGAGTTCAGTGAGCTCGCATTTATTCAATGCGAGCTCATGGTAAATTAAAATTGTCAAAATTGTTAAAAAAAAAAAAAATTCATGACCTCGTAATCAGTTAATGCGAGGTCTAACAATTGTTTTTTTTAAAAAAAAAATTCACTGAATGCGAGGTCATATAAATTTAAAAAAAAATTTGACTGACCTCGCATTCGGTGAATGCGAGGTTACCCGTGCTTCGAAAATCGGGCAGAATAGCCCTCATTTTCTCCTCCTCCTCTTTCCATTCGCGATTTCAGTCACAGTCACCACCATATCCTTTTCCTTCTCCTCTACAACCACCACCATTTCCTTTTTCTCCTCCTCTACAACCACCACCATCTCTTTTTGCTCCCCCTCTACAACAACCACCACCCCTATTCCTCATTCTCTACAACCATCACCACCACCATATTCCTCCTCAACAAACAACACCAATATATTTCAGATAGATTAATTTTTTTTTATTCAATTACTCTAATTAATTTATTTTTTAAATTTTTTTAGTTAATTAATTTTGTTATTGTAAATATTTTAGAAAAGCTATTTGTGATGGTAGCTTATCTTTTTTCTATTTTTGTGATTGTGAATATAAATGATTTGGCATATGGTATGAGGGGTTATCAACAATTACTGTCCTTAAACAAAAATGCTGAAATTTCTTATTATTTAGGTCTTTTGTTGTTATTGGGTCACCAATTCTCCAAATTGGATGAAATTTGGTGAAATTGAATTTGGTTGCATTTAAGTTATATATATGAAAGTGGTTATATTTGGTTATATTTTGATTAATTATGTTTGTATATCTTGTCGGGCATATATTATTTGTAACCCTTGCCGGTTTATTGCATTGTGCTTGTAGCCCTTGTCGGGCATGTATTACTTGTAACCGTTGTCGATTTGTTGTATTTTTTGTAGCCCTTATCGGGCATGACTGGCGTAAGAGAGAATTCTCAAGATATAGAGGAAACTCTGTCGAATTTTTTTTTAAAAAAAAAAACATATTTTGTATCCAAAATTGGGGTCTAAACATGTACAGGAAAATGACATTTGATAGACCCCGTCACATCTTCCTTTATTGGGGAGGAAAAATAACTTATGAAGGCGGTACTATATCTTACTGGCCAATGGTGTGCAAGAAGCTATTCCGAATAAAGTAACAGATTAGGTTTGTTGAGTTGGTTGACAAGATATACGAGTTCATGGAGGTTGATAGGGAGCAGTTGAAAAATTGAATATTTTGTACAGGCATATAGTTAGTTGTGGTGTTTACTCTGACATTCTATTGACAAATGATGATGGTATGGATGGTATTTTTGATTTGTTTGATGCCGATCCTACTTTTTGTGTTGAGTTGTTTATCGAGACAGAGAAAATTCTCCAGGTACCTGAAACCAACAATCTAGGGCTATATGGTATGGGGCCAATGTTGTCTCTTATGCATTCGACCATGGATGACGAGCCGCTACAATCCAATACATGGAGTCTCTTTGAACATTCTTGGTCATTTGAGTTTTACAACCTAACGTGTTCATTTTCAATGTCAAACTCAATGTCATCTGATCAATTTATTAGCGCACAGTGTAATAGAGACACCACAGCAGGTGAAGGCCCAAGTACCATGCAATATCAACATATGGAGAAAGGTCTCATAAATGAGGGTTTGACAGATGATAGTGCTAATAGTGACTCGTCGTGGGATGCATTAGACGAGGATTACGTGTCAGGGTCAGACATCAGAAGATGTATCGGAGGATGAATCTGACAATGACTTGGGGACAAATAACGATAAATGTCAGATGCAAAAGGATGTTCCTGTTTATCAACCCAGAGGAATGGCTTTTTTTAATGATATTGGTAACTACGGTGATTACGATCTCATGGACCGTAGTGATAAAGATAGGCTACTTTATTGGAATGAATAAAAAAATGATATTTGGTTGGACATGTGCTTTGATAGTAAGGAGCAAGTTAGTAAGAGAGTTAGATTTATTGAAATTTGGAATGGATACAAATGGAAAGAAATTTATAAAACATTCCTAGAAAAAAATTCTGCCACTTAAACTTATTAAGTTATAGAAATTTGGAGAGAATATCAAAACAAAAAAATGATTCAATTTCTTACCATTATTATGATATTACATATGTGAAGTTTCTAATATAAATAGAAATAGAAGAAGAGTTGTATTTATTAACCACGTATGCAGATATTAATATCCCTCTTCTCTTTTATTGTATTGCTTTACCCGTTCTATTTGGGGCAGCACAGGTTGTGCTCTATTACGGGTTGTGCTTTATTAAAAGTCAATCTCTATTTTCTATTCAAAATTGAGATATGAATTTTTTTTGAGAATTCCTTACTAGGAAACATATATAAATAAGATAATAGACATCTGTGTCACAGTTCCGAATGTGGTCTATAGGCCAAAAACGAGAATTCAAAGTGATAGAGAGCCGGAAGAGGACATGGGCGGCTAAATGCAAGACTGCGTCCTCCGATAGATTAGCTCCCGGAGAGTGTGACTGGAGTATTTGGGTACGTGAAAATGAATCTCTTAATGTGTGGAAGGTCATGAAATGGGTAAAAGATAGTGTATGTCTCGGTAAAATCTCCGGTAACAACAACAGAAATCTAACATATACAGTCATTGCTAACCAAATAATGCACTCAATTGAAAATGATCTTGGGCACAAGGTCAAACAAATTCAGGCATACATTAAGAACAGTTTCAAGGTTGACATCACTTACAGTTAGAAAGTTTGGTATGCTCATAGGAAAGCGATTGTGCTTGCATATGGAAGTTGGGCATCTAATTTTCAACAATTACCCCAATACATTGAAGAAGTACTAGGCTCTAATCCACAAACTGTGGTGCAATGGCTACATCATCCCAACAATAGCGAGCTTGTGAAAATTCAAATACATCTTTTGGGTATTTCGGCCATCGATTGATGCATTCTATAGGTGTAGACCTATCATATCTGTTGATGGCACCCATCTACGAGGGGAATATCAGGGTAAATTACTTATTATCGTCGCTTTGGATGCTAATAATCAGATTTTACCTGTTGCCTATGCAATTGTTGATAAGAAAATAATACAAAGTCGGAATTGGTTCATAGAGCAATTGAGACATCATGTTGTGTGTGACTTGGAGACCGTTTGTATAATATCTGACCGGCATCGTGCATTCTTCATGCTATGAGTAAGTCCCCTTTATGGCAAGAATCATTTGCATATCATAAATTTTGTTTACATGGTTTCACGTTCGGAGTAATTTGATAACCAAATATAAGAATGTGGAAGTGAAGTTGTGTTGGTCTCTTGGTGTTAAGATACAGATGCGAAAATGGAATAAAAACCAACAAATGATACAACTTCAAAATCCAGAGGTTTGGAGATATCTGGCAGATATTGGCCTTGACCGCTGGTGCCTTGTTCATGATGGAAATCGTAGGTGAGGAATACACACTACAAATACTTATGAGAGTTACAATAACGTCTTGTGCAGAGTTAGACTACTTCCGATCAAGGCTATAATTGATAGTACATTCTATCGTTTCGTGAAATTATTTGTTGATAACATTGCACGGCGTGAACATTGTCGCACATCAATTACACCAATGAATTAGAAAAGGTTTTTGGCTGTAGACAAAAAAGGCGGATGACATGCTGTCATGGTTTTTTATCATTCTACTGGTGTCTATAGAATTAAAATACCTCATCATGTGACTGGACGTGGTGACAATGTACAAATTGTCAATTATGTACAGTGCCCATATTAAAGACATGTACATGTGGTAAATGGAAATGTACAGGTTCCCATGCTCGCATGCGATGGCAGTTTGCAGGTTTAAGGGTGATGAACCTACGCTACTTGTTGCGGACCAGTACACCACTCGCATATATCGAGAACAGTACACCGTTAGTAGATTTGTTCCGCAATCTAATCCAGAGGAGTTGCCTCATAATCAGTGGCAGTTACGTGGACCATATATAGATGATATTATATTACCTACGACGCCGCATAGGGCTAGATCTATTTTTGACTGTCTTATCGATGATTCCACACTACAGGTTAAGCGTTGTGATGGGATTTTTTGGGATCACAGGCCCATACCGAATCGGGTATGCCATTATATTTGTTTGGTAGGTTTCGAGAGTATTGCATCTTTAGGATGTATTTCAGTGGAAGATACTTTGATCACCAGTCTTGTCGAGCGATGGTGACCTGAGACACACTCTTTTAATTTGCCTATTGGAGAGGCCACCATCACATTACAAGATGTACCAGAGGTGCTTTGGGGTTTACATATTGACGGACCCCCCGTGACGGATAGAGACACTACTCATTCTGCAGATACTTGAAGCCAGTTATACATTGAGTTATTGGGCTTTATACCTACCAGATCAGACATTGAAGGTGGTCGTTTGAAAGTTGAATGTTTCTCTGCTGCATTAGATCGTACCTTTCCCGATGATGCGACTGATGACATGTGTCGGTAGATGGCACGTACATATTTACTTGTACTTATTGGAGGCCTTTTATATTCAGACAATTTAGGCAACAAAGTGCCATTATTGTATCTATCATTGCTTTGGGACTTGGAGACTGTGGGACGTTATAGTTGGGGATCAGTAGTTTTAGGCACACTGTATCGTAACTTGTATGATGCTACTTCACCCAGAGCTAGAAACATCGTGGATCAGTGACATTACTATAGGTATATTTGAATACTTTATATTCATTTATTGTATACTTTCTTCACAATTTATAGAATGCATACTAATTAAGATATCTTATTATAGTTATGGGTTTGGGAGCGCATGCCAACACTGCGTCCTAATTGGTTAGAGCCCGCACACCAGCATCACGGAACATATGGATCTCGGTATATATTTTGTTAAACTGTTTAATTAAACATGTTTACATTGGATTTGATATTTATTAATTTTTATTGCAGGTGGGATGTTAGATTTGATTTGCGCAATGTTCCTCGTCATGTGTTATCTGTTTTTCGAGATCAACTACATAATTTGCGATCCGATGAGGTACATCCGTCGATTACATTTCTTTTGCACTTTGTCTTTCTCATATTTTTGTTAATTTACTAACTTTTTGTCGAATTATTTGGTATTAATTTATATGGCAGCCATTCCCTGATGAGGTACTTGATATGCTTTCCCATTATTGCACTGCTGATCGTGACATATGGCGTATAGTTACTTATTTGATATGTTGAGAGATCGTGAAATGTTACCTACCTCATCGGGTTATGCGACAATTCGGATTGCACCAACCCATACCATCAGATCAGAGATTGATTGGTAATCAATGTGCACTTCATTTGATAGACCGCCGTGATTGAGCAAACAATGATTGAGAGTTAACCCACAGAGCTTATATAGATATTTGAGGGGCAAGAAGGGACACAGTTGAGGTTGGTCTCCCATGTGCTGATACTACACATGCATCATATGATTGTATACAATGGTACTGATCGAGGACGGTGGTCTATATATCCAATCGGAGTTAGCGCCCTACTTTTCCAGAGGGGTACCACAGCAATGGTGTGCGTGCAGATTATCTAGGAAGTAATTATTCATTTTTTGTTATTGTTTTTCTTTTTCAAATGACTTTAGTAATACTAATTTTAACTTTTATGATAGATGGACTCCATAACTAGATTGTACTACATGTCGTTGGATCACCTGACTGAGAACGATGTTCCGGATACTAGTACTTGGGCACAGATCAGACATTTTGCTTCTAAGTTGCTACATGCAGTAGGCGAATCTAGTCGTCTTGATCTTCGGACCTCGGATAGTTCCTGCTTACGTTCGACATCCACACCAGGCACATGATCCACATAGAGTAGAGCGGGCTCCTCGACGACGCAGGCAACATGGAGGTGGTCGTCGACGTCGTCGAGTTCCATCGCCTCGTCCCCATGTAGATGTTGGATCTCCTTATGTCAATATACAATTTGAGGATGACACTTCACAGATACTTTCGCCAATGTGCACTCCGGTGGGACCATCATCTTTTGGACTGTCATCCACTGGACCAGATCTGGAGCATACTGGTCCTAGTGTTTCAGATGAAGAACATGAACACGAACAAAACATAGTTTCACGTCGCAAATTGCTCACCATACTGAAGAGCGAGGCACTCTTCTATTTTATATCCGTCGATCAAAAAGGGTGCCTAAACTTAGAGAGTGTGGTATGGGAGGAGATTTGGAGATCATGGACATTGACATTTGTTATTACTTTCCGCAGTCATGTGTGATTGATGTCTGTTATTTGTATATCATTGTTTGTCACATGATATTGTCGGGTATTTTTATATTATTGTTAGGTTTTTATTTATGTTTTTTAGCCCTTGTCGGGCTTTTATGGATGTTTGTTGTCCTTGTTGGGTATGGTTGTTGGTAGGGAGAATGTTTAAAAAATAGGGGAGATTATGTCAAAATTTTATCAAAAAATATGATAAATTAATAAATTTGCTTTCTTACAAGATTTCATTCGTGTAATATTTCGTTAATATTGGAGTTTATGGTTTAAAAATAACAGTTTAGTGTTCCTATATATTGTATTAAATAAACGTTCACGATTTAGCGTTTAAACTATTTGCTAAATACAAAGCTACATGCAGTGGATTTTTTTTTTAAAAAAAATTTTGACATCGCATTCACTGAATGCGAGGTACACACACACATATATATTAAATTTATTTGACCTCGCATTCAGTGAATGTGAGGTCAGAAATTTTTTTTAAAAAAAAAAATTGTTAGACCTCGCATGAATTTTTTCATTTTTTTAAAATTTTGACAAATTTTATTTACCATGAGCTCACATTCAGTAAATGTGAGCTCACTGAACTCGCATTAACTGAATGCGAGTTCCTCCCTGTCGGAAATCCCAATTTCAATCGACATCTCTAAGATTTAATATAAAAAAAAAAAAAAAGAACCATTCTTAAAGAATTATTCTCATCTAGATTTCTGTTAACCAAAACCCCTTGTGATTAGCTTTCTCCGAGTGGCAAATAAATTGAAATGATCTTTCACATCTCCTTCACTCCATTCTGTATATTTAGTTTTTCTTTTTTATTTTTGACGAAACCATTCAACATCTTTGATAGTCAAATGTTTCAGGCCATGCCATATTTTTGTTGATAAGATTTCCCAAATGAGGTTAAGAATAATAAATAATTGTACTGTATATGTCATGTGTGTGCAGAAAGAGCAGCTCGGGAAAATGCTGGATGAAGACCCTTCACTTATGGAAAGACGAGAAGCTATAGCTAAGCGGCTTGAGGTTTACAAGTCAGCAAGAGATGAAATCGACTCAGTAGCATGGAAATGAAGATCTACATCATCCATCCATGATGCAAAACTCAGAAACAGGAAAGCATTTCTTTTCAGGCTTCAGTTACTAATTTCACCAGCAAAAAGGCCCTATATGCATATTTTTTTTGTGTTGTAGGTCAAATGATGTCGAGGATATGGTGCTTGTATCAATTTCAGAGGCCATGATTTATTCATCCATTCTTTCGGTTCTTTGATTCTTTCCACCAGGTGTTTTGTGATTGAATACTACCCAATTTGATAATTCATTATTCCTTCAATTCACGAAATTTTCTCTTTTATTTTTCACCAATGTTTCTGTTGCATATACTGTTTCTGGCTGGTGCAAGGCACATATTTGTATTACTTGGCTTCATCAGATGATTATTGACTTTATCATACTTACTTCACACATGAGAAGGTCCCTGTCCTTAATTTACGAATTCCGCATAATATCTGAGGATATTTCAGAGCAGTTAATCGTTGTCCCTGAAATGGTTTGTCAGAGGAAACTGTAAGCAACCAGGGATGTCTTCAAAATTAACGTCATTTGGATAACAGGACGAACACTTATTCAATGATTATACGCTAAAGTACTAAGCAATTGCTTTCTGTATTGAGCATAGAGCTTTTAGTGAGCTAAAGTGTCCATGAACAAAGATGGTTGGAACCCTTCCTATTTTCAAGAAATGCTCATTAATTGGTAGTTTTGTCAATTAAGAATTTGTTTTTGCTAGGGATTCCGCAACTTTATACTCGTCTTTGAATTGACAATAAAATGGAAATCGACCGCTATTCTATTATCAATGTGGTGATTAATAACGATTTCTAACACAGTATGACTCGTTAATTAGAGGAGGGCTTAATTTTGTCGAAAGTCAAGGTGTTACTTGGCCTTGTGGTAACTGAATCCATGAAAAAATCGTAACATTTTGTAGAGTGTAGTGAGATATAGAAATGAACTTTTATTCTGTTTCCTGGATATACTGGAATGAAATGGTGCAGTCAAGCATTAGAGGCATTAATTGTGTTTAATATGCTATTGGAAGTTGAAGTTGAGATTGTTACATACATGTGTAGATTTCTGCAAGTAATGGATGAGTTTAGCCTTTTGGTGCAGCAAAGAAAATAAGATTAGAAAACCTCTCGGTATTATAATCCACGAACACAGTACCAGAATATTACCTGCCAAGTATGTATAAAATGGAACTGTAAGTGGTATATATACGTATATTAAATATGAGAATGCCAAGCAGCAAGGGGAAATTTTGCTATTGCCCGTATTTTATGTTGCGGAAAATTCTTACCTGGATTCGATACATGATATAATGTCTTGTATTTTTTGATTCCTATAGGATCACATCACCTTATGAAGTAATAGGATGATATGATCTTACATGGACCAAGATATCCATACACTATACTCTAGATCGGGTCCATATAAAAAGTTCACCTATATTGCTTACCAAATTTGCCCTTCACTAATACCGGGCCATCTTTACTTATTCCCACGCTCGGTGTCCAAGTTTTTAGCCACAAACTTTGACTTTTCTTTCATACTTCAAACACGTCTTTCGTTTATAAAATGGCCCACCTTCTCTTATTAGTTAAGTATTTTTTTTTTTGGAGTAACATGAGTTACGTTAGAGTTAACAATTTCTTATACGATCCAATAACACGATATAAAAATGATATAAAATTAATAGATTATGGCATAAATAGAAATTTATTGAATCATTATTAGATTAACCCATTTATGATATGAAATTAAATAATTGGGTTGGATAACTCATGAATTGATACGATAATCCGTTAAATTATTGAATAAACACATTTTGTTGAAATATTATTTCGATTATAATTTAATATAATATACTTGAACAATAGATTTAATATAAGATTATTAAATCAAATATAATAATTATTTCAAATATTAGATACAGAATTTTAATAATTTTAATTATGTGTTCTAAATTGCTATGAGAACAATGTTAGTATTAATAATTGTTTAAATTATTAAACTCTAAATTAAAATTTGAAATTTTAATTCAAATGGGTAGCAAGTTATTGAACCTATCAAATAGGTTGATATATCATATATTTCTGTTAGGAGTAAACGAGTTAGACACAAATGGTTAGGATTAAATCTTAAAAAATATTGCTTTCATCAGGTGATGTCATAGATTTTCTAAAATTTAATCCACACTGCAAGATCTACAAATGTGGTAAGAAATTGGGTCTACCTAAGTACTTGCCATTTTTTTTGTAAGATTAGTTAGGCTACTGCTGGTAATTTCTTACACGATCTAATAATACGACAAAAATACGATACAAAATTAATAAATTATGACATAAATTAAAATTTATCGAGTCATTATTGGATCGGCCCATATATGACACGAAATAAACGGGTTGAATTAGATTAACCCATAGGTTGACATTATAACCGGTGAAGTCATGTTTTGAGAAATATTTACTATCTGAAAAGAGGATAAATCGTAGTCTTTGTCTGAAGAATTGCTCAGTAGTCAGTGCTTCGCCACTACCGTAGCTGGCGGCTCCCATGATTTAGTAAAAGGGAGGGGAGATTTTCTCTTCATCCGGGTGTTTTTGCCATTCCCGATCGAAGGTTAGAAAAATCGTTCTTAGGTAAGAAGTCAGTGTTATCTCGTTATAATTTAATATAACATTCTTAAATAATAGATTTAATATAACATTCTTAAATAATAGATTTAATATAATATTCTTAAATAATAGATTTAATATAAGATTATTAAATTTAATATAATAATTATTTTAAATATTATACAAAATATTATAATAATTTTAATTATGCTTTTTTAATTGCTATGAGAACAAGGTTAGCATTAATAATTATTTAAGTTATTAAATAATTAAAATTTGATATTTTAATTCAAATAGGTAGTAAGTTATTTAATTTGTTAAATAGGCTGATATATCATACATTTCTGTTAGGAGTAAACGGGTTAGACACAAATATGACACGAATATGAATAAGTCATATACGAATACAATCATTACAATAAAAAATGTACCTCACACAACATGATACGAATACAATATAATAAGAAACGAGTCATATCTGATACGATACGATAATACCAAAATCCGACCCATTGCCACCCTTGTAGGATTTACTAATTTACTCTGTTATGCATGTAAATAGATTGTTTAGTTGCAAAACGTTCGTTTATTTATTTATTTATTTATTTTTTTTCAATTTGTGCCAATGTCTTCCCTCTTTTTCATGATTTCCTTTTTCCATAAAATATTCCACGCAGGCATCCACCACTATTGAAATCGTAAAAAGCTTTAATAACTTATTTCGAAATTGAATGGACAAAATTAGGTAAATATTATGATTTTGAAGGTAAATTAAAAATAACATAACCGCTTTAAAGTATTTATTGTTTGCAAGTACTCAAATTCCATTGAATAGTGTGATAAGTTTATATTCAAGAGTAAACTTTCCATATCCTATATAGCAAAAATTCATTGAAAGACAAACAAATATTAAGGTTCTAGAAACACTTTTTTTTTTTTTTTTTTTTAAATTTAATTTTATAGAGTCATGTGCATATCCTACCAAAGGGAATTTTCATTAAAATTAAAAATTTACTGCCTAAAAAGATATTAAGAAATGATCAGTTACACATCTTACTCGATATAGCAAAAGCAATTTATTTTAACTTTAATAATGAATATGTTTTATTTCTTTTGGGATCTGTTCCTTTTCACATTTATGTGTCATAGTATTCTATTCATAAGGGATGATATAGCATCCTTTTTAGTAGGTTAAACAAAAAGTTTCTTACTACAAAATTTGTTTGGATCAAATACAAACATTTGATACTATATTTGTACCTGACAAAAAATATATATTTTTTGTTGTAAAATAGATATAGTAACACAATATAAATTTTTTTTTTTTAAAAAAATTCTTAGATACGTATAAGAGATAGGGCGAGTATATATGTGCTTAATATGTGAGAATAAGAGAATATAATTTTTTCTTTTCCTTTTGATATTGTATGCGAAAAATATAGAATATTATAACTTTTATCTTAAATTAAAAAAAGTAAAAGAAATGAAAAAAATACCAATTTAGTCTCTTATATTTTAAGTATCGATCAATTTTGATCCCTTAACTATCATAAAGATTAATTTGATCTCTCATCCTTACAAAAATTAACCAATTTTATAAGACTTGTGACGAAAATTATAGACAAATTAACGAAATTATTAACAATAAAGGTCCAAATTGATATATACCCCAAATATATAGAACTAAAATTGTCTCTTTTCCTAAAATAAATTAAACAGAAAAAATTTCTCAAAAACATTACAAGTACATTAAAGATATTGAGCATATCCAATGGCAAAGATGAATTTCCTTTAATTATGACAAAAAAGAAAAACAATAATGTTGCATTGCTTCCTCAAGATGATAAAATTATATATAAAGTAGTCTAGTATAAAATATTTGGATACACTTTCTTATGGAACAATTAAGTGTTGCATCTTTAACATAGATAAATTGACTTTCATTGAAAAATCTATTTATGTAGCATGATTTGTTAAATATTACACAATATTATATTTAATAACCTTTTTCCCACATCTTTTTTAAATTATAATATTTGAACTTATATTTAATCATTTAATTTTTAGGTTATATATAAACAAACTTGAATTATTTTATCCATGTTAAACCTTCTCTGCCGTTGTAGGCCGGATGAAACTAGTCTTGTCAAATACACAAATATCTCTTTATAGCTATCATCAAAAAAAAAAAAAAAAAAAAAAAAAAGAGAGTATATAGTAGTTGTCAGTATGCTGTAAATGGCCCCGTAGAAAAGGTCAATAATAATGTCCCTTGCACTTTCTTAGCAAATACCAAAGAATTAATCAGCAAATTCATCTCACTTTTTAAGAGTCTACATAATAGGACAGGAAAATAATTGTAAATGGAAAATAATAAAGGAGATTTCTACAATTCCGTTAATAAAATTATTCCTTTAATTTTAAGAATTTATATAATATAAATATTTAAACTAATATATATATTATATTGTATAATTTTTTAAAATATAATAAAATATTTCTTTAAAAGAAAGATAAAATTTTCCAATAATATAATACGTGACTGTGCAATAAATGCAACATTCATGAACCAGCTTAGTCAAAAGCACTTAAAAATTATCTCAATTCTAAATCCGTTTCTTGTGACAGATTAGTTCTAAGACTATCAAAAGCTGAAGTATCTCCATCAAAAATCAGAAAAACACAGAAAACAGTATAGAAAAAGAAAGGTAGGAGTATAATTTTAGATGGCTTCCAGTAGCAATATTCAAGATCCTCTTGATAACCAGGAGAGGCTAGAAGATGACCGCAATTCAGGTCCTTGTATCAGAGACAAGATTCATAGGATTACAATCATGATAAACATTCTGAGGCCCTTTCTTAGGTGCACTTTGAACTGGCACATTGAAGACAGAAACGCGAAAGAAAAATTGAAGCATATTGATGATGCAGTCCAGAAAGTTATTCAGGATTGGCTCAGATCATCATCACGAAATCAAGAGCTCGTGCTTTCTAATTTGACGAAGTTGAAGCTCATTAAGCCAGATATGAAAGAAATCTATTCAATTGTTGCTGCAACTCCCTCAAGAAAAATAGTCTTTTTCAGAAATATCCACACAAAAAGTATGTCTTTGCCCCTCACCTCTCGAATCCATGGTCAACAGGTGTTCGTGTCCACGGCTTCAAATGTGGTAAGTTTCATTGACTCCCTCCTGGAGAATCTGAAAGATACGTTAAGCTATAAAGTTGATCACCTCATTACTCCTGTTGCGGAACAAATTGAAGCCCTTGAAGACAGGCTGAGATTTTTCAGGAATTTTCTTTGGTTTATTGCAAAACGTTGCAGTAAGCAGAAGAAAATGAAAGATCTCTTGATTTATGCTGAATTTGTTGTTGTCAATGTAGCATATCTACTTTACTTCTGTTTGGTGGATGACAAAATGCATGAAACCATGGTACAAGAAATGAGAACTAAGCTTGCTTATTAGGTTTTGGTAGAGAAGCTGAATCCGCTCAAGGCGGAGACGAGAGAAATTTATCTTGGAAGCCTGGAAACTTTGAGTTCACCGCATGATGATACTCCAACGATGGATAAAAAGTATTTAGCATTCTTTGATTCTCTTATCAACAATCTAAGCGAGCTATCCAACAACGAGGCCGTTTCCTTTTTTGCTGCAAAGGATCAAATGGAGATACTCCAGGATGAGCTGAGACTGTTGAGATTCAATCTCTTGGATCCACCATTTGATGCTTACTCAAAGAAAGTCAGAACTCTTATTGTACATATAAAAGCTGTGATAAACAAGACTGGATACTTTTTCTACTTGTTCCATGTCAACGAGATGAATGAAGAAATGGTGGGGCAACTGAATCTTGTAGTTTCTGGCATCCTGGAAGAGAGTGAATGGATCAAGGAAAAGGCCACTCACTGGTACAATGAATTAATTAAGAAGTCATGGAGATCCAACTTCCCCAGGACAAATGAACTCTCATATATAGGGCTTCATTGAGTTTTTCACAACGAAACTGAAGGAGCAGCTCCAGCATGCAGAAACATTACTTTGTCCATTCAAGCATCAGATTGAAATAGTTTATCAAGAACTAGAGTCCCTCAGAACAGATTTTAGTGTAATTGCAGCGAAGTTGAATCAGAATGAAGAACTGGAAGCTCTCTTGGAACGTTTTAAAGATATTGCTTACCATGCAGAATTCATTGTGGATTCTTTAGTTGCACAAACAGGTTCTTCCTGGTGTCATAAGTTGGGTCTATTTGATGTTACAAAGGAGATTAGGCTTGTGCAGAGAGAGTTAAAGGCTTTCGGGAAGAAGAAAATCTCAGATACTCCAGCACCTGTTTCATCACGAGCAAATGTTCCAAACATTGAAGTAGTGCCAGTCCCTGAGAATGAGGTGGAGCATAAAACAGAGGAGGCTACTATTAAACCAGTCGGTTTTGAAGTTGCAGCAGAAAAGATAAAAGAACAACTTACCAGAGGATCACAAAGCAGCTAACTATTCTCTCAATTGTTGGCATGCCTGGTATAGGTAAAACAACTTTGGCCAATTCAGTGTATAAAGATCATTCAGTAATCTTTCATTTCCATGCTCGTGCCCGGTGTTGTGTTTCAAAAGTATATCACAAGGAAAGCTTGTTACTTGAAATTTTGTTGCAAGTTAACGGTAAATCTAACCAAAGTCCTCAAATTGATGGCAAAGATTGTGTTGAAATGCTCTACAAAAGTTTAAAGGGAAAGACGTACCTTATGGTGATAGATGATATATGGGACATTGAGGCCTGGAATGATCTCAAGGAAATCTTCCCTGATGACAATAATGGCAGTAGGATTTTATTTACAACACGGAACCATAGTGTGGCTTTGGAAGTTAATAGTGTTCCCTATGCTCTTTCTATCCTCTCAGTTGAACAAAGTTGGAAATTGTTACGCGAAAAGGTTTTTGAGGAAAGACGCTGGCCCACATAACTTTTGCAAGTGGGAAAGTGAAATTGCAAAGGTTGCAAAGGCTTACCGCTTGCAGTGGTTACAGTTGCTGGAATTCTAAGGACAACGGAGAGACAACAATATAAATGGGAACAGGTTGCAAAAAGCTTGTGTTCAAAAGAGGCTAAAAATCCATTAGCACATAATTTTGGCATATTGGAACTCTGCTACAGTCATTTACCAAATTACTTAAAACCATGTTTCCTATATTTTGCATCATTTCGAGAGGATGCTGTGATTTCAGTGTCGAAGTTGTTATGGTTATGGATTGCAGAAGGATTTGTCCATGAACCAAATCCAAGTCAAATAAGCTTAGAGAATGAAGCAGAGAAATACTTGAAGGATCTGATTGACAGAAGCCTTGTAATGGTTGACCGAAAAAGTTCAAAAGGTGGAGTAAAATCATGCCGTGTTCATGATCTTTTACTTGATTTTTGCTTGGCAAAAGCTGACGAAGAAAAATTCCTGCTTCATATGAAGAGGTACGGGTATCATCAACTCTAGCTACTATTTATGAGGATTCTGTAATGCATCAGGCATATCACTTGTGCATTAAATGTGACAAGCATGTAGTTCTCCCTGGTCCTTTACGTGTCCGCTCTTTATTGTTATGGAGGTTCTTGTCCTATGATGAGTTAAGAGTGGTTAATATTTCACAATTTAGACTACTTAGGGTGTTGGATTTTAGCTATATTCTCACTGTGAGTGGCATTGATAACAAGCATTTTATCAAGATAACTAACTTAGTTCATTTGAGATTTTTAGCAATCCAAATTCGGTGGCCATGTATTCCATCCCAAATAGTGAACCTCCAGAACCTGGAAACTTTGATTGTAACAAGTGATTCAACACGTTCCTCTTATATAGACTTGCCAAAGACTATTTGGAATCTGGTACATTTGAGGCATCTCTATGTTAAAAAAGGTTATTTCACTTTCACAGGCCGTCGTAACGTATTTTTTGACAATTCTGACCACCTGGATATTTTAGAAACCCTTTCTACAATCACAGAGTTTTCTCTTCGTAATTATTTTGAAAAGCTCGCAAGTAAGCTACCAGGCCTTCGAAAACTGTCATGCATAAATGCTTTGGGATCCTTTGATTATTCATTTGAATCAAATTGAAGAACTCAAGTTACATTTTGAGTTCAGGGTGAAGCATCCGTTACAATTTTATTATCCTTCTCCATACCTTAAGAAATTGATTTTGTCGAATCTTGGTCGACCATGGGATGAAATTTCAGCCATTGGAGAGCTACCAAATCTTGAGGGTCTCAAGTTAGTAGAGGGAGCGTTTGTCGGGCGACAATGGGACATGAGAGAAGGGGAATTCCAGAAACTCAAGTTCTTGAAACTATGTAACTTAGACATTCAAGAATGGAATGCCTGTAGCGAGCACCTTCCTTGGCTTGAGAGACTTGCATTGCACAGTTGTTTGTGTCTAGAGGAGATCCCTTCTTCAGCTTTAGGAGAAATTAGTACTCTACAGCCGATTGAGGTTAAAAAGTGCAGTCAGTTCTATCAAGCAATATGTGATGCAGATTCTGGATGAGCAACGTGACATGGGAAATGATGAGTTCAATGTATATATCTTTGGTCCATAATGGGATTTGATTGGGCATGATTTCTGAAGATCAGATGGTACGTGGGATATATTCTATCAGATTATCAATTTTTTCCTTTTTTATGATGAAATATTGTGTAAGCATTTGAGGGTTTGATTGTTGGGTGTAGAAAATGTTGATTTGAAGTCAGACATTGATAAATTGATCCATTCTTGCGAGTTATTGTTGGGTTGAAATTTTATAATTTTTTTAAATGCTAAATAATATGATTAATAGTTGATCCCTTTTGATTGAACCATTTAGTTTTGTTCTGAATTTTCATCCTCACACACCGGTAAATTCATTCCTTAGTGACAATGTGGCGAAATTATGAAAATATTTTACATTTTTTTTTTTTTAATTCTCTGGTTTTGCTTATAAGTTTATCAGTTTTTGAGATCAACATCTGCAGAAAAACATTATTAAAAATTTGCATGAAATTTAACATCTCGGTCTAAATAACTACTATGTAATTGTCATGATTGGTAAATGATTTTAAATTATATTTGTATGTTTAGATTGCATACGCTGAAAAATGTGAAAATATTTAATAGATACACTTTGTCACTAATACAAAATATCATGCAATTTCTTAAGAGTAGGATTGTCACTCTCAGTCCCATAAGGGATCCAAGTTATTTGATGGACATGGCAAATCATATACATTTGATGCTCAAAATTTATATGCTATTTTTTATTTTTTTAAAAGGATGAATTGTCATTCTGCACTCATTTTTATTAGCCATCATATAAGCCATGTAGAAATATTGCACACAAAGCCAAATTTCTTTTTTTATTTTTCTGGAAAAGCTAGGTTTCAAGAGGGCCAGGATTTAAAGAAGCATAACTAAGGAGCTCTGAGTTTTGCTCCAATACAACCATGTATTCTTCTTTTATTGTCACGCATGCTTCAATCCCATCACCCGAACATTTTGTTTCAATCAGATGAACAATATTTCCCAATCCAAACAAATCCTTGTTTCCCCGTGTAACACATGACCATATAGGCTTTCCCCACTCAAAATCAGGCTCATAAAAACCCGTCTTACAAATACTGCTGATCTGAATACATTCTTCCTTGCTATTTTGGTCATCAGAATACACTTTCTCATCAAATTCTTTCAACTTGTGAATCTCATTTCCACATTTGATGCATTCAATGAAATCAGTATTTATAGTAGCAATTGCAATCCTTATTTTGTTAACCAGATATTCCAGCTCAAGATTTGAATCTTCTTCCACACATAAATTAGCACTGGGCAGCCAGATAATATTTCCAATTGAATGTGGTGGTAAAGGTGGTGAACATTTTGTCCTCAGATTCACTGGAATATACAAAATAGACTTTTTCTTGGACGCTACTATGAAAGATTTCCATACAAGACCCATAACAGCCGTGACTGAACTCGGGTTCGCGATAGCTGCTTTGGAAATTTAAGTGCAGCCAAGGCCGAGCTATCAAAAACGAACCTCTTTGTCACGTAATTGTGCTCATTCATCTGGTGTTTGGCGATCATAATGGATGTCTTTCTAATCAAATCCGGAATAGGAGGAAATATAGAAGACGAAATAAAACTGGGATGTATTTGTTTCGATGATTCGCAGGCTGTAGCTCCCCAAGCTTGCATAAATGTAGAGACTGAGAGACCATCAAGAATCTTGTGGGAGGCATTCAAGCCAATGGCAATGCCACCACAGTCAAATATGCTTATTTGGACCATGAGAACATAACTTTTGGACAACATTTCCACAGAATACTCCATCATCATTGCATTCATTGTGAAAACCATCTTTGATGATCTTTCCAGCAAGTGGATAAAAGGGTACTAAAATTTTCCATAGTGATTGCTTTAGGCGTCGCCTTCTGTCCGAAATAACATCATTAATATTGAGCATAGTTTTCTGGCAGTTTGAGGAGAAAAAGAACAATAGAAGACTCGTGTAACAATCTGGGCTAATCTTGTCCAAAAGTGAAAATCTAAGGGTCCTCAAGTGATGGGGGGGTTGGAGAAGCAGGCTTGATTTCTTCCGTGGAGATAATTTGTAGGTCCATTTTTGCTGTTTCTTGTTTGAAACTTGACTGAAGGCTGCAGGGCACAAGTGTCAAGTGTACATAATTGATCCTTTGTCTAAAACTTGACTGAAGGCTGCAGGGCACAAGTGTCAAGTGTACATTATTGATCCTTTGTCTAAGATATACCTGAAGAGTTTTATTATGAAAATAAACTAATGCAAATACTTGCTCTGTTTCATTAATTTTATCCGACACCATTGTTAATTTATTTTGTATCAAATTATTTTGTCACTGTAAAAAATTTAAAAAGTACTAAATGATTTTTTCTAACTTTTACCTTTATTGTTATATTAATAAAAAGAGTATTTTTATAATTAGGGACATTAATGTAAACAGATAATTTAATTATTTTAAATTATTTCTAGATAAAATTAATATATATAATTTAATAAATTTCTTAAATTTTATAAATACGACAACTAAAATAAAATGAAATAACACTACATCTTGAAGAGGGGGGACATATATTTATGTAAATGTCACTTCACTTTTATAACTTGTATGGCAACTATTTTTGGGGCAATCAATTCTATAGATATTGGTGTAGGGCAATGATATTGCCACAGCAAAAATCTTACTGCCACAGTTCTTTTTTGTCAAAAAGACAAAAGTACCCTCAAAATGATTAACTTGTTTTGTTGACCACAGTGCTAAGCATTCCCCTCATCCCTTGCCGTCGGCTTTCCCATGATCACACAGACACAGCACTCTACACCTCTAGTCTCTAGACAAAACTTCTCCTCCAAACCATGATCTTTTAACAATACAAATTTTGAACGGAATCTTCCACCCGATCAGAAGCCTTGTTTGTGGTAGCAACAGAAAGGTGCTTGTTGGGGCCGGGTCACAGAACAAATGGAAATCATTCTAGAATGAGGGGTAGTTTTGTCAAGTAACAAAAAATGATGTGGCAATAAGAGTTTTGCTGTG
Organism: Cinchona pubescens; assembly: GCA_025175665.1. NCBI lineage: Eukaryota > Viridiplantae > Streptophyta > Magnoliopsida > Gentianales > Rubiaceae > Cinchona > Cinchona pubescens. The sequence goes on from JANKKI010000109.1 coordinate 452,903, forward strand.
GCAATATCATTGCCCAATTGGAGTGCTTGGACCGACAAGTTGTATGTGTATGGTATGCCATAATTACCATGCATGAAGATAATGTCACGTTAAGGGGTGTAAACGAATTGAATCGAGAGTAAATTGTATCCTATTTGAATTTGAGTTCAAAATTTTTTGTGAGATTCGAACTCAAATTCGAGTTCAAACGAGTTTTAAAAATAGAGTTCGAGTTCGAGATCGAAAAAATTAATAGAGTTTGAACTCAATTCGAGTTTGCTTAAAAATAAGTAAAATTATCTTAAATTCAATGTCAAATTCGAATAGTTTGACTTTTTCAGAGATAAGTATGTAATTTTTTTTTAAAGAGGATAGACATTTTAATAATTTTACATATAATAAAAAATTAAAAAAAATTTATACATATGTTCGAAAAGCTCGATGCACACTCGAGTAAAATATGCATATATTTTGATCTTGTGAAGAGATCAGTTCATCAAGTGATTTGAACTCCAACAAGTTCGACTAGATTTCGATCAAATCAAACGAGTCGAATTTTTGACCAAATTACTTACAAATTACTTGCGAACAACTTGATTTATTTACACCCCTAATCACCTTATTTCTTAATTGGAAGTATGGGCGTTGTATGTTTCGAGAGAGTGTAAAACCATTCAAGAATTAATGGTGAGAGTTCATTTAAACATAAATTAGAAAAGGGTAAGTTAAAGTGAATTTCTTGTGGTTTACTAATATTTAGGTTAATCCTTATAGTTTGTAAATTTATAATTATTTTTATTGTGATTTGAATTAAAATGAAGCTATGAAATGTTTCGTTAAGTGATAAGTAGGAGATTGAAAAATTTTGATTTGAAAGATTATTTTAGCCATTTAAAAAATCTCTAATCAAGGTTAATTCTAAGGGTTAAATCTATGTTGGCACCATAAACTTGTGATGATTTATTTCATTGTATTCCGAATTAATTGTTTTGATCGCTTTGTTCTCTAAAATATTTGTTTTTAAAACTTCATCCCAAAATTTGATGAAAACTAGAAAAATAATGAAATGTTGTATATTCTATGCACGTGTCGCGGGTTCTTGACACTACACTGACGGTGCGTGTATAAAACACGCCAATATTCCTTTATAGACTGCAGAATCCCTAAAATTAATCTCCCGTTTATAGTTAAAATCACTAAAAATCTACTTTAAAAAAATGGGAAAAAAAAAGATGAATAGTGTCACATACTTTTCGGAGGCAGCAAGGTCTAAAATTGGTGGAGCGTAGGCGAAGCCATGAGGCTGCTTGGTCATTAGATGTTCATGATGTCCTTTGAACGAAGAATACCACCGAAACAGTGCTGGTTTGGAAGTACAGTCGGAGCCATTTGAAATGTGCGTTCCAATCTGCTTCTTGGCCATTAGATTGCGTTGTGATGCCAATAATGTTTCCCTTCGTGTGGGAAATAGCAGTATTCTTGAAATGAACAGTTAATCCATTGCCAAGGCACCTCATGATGTGAAAACTTTAACTGATTAATGTGTGGTGGAAAGAAAACTCTATAATTGAAATGGATGTTGTAAGATCAATATCATAATGCAAAGTATGTACGTATGATCCTCTATATATAGCATAAGGCTTTTTGGTGGTTCAAAATGGAGTAGAGAATTGAGATTACTTCTACTCTTTGGGCCGTCTTTCACTAAGATTTTGATGGTTTTATCTTCCAACGTGAATCTTGCTTTGTTTGTAATGTTTTTTTGGTTCATATGTCTACTTCAGTTGATTCAAAACATACTCCCAAAATTTTAGTTCTTGCTAATTTAAAAATACGTGAATCTTGTCTGCAATTTTGTTTTTCTTAGACATGTTTGGGCTAGCTAATTCCATTTTACATCTCAATTTATACTTAATTTCTATTTTTACATTTCCAATTTTAATTTTAGAAATTTTACACATTCAATCTTGATTGTCAAATCTAGCTGGATTGTTGGGCACACAAAATAATTTTTATTTTTATTAATTTTAATGATGGTGTTAAAAATTGAACTGAAATGTAATGAATTTAAAAATTAAAGACGCAAAATATCTAAAATTGAAATTAAAGCACAAAGTAAAAATTAAATATAAATTTGCATGTGAGATAACATTCGAACACGACAATTTTTAAGATTGATAACGTTTGTAACTAGTGTTGGTTTTCCTTTTCCATGCAATAAAAAGATAAAACAATGATGTGACCAAGACTGATCCTTCAAATATTACGTATGTGTTATAGAAGAGAAATTTTATTATGAAAAAATCTTATTAAATAGCATGTTAATCTAAATCAATGAAATTTTATTATTTAAAATAATAAATTTAAAAATAAAATAATTTAGTGAATCAATATTTAAAATATTAAAATTTTATTAATTTAGATATAACACTTGACATGCTATTTAATAAAACTTTCCTATAAAGTTTTTCGTTACAAAAACATCTGAGAATGGTAAATTTGCATCCCCTCTGTTCCCAAGGTCCTACTTTGCAATACCTAATTTTAACCGTACAAGTTATAAATGCACAAGATTAGAATAGAGAGGACCCCAGTTTTAGTCCGTCTAAAAATTTTTATAAACATTTTTCACTTGTTATTGAACCTTCTCATTATTTTTGCAAAAGTACTTTTAGCCCCTCTATTTTTTTTTAATAAAAGATGACTTGCAATTTTTTTCCTTTCATTTTTTTTTTTCAAATTCACGACATACAATTTTTTTTCTTTTCATTTCTTTTAATTTTATTTTTCTCTTTACTTTTTAGTTATTCAAATATATAATCAATAAATTATATAAAAAAATATCTTACCGTCTTTCATTTGCTTGTAAATGTTCACTTTACCAGCGTCCGACTTATCAATCATGTTAATGGAATTCATACTTAAAAAGGAAAAATCGCCGTCTTTCAACTTTTTTAATTTAGTCGAAATAGTCTCTCAACTTTTTTTATAGTCAGAATGGTCTTTTAACTTTTTTTGTAGCCAGAATGATCTTTTAGGTTAAGGATCGAATTTTTATAAAGATTTTTAGCTAAGATAGTCATTTTATGTGAAATTTATCAAAAAAAAAAAAGATTTTTATGCTGGCTCCACCATAAAAGGACTTCTTTGGCTAAAAAATAAAAATTGAAGGACTATTTTGACTAAAAAAAGGTTAGAGACTATTTTGATTAAAGTAAAAAAGTTAAGGGAGTATTTTGGCGATTTTCCCTACATAAAACCAACTTTTTGGTTTTCCTGGTCCAAGTTCCACGTTACTCCTCTCTGTGGTGTCCATTGGGAAATGTTATTGATTGCATTAATTTGCATTAATTCACCACATTGGGAAATGTTATTCATTGCATTAATTCATTGTACCGTATTAAAGTGGTCCAGGTGGGAAATATTTAGATAAAGTTGGTATTTGATTTCATTTATAAATTCTGTAATATAAATTAAAGATTATAAAATTTATGACATTAATTAATATAAAAATTTTTATAAAATTTAATTTTGATCGTAAAATCTATAAATAAAATCAGTGAAAATTAAGTCCATATAAATATTTTCCGATCCAGGAAGTAAGTTAAGACAAAGTACTAATGATTGATCGTATTCACAAAGAACAACTGATTGATCTCCACCTAATTATAGTACTCTCTTGGATATTAGGAACTTCTTCAACGTTATATAATCAGCCACTACAGCCAATATTTTCATAAGTATTTGGGTGTTTACATAGTTGATTTTAACAATTTTGATGGACCAAATTAAATAATATATCAAAACAAAGAAAACCAACAAAAAATTTGGCAAGAAGATTTTTTATTTATGAAATATAACTGCGGCAATTTTCAAAGAAAACAAGACAGATGTTTGTTGACGGCTCTACTGCCAAAAAAAAAAAAAAAAAAAAGACTCAAACTCATATATAGCCCTATACTGCAGGCTTTTTGACGTAACCAGGGTTTTGAATCCTCTGTTACATTTTTTAGTATTACACTCATGTTACACTATATGATAGGGTGACATGTGTATCTTTAAAATAATTAGGCGAATAATAAATGAGGGATAAATATCACCCCATCACATGGTGTAATATGAGTATAACGCCAAAAACTGTAACAGGAGATACAATGCCCGTAAATAGTACTACTACCTCTTATGGGAAACAATCCCATGCAACGACCACTAAAAATCTAACCGTACACTTTAACAAACTACTAGCAATAAGACACATGGTCACAAATATTAATAAATTGTACTAACTATTTTAGGTTGATTTAAATATTCTACATAACCTTTCTTAAACTGATCTCTTCAAATTTGACCATGTCTAACATCTTTTTTAATTTCAAGAGTGTTTCCAATTTCAATACCTTAGTACAAATGTCTGCTACTTATTCTTTGATTTTGCAATAATCAACCTCAATCTTTTTGTCTCGAACTAACTCACATATGAAGTCATATTTCATGTCAATGTGTTTACTATGCCCATAAAAAAATAAATTCTTGAATAATTCAATTGTCGACTTACAGTCACAATAAATTTTGTAGAACTACGGTTCTGCTTGTGTTGAAAACACCAAGTATACGACACAACCATAATACTTGAGCAACACTGTTAGTTGATGTAATATACTCCGCCTCTGCGGTAGATAATACTATCACTTGTTGTTTCTTATAACTTTATGAAAATACTCCAGAATCAGTAAAAAATGTATAGCCTAGAGTACTCTTTCTCTCAATTGTATCACTTGCCCAATCACTATATGTGTAGCCAAATAATTCAAACCGAATCACTGCACGAATAAAAAAAAATACTATTTTCTTGAGTACCTTTAATGTATTTCAAAATCCTCTTTGTTGCCACCAAGTGCGACTGGCATAAATTTTTCATGAACCTATTAATCAAACTAACACTAAAAGTAATATCTGGCCTTGTAAAAGTCAAATATCTTAAAATCCCTATCAAACTTTTAAAGTAGGTAGGATCAATGTATTCTTTAGTGCCATCATTAGTCAAATGTAATTTTTCTTCAACCAGAGTCAAAATTGGCTTAACTCCATCCATCTTGAATGTTTTCAAAATATTACTTGCATATTTTCTTTGAGAAGTAAAAATATCATGGTCAAATTGGAAGACTTCAATCCTAAGAAAATAAGAAATAAATCCCATATTTGTCATCTCAAATTACTTGATTATAACTTCCCTAAATTCAGTAATCATCACAGGATTATTTCACATAAAAATCAAGTCATCTTATACAAGCACATAATAAAAATATCACCATGAATAGAAGATTCTATAATATATATATATATATATATATATATATATATATAAACTGTGCTCATATGGACATTTCAAAAAATTACGAAAAATAAAATATGAGTAATTCTCGTACACCATGCCCTTGGAGCTTATTTTAAGCCATATAGAGCCCTCTTTAATCTGTACATTTCGTTTTTCTGATCTTTTCTAACAAAACCTGTAAGTTGCTCCACATATACTTCCTTTTCAAGTACTCTAATTAAGAAAGCAGACTTGATATCCATTGGGCTTCTGTATACCCTGAGACTTTGCCATCAATCTCGTCTTGAATATCTTTACTTTTCCATTGGACTTATATTTCGTCTTGTAGACCCACTTTACTCTAATGGTCTTTTTACTAGTTAAAAGAGAAGTAAGTTTTCATGTGTTATTTTTCTCAATGGCATGAATTTGTTTACCCATTACCTTTGCCCAACGATCATCTCTTGCATCCTTATAAACAATTGGAAAACAATCCGCAAATAAAGCAAAATTCACAATATCCTCATCAGAAGGAAAATTATCTTAAAAAAAATAACATAATCTATAATTTAGCAAGCAACTGGCTCTGATGTTGTGAACGACCAGATGTTTCAATCTGTGAACTCTAAGCAATTGGTGATGGCTGAAATCATGATCATCATGCTCTCATTTATAATTTAAAGTCACCACTATAGTTTTTAGTTCCTCTAGAGGCCAATCCTAAACACCTCTTTCATTAAAAATCATATCTCTACTGACAATCACTTGTCTTGAAATTGGACTAAATATCGAGACCATCTGTAAGTCGAAAACTGCTCACTGTACCTAATAAAACACAATTTTCACCTTTATGATCAAGTTTTCTGCGTAATTGATCAGGAATACGAGAATAAGCAATGCATGTAAAAACTCTTAAATGACCAACAAATGGTTTTCGGCAAATCCAAACTTCTTCAGGGATCTTTCTAGGAAAAATTCTTGTAAGACACGTGTTTAATAGATAAATAGCACATGCAACTACCTCTGTCCAAAAAGGCTTTGGCATTTTTTTTAGTTTTAACATGAATCTCACTATATCCATAGCTGTCCTATTTTTTCTTTCAGGCACTCATATTTTTTTCAAGAAAATTATCACAAACAAGATATTTTTGACCCCTATTAGTTCTCAAATTTTTTATTCAACAACCACTCTGTTTCTCAATAAAAATTTTGAATTTTTTAAATATCTCATATGCATCAAATTTTTGCTTCAAAAAATAAACCCAGATTTTTCTACTAAAATCATAAATAAAATTAATAAAGATACCTGCAGCCACCATTAGAAGGAACCTCCACTACATATAAGTTTTAATGAATAATCTCTAATAGTTTACTTCCTCTCCATAATTTTTCTGTCTGAAAAACATTCCTGTATTTCTTGCCTAAAACACAATATTACATACTCCCCCAAAACATTGATACCGGGCGGCAACCCATCAACCATTCTTATACTAGTCAAAAATCTCAAACTGTCAAAATTTAAATGTCCAAATCGCAAATGTCACAGTCAATTATTGTCATCAATCACAGTATGCATATAAGAAAAATTTTCACTATTTAGATTTAATGGAAATAAACAGTTAGCAGTCGTCATCACTTTTACAATTATGCCAATATTTTCATCAAAAATAGTACACATGTCATGCTGGATATGAATATCATAATTTTTTTTTGACAACTGATTGACCCATACTCAACAAATTATAACTCAACTCTAGAATATAAAACACATCATAGATAAACTGCTAGACCCATTTTTCAGGCTACTGAATAATTTTTTCTTTCCCAAAATTGGTAAAGTAGTATTATTTTCAACTCTTACTTTATCACGAACAGACTCATTAAACTCAAAAAATAATTTATTTTTACCACACATGTGATTACTACAACAAGTATCTATAAACTATTTAGTTTTGTCAACAATGTCCGCAACATTACAAGAAAAAAAATAAAACCTCCACATTTTGATTATTATTTTGAGCTTAATTGTCAGTAACATTAGCCTAAAATTTTTTGTTAAATTGTTCACTGGATTTACATTCAGATTTTCTCTACCAATATTTTTCATAATTATAACATTGAATTTTTTGATTATTTTGAGGTTGCTAAAAATTATTTCCTCCACCAAAATTATTACTTCTGACAAAATTATTATTTCTACCTATATCAGGACCATCTTTAAAATTAAAATTGTTACATCTATCATGTCCAAAATTCCATTTGCCCCTACCTTTGTTGTTACCTCTACCTCTGTTGTTGTAGCCACGACTTCTGTTGTTGTAGATCAGATTTGTCTGATTGGATTCTACTTGCTACCTAGATTCATCTTCCCCCTTCAAATTCAATTGTGTCTACAATGTCTTCTCCACCATATCCTTCTCCGTAGTATCCTTCATCTGCTTATTAATTCTCTATTCATAAAGAATTAATGTGCCCTACAAGTCTTCAGTACTCAAATTTGATGTGTTTTTCGTTTTCTAAATTACTGCATGAACATGATCAAATTTCATTGGTAAGGTATTCAGGACTATTTTCACAAATAATTTGTCAGTCAGTTCATAGTTGTTGAGTGTCATTTCGTTCTTAATCTCTGACAGTTAGAAAAAATAAGATTCGATAGAGTCAGATTTTTTCATCGTAAAAAATTCAAACTTTCTCTCCAACATCATTGATTATTCTGTTAGATCCGATCAATCCTTGGTATGTCTTTTCCAAAATATTCCTAGACTCCTTCACCATACCTGCAATAGCAATTTTTTCAAAAATTGAAATATCAATTGCCTGATAAATTTGAGACATGATTATTTTCTTACACAGTTTTTGCATTAGAATTTTTATCGATTGTTTCATGAATCTGATTTTTCAACCCATGCACTTTGAAATGGATTATCATCTGTTCCTTCCAAAACATATATTCGAATTTTTTTTTGAGTTTTAGAATTGAACAAATATTTGTGGGTAACCGTAATTTTGATACTACTCTATTAGACCTAAATTAAATAATATATCAAAACAAAGAAGAACCAGCAAAAGGATTTTTTATTTATGAAATATAGTTGCAGCAATTTTCAAAGAAAACAAAACGGAGGTTGACGGCTTTACTGCATAAAAAACGAAAAGAGACCCAAACTTATATATAGCCCTATACTGCAGCCTTTTTGGCGTAAATAGTACTACAACCTTTTATGGGAAATAATCCCATGCAACTACCACTAAAAATCCAACCATACACCTTAACAAACTAACAAATAGCAATGCAACAAATGTCCCCAAATATTAATAAATATACTAACTATTATGAATTAGCTTGGTTTAAATATCCTACAGATTTAGTGCACCAATCTTTTTGTATCGATTTTTAAAAAATTCAAACCAAAATCAAACTTTTTGGTGTAAAGAATCGATCACTCGATTCACATTTGATTTCACTCGATTTGGGTTGGTTTAATCAATTTATATGTAAGTATATTCCTTACAACATGTCTATGGTCCATAATAATTGATTTCAAACTATATCTATTACGATATTTTAAATATTTAGACAAAAATTAATAAAAATATAGTGCAAATGCCATAATCCAATATCTTAAGATAAGTGTGAGATAATTAGTTAGATTGTACAGTTATAATTTATTCTTAGTTAGATGTATGGGAATATATCAATACAAGACAAATATATATATATATATATATATATATATATATTGTCAAGTATCTACGTATATTATAATTATACAAGAACTTGTTTACTTATATTTATTTATCACATTTACTTATTTGATTAAATTTTGAATAAAGTATATGACTGTGTATAATAAAGTTACTTATGAATTTCTTGAAATCTTAAAATGAATATCAAACTCTTTTCCAATAATACTAAAGTAAATTTATTTAATCTTACACTAATTATAAAGGAAGTAAACTCTTCAATATTCTCTGTCACGTGTATACAAAAGTACATATGAAAATAATTACTCATTTAATTAGCAATAATATATTCATAACCAAAGAAGTTTTTTAACATTATTTTATTTAGTGGTTTAGTTAGTTTTATCCATATTTTATCCATATCCAAAAAAGTTATTTAATATTATTTCACTATATATTCTTTAAAATTTGATGTAAAATACATGAAAATCCTTTTTTAATTAAATCATGTTAATTATGAATTAAAAGTATTAAACTTTTAAATAATTTACCACAATATTTATCACATATTGTTTAAAACATAAAAATATTTAAAAAAGACATACACTCGGTTTGGTTTTGTTTATTTTGATTTCTAATATTAAAAACAGAAACCAAACCAACAATGTGATCTTCAATTCGGTTTATTTTAATGTGGTTTCTCTTTAAAAAAAATCATTTCAAAATTCTGGTTTATATCGACTCGAACCGTTTTTCAAAAATTTTGAACAGCCATAGAAAGTATGTAGCAAAATTTCTTTTCCTATTACTTTTATATGAATTTTCATTTTTTCTGAAATTTAAAAAAAAATGGTGAATAATTAGGGTAAATTAGGAATAATAATAACAATAATAATAATAATTTTCAAGATATCAAAAAAAATAAAATTGAAGTGCTCTATAAAGAGCATGCACAGGCAACTCCCTTTATTGGGTTAATTTTCTATTTACATGACACTTTTCTTGAATATATACGAGGGGTTTATAAGTTGTTAAACCATAAAAGGCCACGTGGAAAACTACAATGAATTTTCTGTCCATAAGGTGAAAGGTGTAAGTTTTTAGACAGTAAGGAGATCAATGTGAAAATGACTAAACTCTAGAGGGTGTAACTAATTAAAATTTGACCTATTTGGAAATTATCGTCAAGAATACCCGTCAAATCATGGCTCAATTAATAAAGAAAGTTTTCCTATTGCATTAATTTATCAATAGTACCTCACCTTATGGAAATCTAGATATCATGTAACGATATTAATGAAATATACTTGAACGAAACTATATTTCTAAAATAAAACTCCAACGCTAGTATTACGTAATAACATCTACAATTATAAAAACATTGAATTTTGGAAGCGTAATCATTTATATTTGTGGGCAGTAATGAAGCATGGCTCAGAATTTTTCCTTGTACCCTATAGGATACGGTTTGAGTCACTAACTAGGTGGAAATTCATCATTGATCATCTTTTAAGAAAAAAATTATATTTAGACTATTCTTGAATAGAAAACTTAAATAAAATATATCGAAATTTCACATTAATTAGGAAAAGAGAGAGGAATATACAAAAGTTTCCAAACCTAAGCACTGATAAATTACGTAATTGTATTTCATTCTCTTTTGTGTTTTTTTTTTTCCTTTACATGGGGTGTAGTGTTTTGAAAATCAGTCCAGACCGGTCGATTCGACTATGAATCGGAAGAGCTACCTGTCTGATCAAGCTATATAGCTGAAAAGTAATACTAAAATCCAAACATAACTGGGAAAAATTGAGAAATCAAAAGAAACCCAGTCAAACAGGAATTGTCAAGTTTTTTTACTTTCAAATTTTTATAAAAAAATTAAATGATGAGAAAAAATTGAAACCAAAAAGGAATAAAAGTGAAAACTCAAAAGGCAAAAGACAAAAAAAAAAAAAAAAAAAGTGAAAAAAATGTAAATGGTAAACCTAATCTAATCAGAATCAAATCCAAACTATCAAACTCTCAACTCCATGGCTAGTCAAAAGTCCATCTCCACCACCTACTCATCCACCTTCTCCATATATCCTCTTCATTTCGCCAGTCCAACTTTCTCCACACCTCCATCAAGCCCTACTGTCAACCACTCTACTCCACATTGCTTCATCCAGTTCCACACATGCCAGTTGTCCACCACTGAATATATTCCTTCACCGCTCCATCTAGCTTTGCAGGGATAAGAATGTTGGAATACCAAATTAACTTTAATATCATGACAACCAACGTTATCATAACCCGGATCCTTCATGTTTAATCATCAAGAATATCTATTAAATACTAAATGCGAAAGCGTACCTGAATCCATCAGAATTGATGTGATTCTTGAATATCCAGATGTGATTCTTGAGCCTACGGATTTGATTCTTGAATATTGTGATTATTGATCTTCCAAATTACTATGTATGTATTTTATAGAATAGGGTTCTCACTTTTCTGATGATGGGATGTCAAGAAAAGTAACACAACAATATAGAATTTGGGGACCATAACCTATATATATATAGATATACTTTCCTTATCCCCTCAGGTTTTGCCTATCATAAAACAGGAGATAAGATTTTAGGATATCTACACATAAAAGTCCATACCAATTAGATGATTTAGGCCCATTTATCTTAAACTATAACAGATCACTTTATATTAGGCCATATTAATTATGATAGCATATATTACACAATTAATATATATGTAAATGTCCAAAACCCAACATTCTCCCACTTGGACTACATATATATTATTGTATAAAACCTTATGAGCTCAAAACCTTTAGCTATCATGACCATAGTCATTTTCGAACAATCTCGTCCATTAATCATGTTAATATAGGATCAAGACAATTTTCGTTACATTAATCGTAACTAAACCCATTCTTGGTCACGTACATCAACACAACCAAATGACATAGATCAAGTATGGATGTGTAGCATGAAAATTACATGCCATGTGATCTTAAACATGCCTATTTTTAACTGATCCAACTTTATTCTTTATAGAGATCAAACTGAAATTGAAGTCAGAGTGAAAGTTAAACTAAACACTTTATTTCTAAAATTGAATTCTTTATTTCTGCAAAAAATATTGATAAATATATGATGTGTCTTGAAAGATTTAAGTATATAAACAGAATACATATTCCCACTAATCCTGAATATCCTAGAGTTTCAAAAGACATAACACCTATATGAGCAGTGTGCTCATGAAAGACCTTAGGTGGTAATCCTTTAGTAAGCGGATCCGCAATCATAGAGTTCGTGCCAATATACTCTATAGATACTTGACCACTCTGAACTCTTTCTTTAACAACTAGGAACTTGATGTCTATGTGTTTAGATTTCATTGAACTCCTATTATTGTTAGAATATAATACTGTCAATTTATTATCACAAAATAACTTAAGTGGTCTTTCAATACCGTCCATAATTCGCAGCCCTGTGACAAAATTTCGCAACCATATTCCATGATTGGATGCCTCATAACATGCTATAAATTCAGCTGCCATGGTGGAAGGAGCTATGAGTGTTTGTTTAACACTTTTCCAAGAGATAGCTCCACTAGCAAGCAAATAATATAGCCCGAAGTGGATTTATGACTGTCTTGACATCCAGCAAAATCAGAGTCGGAATACCCAATAATCTCTAATTTATCCGATCTCCTATATGTGAGACACATGTAATGTTCTGTTCTCTGAAGATACCGCATGACTCTTTTGACTGCTATCCAATGAATCATACCCGGATTGCTTAAATATCTGCCTAATATTCCAACAATATACGCAATATCTGGACGCGTACAAACTTGAGCATACATTAGACTTCCTACTGCAGAAGCATAGGAAATCTTTTGCATTTCTTTAGTTTCAAAATCATTCTTAGGGCACTGAGAGAGGCAGAATTTGTCTCCCTTAACAGCAGGGGTATCTCCTAGTTTGCTATCTTGCATGTCAAATCTCTTAAGTATCTTCTCGATATAGTTCTTTTGCGATAATCCAAGAATACCCCGAGAGCGATTTCGATGTATTTGAATCCCTAATACAAAAGAGACATCCCCAAGATCTTTCATCTCAAATTTCTGTGATAGAAATCTCTTAGTTTCGTGCAATAAACCTATATCATTACTGGCAAACAGTATGTCATCGACATATAAAACCAAAAAAATTTACTTACTCCCACTAAACTTGTTGGCATATACAATCATCAACCAAATTCATCTCAAAACCAAACGAGACGATAATTTGATGAAATTTGTGATACCATTGATGAGAAGCTTACTTGAGCCCATAGATGAATTTCTTTAATTTACAGACCATATTCTTTGCATCTTTGAACACAAAGTTTTCTGGTTGCATCATATAAATTGTCACATCAATGTTACCATTGAGAAATGTAGTCTTTACATCCATCTGATGTAACTCAAGATCAAAATGTACCACTGAAGCCATTATTACCCTGAAAGAGTCTTTCGATGATACTGGAGAAAAAGTCTCTTTATAATCAATGCCTTCCTTTTGAGTAAAATCCTTTGCGACAAGACGAGCCTTATATCTCTCCACATTACCCTTCGAATCCCTTTTGGTTTTAAATATCCATTTACAATCAATAGGTTTCGTACCTTCGGGTAGTGTGACGAGTTCCCAAACGTCGTTGTCTTTCATGAATTTAATTTCTTCATTCATAGCATCAATCCATCGTTGTGAGAATTAGCACTAAGCATGGCTTGATGAAAGTTGATTGGATCATCTTCCACTAATCCAATGCCAACCTCATGTTCTTGGAGAAATAATGGATCCTGTAATCATCCGGAACATCTACTTCTCCGTTCTCTAGTGGATCTCCTTAATGGCATTTGTTCTTGAGATTGTTGAGTTTGTTCGTGTTGTTCTTGTTGGGGAAGATTTTCAACATTGTCTTGTGGTACTGGTATTGCTTCTTGAACAATGTCAGGAATAGAAGGTTGATTATTGTCAATAACAATTGTAGGAAGGTAAATAGATTTCTCTTCAAAGACAAAGTCTCTAACTTTATCTCTCTCCCCAAACTCAATATCCTTAAAGAACTGGGCATTTCCCGTCTCAAAGAAGGATCTGGATGTGGGATCATAAAATTTGTACCCCCGAGACTGTTCAGAGTAACCAACGAAATAGGTGCTGACCGTTTCATATCTGCCATAGTATGCACCACCACGGTCAGATCTGACAGCCTTAGTATTAATGATTCTTTTACCAAGTTGGTTTTCAACTTCAGCTTTAAAAGCCTTAAACATGTCCAATGACTTAGACTTCTCATGAACTAGATAAAGGTAGCCATAACGAGAAAAATCGTCTATGAATGTAATAAAATATTGTTGACCACTCCAAGAAGCAGTAGGGAATGGCCCGCAAATATCCGTGTGTATTACTTCTAAGACGTCCGAAGATCTACTGGCACCTAATCTCTTTATATTTGTTTGTTTCCCCTTAATACACTCAACATATATTTGAAAGTCTGACAAATTAAGGGGATCAAGAATTCTATCTAACACAAGTCTTTCAATTCTTTGTTTAGATATATGACCTAAACGCTTATGCCAAAGTGAAGCAGAATTCTCATTGATTAATTTGCGTTTAGTACCACGTGAACTTATATGCAAGGTTTCATTATATGAAATAATAGTTTCGATTAAATAAAAGTTATCATGAGAAGACAAAAAACCAGTACCAGTAATATTTGAATTCAGACAATCTAAGACTAAACTGACTATTTCTAAATGAACAAAAGTAACCGAATTTGTCCAAAATAGAAATAGAAACCAAATTCTGTCTCAAAGAAGGTACAATATATGTTTCTTTCAAATCCAAATAATAACCAATTTTTAATAATAACCTAAAAGTCCCTATTGCTTCAACTTTAACTGGTTTGTCATCACCCACATAGATGAATCTTTCAGCATCATTCGGATTTCGGCAATTCAGGCAACCCTGCATGGACACACTTATGTGAGTAGTAGCACCAGAGTCTATCCACCAAGTGTGTCGAGGTACTGAAGCTAAATTAACCTCAAAACAAACCAAAACGAGAAGTGTACCTTTTTTTGCACGCCAAGCGTGATATTTAGTACAGTCCTTTTTCAAGTGTCCAAAATTCTTACAAAAGTAACAACCAAATTCCTCTGTTTGTTTCTTTTGTTGTTTCTTTTGAAGTGGACCACCCGCAGCTTCTTTATCCTTTTTCCGTTTCTTATTTTTGTCCTTAAAGGTACTTACCAAATGAGCACTTTCGATCTTTTCTTGCTTCAATCTTTCCTCTTCTTGCACATAATGAGAAATGAGCTCATTTAGAGATCATTTATCCTTTTGACAGTTATAAGTGACCTTAAATTGACTGAATTATGCAGGAAGAGATATCAAAATCAAATGTACGAGCAAGTTCTCAGACAGCTTTAACTTTAGTGCCTTAAGTTTTGAAACAAGATGAGACATCTCTAGAATGTACTCCCTTATATTTCTTTTTTCTTTATATCTCATTGAAATTAAGTTCGATAGAATCGTACTTGTTTCAGCCTTATCATTTTTTACAAAACGCTTTTCAATTTCCATAAGGAACTCTTTGATAGTTGCCTTTTCGGACACATCGCCCCTGAATGTTTCCAGAATTGCACGTTTCATAATCATAAGACTCATGCGATTTCAACGATCCCACTTTTCATAATCCCTTTTTTCTTCTACGGAACTATTATCTGTAAGAGGAGTGGGTTGTTCAATCCTAAGTAGCGCAAGATCTAGATCCATGCAACCAAGAACGATCATTACGTTCTCTTTCCATTCCTTAAAATTGGTTCCATTCAACATAGTGATGGAATTGATATTGGCAGATATCATAGAAGCAGATGTATTTACTGAAAATAGAACAAAATAATATATTCACATAAGTTCCAAATCTTAAATAATAAATTAAATTCAAATAATAGTAGGGCCCATCACAAGATACACAACACAACATTAATATTTAGTCTTTGGACATAAATATTAACTTGTAAGTGGTACTCTTGCTGTAGTAATCAAATATTGACAATAAATCCTGTCAAATAATAAGTCTATCTTTGGACTGACTTATTATTCACATGGAATACCAAATAATTGTCACATATTTATTACTACAGGTGTATATATAATTCGGCCAAATATTAACCTTCCTTTGGGTCGATAAATTTCCGCATGAATTACAAATATACAATCATCTTAATATTTTAAAATAAATTGACCTACACAGAGATGGAAGAGAGGCTATTTTGATAGCATGTTGTGTTAATCAATATATTTTTGAATATTTGACATTATGTAATTAATTAACCAAAATTTGAATTTAATTATTTTACCAAATATTTAAAAAAAAAATGACCATAATAGTTTTATTGGTCATGAACTAAGTTCATGACCATTAAACCAATTCCGTACGGTTCATGACCAATAATCCAATTCCTAAGTTCATGACCGTTCCATTTTTTTTTTTTTTTTAAATTCCTTATTGGTCATGAACAAATTTGTTCATGACCAAAAAACCGAACACCTTAATAAAAAAAAAATTAAAATCAAAATTTTGAATCCAACAATTTAATCCGAATAAATATAAAAATTATTAGACCCAAAACCTTAAATCCGTAATATAACCACAATTGTTCTTAAATACAACAAATTAAATCACATAAAAATTTGTTGAATTCAAGAACTAAATCCATATGAAATCACATAATAAATCAATTAATAATAATAAAAAAATTGATTTCTCAATCAGATTCAACATGAAGATGCTCTGATACCACTTGTTGGAATACCAAATTAATTTTAATATCATGACAACCAACGTTATCATAATCCGGATCCTTCATGTTTAATCATCAAGAATATATATTAAATACTAAATGCGAAAGCGTACCTGAATCCATCAGAATTGATGTGATTCTTGAATATCCAGATGTGATTTTTGAGCCACGGATTTGATTCTTGAATATTGTGATTATTGATCTTCCAAATTACTATGTATGTATTTTAGAGAATAGGGTTCTCACTTTTCTGATGATGGGATGCCAAGAAAAGTAACACAACAATATAGAATTTGGGGACCATAACCTATATATATATAGATATACTTTCCTTATCCCCTCAGGTTTTGCCTATCATAAAACAGGAGATAAGATTTTAGGGTATCTACACATAAAAGTCCATACCAATTAGATGATTTAGGCCCATTTATCTTAAACTATAACAGATCACTTTATATTAGGCCAATTAATTATGATAGGGCATATATTACACAATTAATATATATGTAAATATCCAAAACCCAACAAAGAATACATTATTTCTTTTTTGTTATTTCTTTTTTAGGCTATTTTTTTTTGCATTTATTTTGGAACATGTATTATTATTATTATTTATTTATTTATTTTTATTTTTGTTTGGAACATTTATTTTAAGTTTTATACTATTGAGTCCATTTTTCTCATGTTTCTTTTAGTCAGGATAATCCTTTATATTACTATTAAGTATTATCTCTTTTTTATTTTTTATTTTTATTTTTTCCTTTAATGTGGTGCACATAGTTACTGATAATGTTAGTAAATATAAGATTGTTGGAACTTTAATTAGTGAAAGATATCCAACTATCTGCTAATCACCTTGTGCTGCTCATTGTATCAATTTGATGTTGAAAGATATTGGTGAAATGAATGGTGTGAAAACTCTTATATCTCTTGCTTCAACTGTGATTGTGTTTATGTATAATCATAAGTTTACTTTGAATTGGTTGATTGGAAAGTAAAGGGTGGAAGGAGATTATTCATCCAGGGGAAACGAGTTTTGCTACAACTTTTATTGCATTAAAAAGTTTACACAACTAGAAAGATAGTTTGCAAGCATTAGTCACTGGTAGAGATTATAGAAAATTCTTAAAAATGCCTAAAAAGGAAAGAAGTCAAGCAAATTATTTTGAATGAGAAGTTTTGGAACAAGTGTTTGAATCTATTTAAAAAAATAGGACTTCTTATTCCATTGTTGTGTGTTTGTGACATTGATGAAAAGCCTTCTGTGGATTATGCTCATGAAGCTATGCAAAGAGCAATTAAATGCATTAGAAATATTTTTAAATACAAAGACAAATTGTATAAGACTTATTTTAATATTATTAATATTCAGTGGGATAAAATGTTGCACAAAAGTCTTTATAGTGTATCTTATTTTTTAAATCCCGCTTTTCAATATGACGCTACATATGATAGAATTGAAGAGGTTACAAATGATTTATTAGATTAGTAGACATCTTTGTGTAATCACTCAAACACAAGAGATCCCAATATTTCGAGATCGGAAAAAGATTTTAGACGAAAGTGTGCTCTTACTACTAGCCGGACAAATTGACTAGGTAGTAATTATTCCTTTTACTATTTAGAATTTATGATAAGATAGTTTTTAATATTTAAGATTATGAATTTAATATGATATGTGATAGAGAATTGGTAGAAGCTGTTTAGTTGTAATGCTCCAAATTTGCAAAAAACATGCAATTAGACTTTTGAGTCAAACTGCTTCTTCTTTCGACTTTGAACACAATTAGAGTGTTTTTTTTTTTAATACATTCACACTCAAAAAAGGAATCAGTTGGAGCATCACAGAATTAATGATCTTGTGCAAATGCATTACAATTTGTATTTACAGCATAGGTACATTTAAATTGTTATCCATATTTTATTGTTTGTTTAAATAATTTAGTAGATTAATAACTTATGTATATTTTTTAGGATCAATCATCAAAAGAAATCTTATGATCAAACCTATTGATTATGAGTCAATTGATAAAATGTAATTTTGGATAGTGGAAGAAGAGCCAAACAGGGAGCCTGATTATGAGGAGTTGGAGGTAGAGTTTGAACAACTTCCCATGAATGATAATATTGAATGTTCCAATGCTCAACAAGGTGAAGGTTTGGTATGAATTAAGGGTTTTTTTTTTTTTTGGATAAACAAAAGCAACAATTTTATTAAAATGCACAAGACTACTCAGCTATCATAGCTGAAAGTACAGAGGGTGGAGGATGAAGACTTCAAAAACTAGAATTAGGATATGAGGAAGCCAACCTTGCTAATGCATGTGCAGCTTGGTTAGCTAATCTAGGCACCCAAGAAAAATTCCACATAGGAAAATTACAAGAAATGAATACTAAATCAGTAACAAGCACTCCTACATCAGAAAAATCAGACTCTGGTTCAAAAGAATTAATATGATGCAATAAGCTTGTTGAATCTCCCTCGAAAGGGACTTTCTGGATTCCCATCTAAAAGTAGTGCCAAACTTGCAGCAGCTTTGGCTGCATATGCTTCTGCAGACTCGGGTGCAACAACTCCAATTGTAAGTTTTAGTATTGTAATATACTTTTTTTTTCCATATATATATATATATATCACTCTTTTTATTAGATGTTATGGTTGATGATAAAATTGAAAAAAATGTGGATTTGGAATCATTTAAACTGAGATGGTGAAGACGATTAATGGTAAAATTGAGATGGGGATGAAATGATGAGATGATTGATATTTTGTATCTTTAATCTTTGTTTGAGGTTGGTTGTGTTAAATTAAGAACATGACACTTTAATGTTGCTTGTTTTATTATTTCTTTGAGAATTTGGACACTCTTGTGTAGAAGAGCTACTGTTACTTTGTTTCTTGATTGGATCCAGATGTTTTTTGATGTTCGCCAAGTTGTTTTTGAACTTGGAGATGCTGAAGTATTGTTATTATTATTACAAGTTATTGTTTTTTTTTTATAATTATTTTAATATTTTTGTATAGGTTTGATTCCTGTGTGTTTGGAATTGAATGTGGTGAGTAAATAGGGTATTAGCACTAGAATCTTCAAAAAGTAATTGTCTTTTTTTTTTATATTATTTTTTGAATGTATTTTAAGCCATTGTATTGTTGTAGCTATAAAAAAAAAAAAAAAAAAAGTATTCAACTGTCTGACCCGTAACCGGTTGAATTTCGAATCAAACAGGGTACAAGGTCAGTAACCGATTCATGTTTACAAACATTGATGGAATGTAAATTTGTTTACTTTTCATGTTCTCATAGTATATTTCCTTCTCTTTTGGTTAGCATATTAATTCTTCCAAGAAAGAACTTTATTTTAAAGGAAAATTATCTTCAAAGTTAATTTCTTGTCTGAAATCTCAAAGTTGTTTTATTTACTTAATTCTTTTTGAATTTTTGACAGTAATAACCTCAACAACCATAAAAATGCATTCAACTTTAGAGAGATAAAATGCATAGTCAATACTTTTATAGTAAGAGTAGTAATATTAAAAAAGAAATGGATCTAAACAAGCCAAATCAATTCTCACATTTAATATAGCATCGTATAGATATACGTAATAAATATAAGATATAGATATAAATGAACTATTACCAAGTTTCGCAAAATACTCTTTTGACTTGCATATATCACAAGAATAAATCTCTTAGACTAAAATAATTTAAAATATAAAAGTATGTAGTACATTAAGCGTATATTTGGTTGGGTTGAAATTATTTTTTAGGAAAATACTTTTTAAATTTTTCTTGGCATCAAACACAAGAATTTCTACATAAAATATTTTAAAAATTTCTTTCCTCCGACTAAAAATAACTTACAGAATTATTGAACGTAAATTTTTTTTTTTTTGAATAGTTCAAAAGTGATACCAAACCTCAGGTACTAACTTTTATAACTTTAATTACCAAACTTATTTTAATTTTCAATTTTTATCAATTTATTTTCTCTTCATTGTGTGTATCGTAGTAATATAAGTATCATTATGCATAATTTAAAAGCAACTATATTATCTTATAATGTAATTTTAAATAAAATCAATCTTTTATTGACCCCAATTACTTGTGAACTATTTATTACAATTATTATAAGTGCTTTTAACTCGTATTGATAAAACGAAAGATGAAAAACTGTTAGAAGCGTACCTCTTTACAGGAGCTTTTGCGATTGTAGCGAAATTTTAGATCTTCTTGGACCGAATCACTTGTTTAGGTTGGTGTAAAATTACAAATGAAAATTGCACGATTTTCAAAACTCAAATATTATCTATGATTTTTTTGAGAGATAGAGATTGGAGAGGGAGGAATGACAGCTCCAAGTTCACCTCTTCTAAGAGCTCTTCAAGCTCTATTTATAGAGATTTCAATCTCTATCCTGAAGAGCAAGCTGGAGGTGTCTTAGTGAAGGATGAAGTGTTGAGCTTGATCGTGGGATGTTGAACAACTCATGCATCAACCTCTTCCTTCTACTTGACTTGTCATCATCTTCTTTGAAGCATGAAGAGAGGTAACATGTATTCAGAATTTGGAAATAGCAACCACCTCTTCCTTGCTTCTGATTAGTCATCCTTCTTTTTTTATTATTTATTAGAAACTAGGTCGAGTCAGCCTATCATGGGCGACCCACCCGTTTGTTTCTACATTTTCCTACTCACTGATGGGCAGAACCATCAAATATCTCATCAATCTCTCTGAAAAATCATAAATTTCATACAAGAAAATGGGTCGTGTGACCTACGAGCACACCTATACTTGGGAGCTCAAACTATACACCTGTTAGGGATAACATAGCAGCTTCAACCCATAAAGAAAGTTTATTGTGTCTCGTTGTGCCCCGACTTATTTTGTTACAACAATCAAAGTATATCCAATCTCTCAAAGGTCATACTTGATATCTTCAATTCATCATGCATTCACAATCATGTTTTAATCCAAAGGGAAACATAATTGGTCAACCAATGAATACATGTGAAGGGTGTAATCAAGATAGTCTTCCGGTCGCATACATGTTACTTAACTAATGAATAAGTTGCTTTCCCAGTCATGCCCTGAAGGTCGAATCAATCATGAGTATAAGGAACATGCTAAAGCAGCGAATATTTACTCACCACCTAATATCATGGTAAAAAGTCACAAAGGATCTTCTTTTTAACAGGCAATTTTGGTCACGTAGATCTTCTATTTTGCCAAAATTCGTTGATTGCTCCGTACGAATTTACAATGGGAAAACATCGATGCTGCTAGAAAAAAGGATAGAGGCAGCATTGGTGAGGGATGGGTATGCTCGGGACAGTCTTTTAGCAAACATAATCAAAGGGATTCATACAAGTGAGGAGTCAGAGATTAAGATACTCACTCACTTTCCTTCTTTGGTCGTTTTTAGCACATGTGGTATGAAACACATACTATGGTGGAAAAACTCTATATGAGCATATGTCATTTATATATACACCGCCATATGAATCTTAACTCAATTGCATTATCTCATGTGCACCTAGCCCTAGTCTTTAATCTCTCGCTATTATAAACTTATCAAGTGCCTGATTAAAACTTGGCATCCGACTTTCACCCAAGCTTACATGATTGTAGGGTATCATGTTCAGTCTATACAATATTTAGACCTCATCTTGACCCCAGTCAAGGCGACATTATACACGAATTAGCGCCTAATTTAGGCTAGCTATCATTTCTGAATAGTCTGTTTTAGTCTTATTTTGGCTTGCTCTCATAGCACCTGAGGCAGTCACTCGTACGAGAGAGTCAACCTATGCTTGGTGACATACTTATCATAATGTACATCAGTGCTTAGCAAATAAATATGTAAATAACAAATACTATATGCATTCATTGCAAACATGGTTTATTTACATCATGACTTAAAAACATAATACAACATATTATCACAATCTACGCAATTCTAGAGCTTTAACATGATACAAAAATACATCTCTAGGAATTGGTTTAGTAAGAGGATTTATAACCATCTTATGCATAGATATATGTTGTAAAATCACTTCCTTTGGCACTACAATATCTCTGAACAAAATCATATTTTGTACCTATATGCTTTGTCCTACTATGATATTTTGGATATCTAGCATAGTCAATAGCTATTTGACTATCACAATTGATCACTGTAGGCATAGAGGCATCAGCAACAATTTTCAAATTTTGTAAAAATCTTTTAAGCCAGATAGCCTCTTGCACAGCTATTGTACATGTCATAAACTCAGCCTCTATGGTGGACAATGCTATGCATGCTTGTTTCTTGTTACTCTAAGATATGGTGCCATTATTTAGCAAGAACGTATACCCTGACATTGATTTTCCTTTGTCCAGATCCCCACTCTAATTTGCATCAGAGTAAACTATCATTTGTAGATCATTTCCCTGATAGCATAAGACATAATTTGAGGTACCTTTGAGATATCTCATTATCCTTTTCATTGCTTGCCAGTGAGCTGTCCAGGATTTAATTGATATCGACTTACGATACTGACTGCATAGTAAATGTCAGGGCAAGTGCACATCATGGCATACATCTCTCAAACTTCCTATGACACTTGCATATGGATTTTTTTCCATATTTTTCATTTCTTCTGGAGTCTAAGGGCACATTTCTTTACTAAGGGGGATCATTTTCGCAATTGGTGTAACAATTGGTTTGCAATCTTGCATATAAAATTGTTCAAGGATTTTCAAAATATAAGGCTCTTGCGAAAGAGCGAGAAACTTCTTTGAACGATTTCTTTGGATTTTCACTGCAAGAATATATGCTGCTTCGCCCATATCCTTCATTTCAAAATTTGAATATAACCATTCTTTAATGGAAATAACAACACTTATGTCGTTTCTAGCCAATAGAATATCATCCACATAATGTGATAATATTACAAAGTTATCTTCAATCTGCTTTATATAAACACAATGGTCTTCATTGATCATCGTAAAACCCATAAGAAGTTATGGCTCGATGAAATCAAAAGTACCATTGCCTGGATGATTGTTTAAGGCCATAAATAGATCTCTGAAGCTTGCAAACTTTGCATGTTTATCCTGATCTTTAACAATGAAACCTATAGGTTGTTACATGTAGATTTCTTCATCAAATTCTCCATAGAGAAAAGTAGTTTAGACATCCATTTGGTGCAATTTCATATCCAAATGGGCAACAATAGCCAGGATACGGGGAATTGAAGAAACCTCGCAATAGGCGAAAAAGTTTCTTCATAATCTATACCCTCTTCTTGAGTATAGCCCTTAGCCACTAAACATGCCTTGAATTTTTTAATATATCCATCTGTTTTCCTTTTAATTTTGAGAACCCATTTGTTCCCAATAGCTTTATGCTCTGGAAGTAGATACACCAAATCCCAAACATTATTCTTTTTCATAGACTCTATTTCCTCTTCCATTGCCTTTTTCCATTCTTTTTTATTTGTTGATAAAAGTGCATCCTCAAGTGTTTTAGGCTCACTTTCATCTAGCGTTGCTATCATAAAAGCTTCTCTCTCAATCTTAAAATGGTGACGAGGAATACTTTTATGATTGCTTCTGCTTGCAATTGAATTTCTGGCAAAATTGAGTCATCTGATGGTATTTCTCCCCTACTTGGTTCAAGACGTTGAGGAATTTTGTCTTGTATCACAATTGAACTACTTGGGACGCTAACCCCATCAGAATCTTGCATTTCATTTAAGAGAAAGTTTTTATCAATTTCACCCCTTGATGGAAATTCATTTTCCAAGAATGTGGCATCTCTTGATTCTAATTCAGCTATACTTCCATTTGTGTTCACCAATGAACACATATCCCTTTGAATGTTCACAATACCTTATAAAGCTACATTTATTTCCTTTGGGACCCAATTTTCTATATTTATGGTTTGTGTCATGCACATATACTATGGACCTCCAAGGTCTCAAATTACTTAGATCAACTTTTTGACCTGTCCAATGTTCATAGGGAATGGAAGCAACTGATTTAGATAGCACACGGTTAAGCATATAGGTAGCAGTCAACAAAGCATTTCCCCAATAGGAGATAGGCAAATTTTCCTGCACCTTCCCATGATTGACTTAACCATGTCCAATAAAGTTCTATTCCTTCTTTCAACAATACTATTTTGCTACGGAGTATTATGAATAGTCAATTACCTCTTTATTCCGTTTTCATCACATATATCTTTAAATTGATCTGACAGATACTCAATTTCACGATCTGTCCTTAATGATTTAACCATTTTTTTCAATTGATTCTCAACCATATTCAAATATAGTCTAAAGCAATCCAATACTTCTGACTTATGGGAGATCAAATAAATATGACCGAAATGTGTAAAATCATCAATAAAAGTGATGAAATATGAGGCTTCATGCCTTGCCGTCACATTCATTGGACCACATATATCAGAATAGATTATTTGCAATGGAAGTTCTGCTCTGGTTCCTTTACCAAATGGTTTTCTCATTGCTTTTCTAACTAGACAATGCTCGCATATTGGCAAGTCCACTTTCGAGACACTGCCCAAAAGTCTTGTTTTGGCTAGCCTATTCATTCTTTCTTGCCCAATATCTTAGCCAAGTCTAGCATGCCAAATATTTGTATCCATATGATTGCGACTAGAAGATGCAATCAAAGAAAAGAAAGCACAATCATATTTTTATCATTTTGTACTACATCTAGTACAAGAAAATTATCCAAAAGATGGATAGGACCAACATATTTAGTGCTATAATAAATATTTACATCATTACCATGAAGATACATATCAATACCCAAATGTAAAAGGACAGTAATTGATATTAAGTTACACTGAATATCTGGTGCATATAGCACATTATACAGGAATAAGGTGTGAGAACCTTTCAAAACAAGTTTGCAAGTGCCAATGCCTTTGACTTTACCTCTAGCATTGTTTCCTATATATATCCACTTCAAATCAACGGGGATTCAGCGATATTTGACAAAAGCTCCTCTGTCTCTAGTTACATGGTCTGTGGCTCCTGAGTCGAGTCCACAAAGGATTTGATATAGCGAGCATAATAGTACTAGAAACAAAATCGTAACACAGAGGAGACGAATGAGCAATACCTTTTTTGACTTAGTGCATTCACGAGCATAGCAAACTAGTTTGCCACAATTATAACATGAATGATTGCTCTTGTCTTTTTTCTGACCACTGCGCTTCTCTTGCGGTGAAAAGTCTAAGTCTTCTTGAACTCAGGGATAGCTTTCTTGAAGAATTTCTTGTTCTTATTTCTTTGGAATTTGGAGGTTTACTTGAGCTAGATTCAGCAACATAAGCTTGACCGAAAAATTGAGCTGCCTCTAGGCGCTTATCTTCTAACTCAACATGACGCCTTGCGTCCTGAAAAGTTTTGATGCTAGGATTGTGAGTCATGTTGATTTTCATGTGTTACCAACTCTAGGGAAGCGACCTGATCACAACTTGTACTTATTGCTCATCAGTCATATTATATCTGACTGACTTCAACTTACCAATCATATTTGATATTTCTCTCAGATACTGTTTTATCGAGTGATGTTGCTTTTTCACATATGTGTCAAACTTGATTGTAAGTTGTCTAAACTGCTTAGTGGATGAAGTCACTCCAAACTTAGCTTTCGAAGAAACCCATAGTTCATGAGCGGTTTTGTACCCCTCATACTCAACAATCAGATCATCTTGCATACTGCTCAACAACGTAATGCGCGAATTGCTATTTTTCTTTTTCCAAACCTGATAGGCCTTTAGATCTCTCTGATGTTGAGGAGTGTCACCATGCTCTGGTTCTTCTATGGTATGATAGAGAGTTTCCAAATATTCTTGTTCTTCAAGAATATATTGAACGCGACGATGTCAAACATCGTAATTACCTCTGTTCAGTTTCTCTCCCTTGTTTTCTATAAACTACATATAGATATTGGCGCTTATAAATATGCAAGCACTATTACATTTGACATATTTAACTTTGTCGCAAAATATCATTAAAATAATAATTATTAGACATAGAGTACAAGATTGAAAGTGAGCAAAACTCCCAATCATCTCCTGTTATCTAAATATCTACATAATATTATTTTAATATATTTGAGCATGATAATTTTTGAGAGGGAGTTTTAAACTCAACAAACCCTTGCTGCCACTACAACAAAGATATAATTATATGTGGTATAAAATTCACACATAGATAAATTACTATAGCATGCCTAAAAGCAAATTGCATGCACTAATATATGCCATAATTTACAAGGATAAACAATTCAAAGAAACATTTTCCTTGATTTTTCACAAAATTTAATTTATCCTTTATTATTCATGAATAAAATGAATAAGGCATTTTCTAATAATAATAAACATTTCGATTGAATGTGTATGTGATTTCATACAAATATCACACAAATAAAATATTAGAGAATTTAATTCAAGCCTAAGTTCAAATTTTCCACAATTTCATGAATAACATAATATATCACAAAATTTGGACCAAAAATATTGGACATATCCAAATATTCAAAATTTTGTGATGTTCATATAGAGCATAAAATCAGGAAATTTTGGTGCAAGAATTACATTTTTCTGATTTTTCTTTGATTTTCTATCCTGATTTTTCAAAGGAAAAATACATTTTTTATTTTCAAGATTTTTTTTAAACAAATTTTTTTTGGCTCACTTGCTAATGAGGTGCGTTCTTCTTCACCAACGTGAATAAGAAAAAAAAAAAAAAAAAAAAATCACATTTTAAGCCAAACTTCAAACTCACTTATATCTCAATCCAGACATCCATTTAATGTGTATAATATACCGTTGGAAAGCTCTTTTCACATAGAATAAGAATATGCAAAATTTACACCTTCATGTTGCTTATATGAATGCCAGAAATCTAATCAAAGAAGCTAGGTTTTATGAAAGAAAACCTTGTTTCTCTCTCCATGGTGAAAATTATTTCACCAAATTTTATAGGAAAGCTCAACTATCAAATAGAAGCTTATTCCTGTAATTTTGTGGCTCAAAACCTCTTGTGTACAAAGTTGCCATGAGAGAGCTCTTCTCAAGCTCTCAAGAAAATCAAACAAACCTAACGTTTCTGGACATGGATTTTGATTCATCTGGAGGCACAAGGAGCACGAATTCAGTCCTAGAATGCTCTGATACCAGTGTTTGAAGCGTACTTCTTTACTGGAACTTTTGCAATTGCAGTGGAATTTCAGATCTTCTTGGACCGAATCACGTACTTAGGTCGGCATAAAATCACAAATAAAAATTACCCGATTTTCACAACCCAAATCTTATCTATGATTTTTTTTTTGAGAGAGATAGAGATTTGAGAGCGAGGAATGACGGCTCCAAGTTCACCTCTTCCAAGAGCTCTTCAAGCTCTATTTATAGAGATTTCAATCTCTATCCTCAAGAGCAAGCTGGAGGCGGCTTAGTGAAGGATGAAGTGTTGAACTTGATCATGGGATGTTGAACAACCCATGCATCCACCTCCTCCTTCTACTTGACTTGTCATATCTCCTTTGAAGCATGAGATGCATTTAGAAGTTGAAGATGGCAGGCAGCCCCCTCTTCCTTGCTTCTGATTAGTCATTCTCTTTTTTTTTTTTTTTTTTTTAAATTATAAGAAACTTGGTCGGTTCAGCCCATCGTAGGCGACCCACCCATTTGGTTCTACAAAAACATTAAAAATTGATATTTTAAAATATTTTTATTTTGCCATCCAAATATCCAAAAAATTATATAAAAATGGGATGCAATCATACTAGCACTAAACACTGAATCCCATCAAAACTCTTGAAAAAAATTATATGAAAAATAGACTGTTTCATGTATATTGTTTTCCAAAAAAAATTTTACATCCAACCAAAGAAAGTTGGCATTACTTTTTTGTGTCTTTGCCACTATGATAATTTGGCATGTTAAGAAAATTCAAAAATTTATTATGAGAGGGATTGGTTGAAATTGTAGCTTATGACTGGGATGGAACTGTGTTTACGAAATGGAGTGTCTGCAAAGCACAACCGACGCCCCAAATTAATCCTCCATGCAAGCACATTCTTGTTTCTGTCATAGTGAAAGGTGAGGTTTGATAAAGGGGAAAAAAATTAAAGAGGGAAGAGAGAATATATACACTAAGGAAGGAGAGAGAGACAGAGAGTTGATGGATGAAGAAGGGAGATAGAAAGACAATAGAGAGGGGGTGCCGATCAAGTGGAAAAGAAAGAAAGTTGGAGAAATAGTACATTCATATAAAGTGATAAAAGTGATATGTATTATTAGATTCGGGAAAAGAAGAATGAAATTTGATCAAATATCAATAATTAAAAATTAGTTATTCATTGTGATTTTTTGTTATGTATAGTGAATTTGACAAGTAATTTTAAATTTGTGGTTTCCTAAATTATTTTTCGGGAGAAATTTCAATTCAATGGAGGTTGAGGGAGAGAAAACTTGAAACTTGAGAAGTGGGTGGTCTTTTTCTCTTCTCGATTTAATTTATTTCCCCCTCCCCAAAGTTTCAGGATGTTTCTTTATTGTGGTAGGCCTTTGTTTGGTTCAAGGAAGCTAATGTAGAAAAAGAAATTAATTCTCTTGTCAGTTATTCTATAATGTGTTTGAAGTGATGAATTTAGTGACAACGATTCAAAATCTAACTAGATATTAGAGTAATTTTAAAATGTAAGTTAATAAATTTTAAATTTATCTAATTAAATATTTTGAAAATTCTTCTTTTCATGCATTTCACTTCTTTTTTTTTTTATTTAATTTGGTCCTTGGTGTATCATGACTAGGAAAATAGTCCCTTATCAATTATAAAAATAAAAAAAAATTAATCTGCGATATTCAATGGATTTTCGTTAAATTGAAAAATAAATACTGTTTTAGTTCCTTTAGGGTCTTATACAATTTAATTCCACCTAATGCAATTGTATTGATTTGACTCAAAAGTAAAAGAAAAATACAAATACTTTCAAGGGTAAATCACTTAAAAAATCCTCCAATCTTTTTATTAAACCCAAAATAGTTCCTCAACTTCAATTTTAGTCAATTTAGTCCATTAACTAGATATTTGTAGCCGATATGGATCTAGGTATTACAAACGGTATCAGAGCATACAAATCAAAAGATCATTCTACTTGATACCAGAAAGTGCTCCAAAATTATTTTTCATATAATTTGTAAACCAACATACTTTCACAAAAGCCATATAGAAAATCATATATTCGTATACATATAAAAACAAAGAAAAGGAAAACGCACAAAACTTTAACTTTCAATTGGGCAAGGCGGAATTTTCCCGAATATTGCCATTTCTAGTGCCGATATTAGCATTGCATTGCTAATATGGTTGACAAGTAAATCTTGTGACAGGCATTCAATCCAATTGGCAATTGCAATGTCACCACAATGAGATAAATTTTTTTTTAACAATTTCGGAGATTTAGGATGACATGGAAGTAGCCAATTTATCGTTTCATTTTCAGGCTTTTTGAGAAAATCCAAGAGTGAAATTGCACTTGAGCTTCGACATAGTAGACTTCGTCATCGTTACACTCAATGTGTAGATCATCTTTGATCTTTCCTGCAATTGGATAGAAGGGTTCTAAAGTTTTTGATAAGGATTGCTTTAGACATTTCATTCATTTTGAGAGAGATCATTATTGACCATGGATTTTGAGTTGTTTGGGGAGGAAAAGAACAACAAACTTGTATAATGGTGAGGATCAAGGAGTAAGCTGATCGAAGATTGAAAGTTTGTAGGTTCTCAAGTGATGGGTTGTTGGAGATGCTGGTTTGATTTCTTCCTTAATTGGAGATGATCTCAATGTCGATATCTGCACTGTCTTGATTGTTACTCGTTGTTGCAGAACTGGAGTGCAATGGCTTGTGTAAGATAAATAATTGAGGACGCAAATTTGGGTAATATGTTATTTTTATTCGGACTTACCAAAATTAATCACGGTTCGTACACAGTTAAAGTAGAATATTTGTCAATTTTTTTTTTTTCAAAACTATCAATATTTGGAGAAAAGTATGACATATTTAAGAGTTCAGGGTGCAATATGTCCACAAAATTTAGAATTGAGAGTACAGAGTAAGAATTGATCATAAGTTAGGGATGCGATGAGTCTACAAACTTTAGAATTGAGGGTGTACAATAATATATTGATCATAAGTTAGAGGGTACAAAGTAAAATTAGTCATAACACTTTGAATGGTACAATATGCCCATGCAGAAATTAAATCAAAATATAACTATATTTAATTAGGAGTTTTAGTATTTGAGTAATTTGTTAATTAATTTCCTAATTGTTGTGTGAGGTTGAATTGGATTTAGTTTCTATTAATTATGTTGCCAATTCCGAGATGAAAACTATTTGACTTTGTGTATGTATATATATATATATACTAGTTTTCTTGCTGGAGCGTGCCCGGATTTTCTGAATTCTTTGGCATCAAATTTGGAGATATATACATAATATCAAACATGGATACATATATGGATACATATGCATAAGTTAAATCCTATCAGAACCAAATTTTCTTTGAATACACAACACAAATACAATCATGAAACTTATATACAAAAATTTATTCTAGTATTACCATACTAATCGTATCTACCAAAAATACGAATACGATGATAGTGCTGAACTGAAAGACAATCATTTCCTTCATTTCCTTCAACATGCTTGTCCATGTCCTATCCACTCTTCATGTTGGTAACTTGATTTGCAAATTTTTCTTTGCAATGAAGAAATAAATCCTGTAAAATACTGAAAACAACAAAAATAGTCATGATTGCATAGATCCCAAGCATATTAAACCTATCCAAGGAGTAGGTTACTTAAAACAACAAAAATAGTCATGATTGCATAGATCTCAAGCATATTAAACCTATCCAAAGAGTAGGTGTCTCTAATCTACTTTGAAGAAGTGCAATATAAGTCCTATGCAATAAGATTTTAATGATTAAGCAGTTTATGAGTGATAGACCATCAAAATTCTTTGGATATAATTACAAACACTAAAATGGTAAAAATAGCAGAAAAACATTAAGAAGTCATTGTTCGGTCATGATTCATGATGGATCTACCAAATATCTTTGTAGAATGTAAAGTAACATTTGCTCACACATGCAAAGGAAATATTTATAAAACACTATAAAGCAAGATACACAATAAATTACAGCCTCCCCAAAAAAAAAATGGGATTTTCTTTTTCTTCTTCATTCGATACAAATAAACAGAGATACACACATTACAAGTATAGTTAGCAGATGATAATAGCATGTAAAGATCTTTGAGCAGATTATATGAGTTTGTGAGGCATCATTACTCCGCAAAGAATAATCAAGATTAAATAACTAATGAAAGATACCAAGTCTTGCTGTTACATGCTAATGCATAAAGATGAGTACCATACATGAACTATTTCATCCAAAACAAAGTTGATTGCCAACAATAGAGTTGACATTGTTAAAGGTCTACAGAATATGAGGAAAAAGATTGTTAACAATTACTACTTTGCTTCTTTTCCCAACTTGGGTAGGTGGTTACAGAAACCGTGTTAATTACTGTAAAGAGTGTATTCCATATTTATCACCAATCTGTGTTCATTTTTAGTCACTCAAGGAAGCAACTATGTTGAATAAGATGCAAAATCATTTTCACAGTTTTCATTCATAAACTAAATCATGTATATACATCTTGAGATAAATAGAAAAAAGCAGAAAAGGCCACATATTCCATCTTTACTATGTTACAATCAGAAACCAACAACTAATCAATAAAATATAAACATCTTATAAATAATATACTCACTTTTTGGTGGTATATTGTATTTTAAAAGGAAGTAAGCAAGCATGCAATACCCAACTTTTTACAGCAAGTACAAAAAATATAAAAAAAAAATCCATTAGAAAAGAAATTATAAATGATGTCTGCATGCAACAGCTCTCTCTCTCAGAGCTTGACAGATGCACATCAATTTATTCCACATAAACAACCAAATTCACCTAAATATGTAGATTTCGGATGGATATATAGAGGTAGCATTACAATCCAAACAATCCCCAACATAGTAACATCCAAGGTAACATCCAATCTATTTGAAAAAGATAACATGAAGGTGTTATAGTCTATATATGGAACACTGAATCCTTTTTGCATGTTTTCATTTTTACATAAGCTACAGTAGACATCTGGTTTGTCTAATGGCCTATCTAGATTGATCTTTCCAATCAAGAACCCACTCACAACATTGGAAGTGAGTCAAGTGACATATTTATCCAGTTCTAGTTGATGATGAATGCATTAATGGGTGTTAACTTCACCTTATCTTAAACACAAACGTTTAAAGTAAAGATACATTTAAAACAATCTGTCGGATCTCTTCATGGCTGAAGAGTCAAATATTTCAATTTAGCAGACAATACATGAAGTAAAGCATGGATTTCTTCTGCTAGCAAGGTTCAGGTTATGAAAAATGTTACTTATGCCAAATTAAATAGCTAGGCATGTAAAAGTGGAAAAATAATTAACAGATAGCATCAATAAATTAAGACAAAAGAAATGAATAATGAAATATTACAATCACTTACCGTGGAAAAAATTAGACTTGCCAGAGCTATTACCAAAAACTGCATTCACCAACTACATGCAAATCTTGTGATACATCAAAAAGTAAATAATTATAAAAATAAAGCAAAAAAAAAAAAAAGGGACAAATTAACAACATCATTATAAGCACGGTTAACTTTTCGACTAAAGGAAATTGCTATTTTAGCTCTTAAATCCTTCAATTAAAACCTAAACACAAACTCAAAAAATTTATCAACTAATTAACCACAAAATACATAAGCGTTTGAACTAATAATAATAAAAAAAAAACACAAATAACAAATAACACAAATTAAAATATGAACCAAAACACCACCTCAAAATGCATTTCAGTTGGAATACTTCATTTTGCACCTACCAAAAACCAAATCTTTAACACCAATAAGCATAAAAATCAAGTAATTATATTAAGGATAACAAATATAACAACTGAAGAAAACTTACCTGTTTATATTAAATTTATGCATGCATGCATCCCTCCATCCATCCTCTTCTTGGGTCCTAAATTCAAGCCTAATATTTTCTACAATCCCTTCAAGAAAAATCATATTTTTAGTCTCCCTACTTTTACAAATTTGTACAAATGGAAAAATAAAAAACAAAAAATATTGCGAGATCCCATATATGGCAGATTTTCAAGATCTGATCTTTATTTTTCACTTTTTTTGCTTCTCAAATCTTTACAAATCAAAAAAATTTGAGCGAATTTTCCTCAAAATAATCAAAGGTCAGATCTAATCTATATTTAGATCATTTTTTTGTGTAGATATGACTCTGTGTATAAGATTGTGTGTTTTGTGCCTGTGAATAGCAAGTAGAGGAGGAGGAGGACAGGGGGAAGAGGACGATAGAGGAGGAGATATTGAGAGGCAAAATGGCAGAAAGAATAAAAGTTTCTACTTCTGTGAGATTAATTTTGTGTGTTCTATGGGAATTCAGGCAAAGAGGAGGAAAAGAAAAAGGGGGATTAAGAGGGAATAGAAAAAGGAGAAGAAACAGAAGAAAGAGAAGAGAAACAGAGGAAACAAAGTGAAGGAATAGGAAAGTGGGAGCAAACGTTAAAGATGAAAGCAAAGCCATAAAAAGGGAAAGAAACTTCCAGACCATCCACTAATTTAGCACATTTACCAAATTACCCTCACCAATATCCCAATTGAAAAAAAGCATATGGGAAAAATACCCCATTAGTATGTGCAACTCCCTCTTTTATTATATAGAGATATATGGGCTGCTACCGCTACTTTGTTTTTGAGTGACAAAAAATTAGTTAATAAAAAATTCGTTTGCCTTCAATATATTGTCTTTGCATCGATTTTTAACTGGTTGTTTTTGCTGCCTTCTTGCTTTGATTTCTTGTTGTTACCAGTTTGTTTCACGTAGAAAACAAAGTCTCTCGGCTTGTTTGATTTTGTTATTTGGTAGTTCACATAAATAAATTATTTAAGGCCATCAAATTGGTATCTAGAATTAGGTTTGTTTGACAAATCATGGCAGAAAATAATAATATCATCTGTGTAGTTTTAAAATTAATAAGGAAAAAAGATACAATTTTTAGAAAACTCAGATAGAGACCCATCTTCAGGCACAGTTTATTATCTTATATAAGTATATTCTTCAAGAAAATGAATAGAATGCTGATGCAAATATAAAGAGAAGAGCGAGTTTGGCTTTGTCTCAAATTCATCAAGCCGTTGATGTGTCAATTTTTGGCAAAATTACAAATGTCAAAACTACAAAGCAGTCATGGAATATTTTGGCAGACATAGCATGGAGTTGATCGGATGAAGCAAAATAATTTGTTGATACTGAAGAGAAAATTTGAGCTTATCACCTTGGAAAAATTGGAAACGATTGAATCTTATTTTTTTAGGGTGACAGACATCAAGAATGAGATGGCTTTAAATGGTCATGATTTTAATGATGAGGTATTTGTTGAGAAAATTCTTAATACAGTATCCATAAAATTTGATCATGTGGTAGTGCATAGTGATTCAAGAGATAAGAGTTATCAAATTGAGTTGAAGATTTGTAGGGTTCGTTGATTCTTTACGAACAAAGAATTAACAAGAAGTTGGATGATGGTATTGAAAAGAAACGTTTCAGTTAAAAAGTCATTACAAATGCAAATAGACAAGGTAAAAGAGAAGGATGAAAATTCAAATCAGTAGAATCAAAATTTCTAAGGATGTAAAAGAGGTCGTGGAGGTAGAGGTAATTTTAGATACTGTGGTAGAGGTAATTTGTATTATCAACAAAGAGATAATAATAATAATAACGGCCTAAATAATGAGCAAAATAATTATAGTAACAGATGTAAAAGTTAGTACCAAAATTGTCAGAAATTTGGTCATTTTAAATTTGAATATTGGTCATATAAATATGATAATAGAGATGTGCATGCGAAAGTGGCTGAAAATAATGGTGAAAAAGATGTGATTATTTTGTTTTCCAATTTTGGATATGAGGAAAATAAAAAGAATAATTGGTACCTTGATTCTGGGTATTGTAATCATACGTGTGGAAACAAGGATATATTTTTTCAATTGGACGAATCGAGCAGATCTTATGTTAAATTTGGAAATAATGAAAGGGTGTCTATTCTTGCAGTAAAAGAAAAATTGGTAATATTTTGAAGAATGGATCTGTTAATTTTATATCTGATGTATATTATGTTTCTAAACTTTATCATCATTTGTTGAGTTTGGGACAATTTTCTTAAAAGGGGCATGATTTGCATTTCAAATATGGAGTTAGTACTATTAGTGATGATCAGTTAGGACTAATTGAAAAAGTAAATATGAATCACAGTCATTTATGTCCTATTTCTCTAAATTGTGATGATTTACCTTACTTTAGTTCCATAAATTTTGTTGATACTTGATTGTGGCACATGCATTTTGGTTACTTGAATTTTCATATTCGAAATTTTCTTGTAAGGAGAAAAATAGTTTATGGGTTGCCTACCATTAAATTTTCAAATAAGCACTGTGAATCTTATTTTTTGAGAAAGAAACATAGAGATCCTTTTCCAAAAGGTAAGGTTTGAAGGGTTAAGAAACCTTCGGAATTAATTCATTCAGATTTGTGTTCGTTTGAGATTCCTTCAGGAATGGTGGCAGCAAATATTTTGTTACTTTTATTGATTATTTTAGTAGGAAAACTTGAGTTTATTTTTTGAAAAATAAATCTGATGGACGTGATGTTTTCAAGAGTTTTAAAGTGTATGTGGAAAAAAAAGTAGATACTTGATTAAAATTTTGAGAACTGATAGAGGTACTGAATTTACTATCTATAATAATTTTTTGAAAAAACATGGTATTAGACACCAAATGATTACTAGATACACTTCTCAACAAAATGGTATGGCGGAGAGAAAAAATAGAACTATGATGGATATTGTGAGATCCATGATGCATGCTAAAAATATGTCTAAAAGTTTTTAGGCAGAAGCTGTTTCTTGTACTGTATCCTACATGGTGTAATTATGGAAAGACACCACAATATGTTTGGATTAGTAAGAGGTTTGGATTAGTAAGAAACCAAATATTTCTTATTTAAAAGTATTTGGTTGTCTTGCTTTTGCTCATGTTCTAGATGCAATAAGAAAGAAGTTGAACTGATAAAGCAGAGCAGAAAAATGTATATTTATTGGCTATGGTCATGAGACAAAGGGGTATAAATTGTTCAATCCGGATACTGAGAAGATGATTGTTGGTAGGGATGTCATTTTTGATGAGCAAGGTTCTTAGGATTGGTCCAAAAAAAGTGAAAATTTTCACCAACACTTCCATTAATGCCAACAGTTATGAAGGAAGAGAGTAATGAACAATTATCTAGTTCACAACCACTATTGGAGAGTTATCTAGTCCCCCATAGCAATAACGATACTTGCCAGTCCGTTTGCAAGATTATGTTATTAACAATGATAATGATTCATCTGATGAGAATGTTATAAATTGTGCTTTATTTGAAGATTGTAATCTAGTTATTTTTGATGAAATTGTCAAAGATGATCATTAGATCCAAACAATGGATGATGAAATTCAAACCATTAAGAAGAATAACATGACAAATCTACTAGCTGAAAAGAAGGCAATTAGAGTCAAATGGGTGTATAAGATGAAGCATAAGATGTCTTCAACCAGAGAGGTGGATCACTTTAAAGTGAGATTGGTTGTCAAAGAATACAAACAAATGGAAGGTATTGTCTACTTTGAGGTTTTTGCAGCTGTTGCAAGACTTGATACTGTTAGGATGATTATTTTTCTTACTACAAATAATTCTTGAAAAATTCATCAAATAAATTTGAAGTTTGCCTTTCTAAATGGCTTTTTCGAAAAGGAGGTATATATTGAGCAACCTACAGGTTACATCAAAAAAGGCCAAGAAAATAAAGTTTACAAATTGAAGAAAGTACTTTATGATTTGAAGTAAGCTTTTCGAGCTTGGTATACTTGTATTGATTCTTATTTTGTGAGCATAGTTTTGTTAGATGTCCATATGAGCACACCTTGTATATTAAATTTTATCTTAGTGGTGATATTCTTATTGTATGCTTATATGTGGATAATCTAATTTTTATTGGTAATAATCCCAAGTTGATTTGTGAGTTCAGGAAGACTATGATTAGTCATTCTCGAGATAACTAATTTGGGATTAATGTCATATTTTCTTGGCATCGAAGTTAATAAAATAGATGGTGCAACATTTATTTCACAAAATAAATATGCTGGAAATATTTTGAAGAGGTTCAAGATGGACATTAGTAAGCCAATAATAACTCCAGTTGAAGAAAAGTTGAAGTGGACAAATGATGGCACTGGTGAGTTTGTAGATTCTACAAATTTTGGAAGATTGGTTGGAAATGTAAGACACTTGACTTCTACAAGGCCCTATATTACTTTTGGTGTTGGGTTAATTAGTAGATCCATGGAGTCTCCTTATCAATCACACTTACAAGTGGCAATGATGATCTTGAGATACATTAGATGTACACAATCGGATGGAATCTTTTATTCATATTTTAATGATTCTAGACTTGTTGGATATACATATAGTGATTGGGTTGGTGACATGATGCAAAGAAGAAGTACTTCCGCATATGCATTTCACTTGGGAAGTGGTGTGTTTTCTTGGTCTGATCCAAGAAGCAACAAGTTGTAGCATTGTCCACAGCTGAAGCTGAGTATTTGGCAGCAATAAATAATGTTACAGAAGCACAATGATTGAGAAGGATGCTTAGGGTTTTACAACACAAGCAATATGGATCTATCAAGATCTTTTGTGATAGCAAGTCAATAATTAAATTGTCAAAGAATCCAGTGTTTCATAGACAAAGTAAACACATCGATATCAAATATCACTTCATTCAAGAGTTAGTTTAAGATAAAAAAAAATTGTCATTGATAGTAGTAAGACTAAATATCAAGTGGCGGACATTTTCACAAAACTATTGAATGTGGAATCATTCATGAAGTTGAAAAAGATGCTTGGTACGGTCAAGTTTGAAGACTTTGGTTTAAGGGAGGCAATGTAAAATTTTAAACCAAAGTCTAACTATATTTAATTAGGAGTTTTAGTAGTTTGAGTAATTTATTAATTAGTTTCCTAATTTTTGTGTGAGGTTGAGTTGGATTTAGTTTCTATCTTAGTTATGTTGCCAATTCCGAGATGGAAACTATTTGGCTTTAATGTCTGTGTATGTGTGTGTATATATAGGTAGCTGCTTCTACTTTGTTTTTGAGTGACAAAAAATTAGTTAATAAAAA
Source organism: Cinchona pubescens (assembly GCA_025175665.1). Classification (NCBI taxonomy): domain Eukaryota; kingdom Viridiplantae; phylum Streptophyta; class Magnoliopsida; order Gentianales; family Rubiaceae; genus Cinchona; species Cinchona pubescens. Next base: position 492,171 of record JANKKI010000109.1, read on the forward strand.
ATTCGTTTGCCTCCAATATATTGTTTCTGCATTGGTTGTTGTTTTTGCTGCCTTCTTGCTTTGATTTCTTATTATTGCCGGTTTGTTTCAAATAGAAAATAAAGTCTTTCGACTTGTTTGATTTTATTATTCGGAAGTCCACATAAAATAAATTATTTTGTATAATCAGCTTTTAAACAAGTGCATTAGAATTCACATACTTAAGATCCGTAAATTCTAATAACAGCGTTAAAAATTGGACTCAAACAGAATAATTCTAAGAGTTTGAGATGCAATATGTTTGGAATTAAAGTATGTGGTGCAACGTAAGAATTAACTACAAGTCAAGAATTGTAAAGTGAAGTAAGTCATTTTTACTTCGGCTAATAAATAAACTTTCCAAACCTCTCTCAAATTATATATTTTTTATTTTTATAGCTTTACACTAAACTTCCAACTTTAACATTATACTACCTAAAATTTTATTTTAAAGACCAATTGATAACCCAAGTTAATTTTAGAAAATAAAGAAGCACTTGAGGAGTGGTTTAATAACATGTCCCAACTCCACATTACTTCTCCTATAACTTATATCTGGTCCTCAAATTTCACCTCGAATTTCAATTTTTGTGACATATTACACCCCCAGCCCTCAAATATGTTCTTTTAGTATTATTTTTTACACTAATATGAAAATTGATGGATGTTCAACCATACAAACCAGACAATTAAAGACTATACTAAAGTGGAATTGACATGGCAGTCACCATGTGTCAAAAATTAGAATTGGTGTTACAGACTGAGAATTGATAATGTGTCAGGAATGAAAAAAAAAAAAGGGTTAATAACACTTTGTCCCCCTGAACTAGGTAGGTAATTACATTTTGCCCTTGAACTAAAAAAACTACAATTTGCCCAACAGCTCAATCACATTATTCATCTTTTAAAAATTTTATAATATCAAGTTAAATGACTGAAATACCCTTAATATTATATTTTAATTTTTTATGTATTTAATTTGATGTTTAATACGTATAAAAGAATTAAGAAAAAATAAAATATAATAACAAACTAATATTATAATAAAAATTATTATTATAATAAAATATAGTAACAAAATAATTAGGGAGTGAAAATGTGATAAAATGTCGAATTATGTTATATTTGACATTGTAATTTGCATAGGTTCATCCAAATATTAAAATAGTAAAATGCTAAGGGACATAAAAAAAATCACAAATTTTAGAAAAAAAAAATATATATTGTCACACAATATTTTTGAAGAAGAATTTTCAATAGAAAATTAGCCCCTTTAGGAATCGTTCTACCATTACATTCAAATTCAAAATAATATAAAATAAAATAACAAAATTAAAAAATTTGACCAAGGCATATGTTGATATGGATTATATTAAAATATTATATAATTTATTTTAAATAATTATCACATCATTATCAAAATTTAAATACAAAAAGCAAAATATAATTCTAACGATATTTAAGTCATTTAACATGATATTATAAAATTTTTAAAGGATAAATCATGTGATCTACATTATAAAGTGTAGTTTTTTTAGTTCAGGGGGCAAAGTGTTATTACCTACCTAATTCAGGGGGGTAAAGTGTTATTAACCAAAAAAATTAATTAATCCTGATTACCTCCATTGATCCTCCCTTAAATTGGTGCACAGAATGCATGTACCAAACGTCTATCGATTTTAGTAACGGAGTAAAAAATTGGGCTGGAATAAGATGAATTTAAAAGTTAAGAATGCAACCCGTCTAAAATTGAAATTAGGTATTGCAAAGCAAAAATTGAATATAAAGTACATGGCAAAGTGAAGTTAGTCCTTAATAAAATGGATAATTGAATATGGCCTGGAATGTTTTTATTGTATTTCTTCTTTTCTTTTCGGTTATGTTCTTTGAGAAAAGTTGAATAAGCCACAAGAAAAACATGACGTTTTATTCAGTTTAAGGGCTTGTTTGATAACTTTACTTAATACTAAAAATTATTGATCCAGAACTTTTTGAATTCAGCGTGTTTGAAAACAGAATTTTCTTTATCACTTAATACATTAGCACTATTTAATTTATGTTCAGAATTTTAAGTGAAAAAGTTTTCACTTAATCTGCTAAATTTTAGATAAATATAAAAACTTACAGTCTTGCACTCATATACTTTCTCTCAAACTCAGTTACACACTTTCTCTCACTTGCCCACACACAGACACACGCACATACACACACCATCTTAAAATGCACACACTTCTCACATATACATTGTCTCTCACACATATACACATATCGTCTCTCATACACACTCTTACACTCTTACATACACATATTTACACACTCTATAATATACACACTGTCTCACGCTCTTTCATACACACTATGTCTCTCTCAGACACTTGCACACACTCACAAACGCTCTTCTTGATAACCAAAGTAGTAATACACACTCTTTCACACACATACGACAATTATTTGTAATAAATTAACATATGTATGAAGTGAGATATTTAAGTCAGAAATTAAATTCAGTTGATTATCAAACAAATATAACTTTATCAATTCAGTAATTAATACTTTTAAAATTTAAAATTCAAACTTCAAAATTTAGAATTCAGACTTCAATGTTATCAAGCGGGCCCTAAATTAAGGTTATCTATTTTAAATTGCAACAACAACAACAAAAGAAAATCTCATAACTTTAAGACGGAGGAGTCAAGGCCGAGCAAGGACTCTCCTTGGTAGTTAGATATGCATATTCCTTTTCAATGAACAATTCCACCGATATAGCGCTGGTTTGGAAGCCACGAAGGAGCCATTTGAAATTTGTGGTCATCTGGGCTGACGGGGCAACAAGAAAAGATGGCGTTGTGATGCGAATGCAAATGCAAATGCAAATGCCCTTCGCGTCGAAAACACTACTATTGTCGAAATGAACCACCTCAGTGATGTGATCAAACTGATTAATCGAAACTAGAATATATCTATCTATCTATCTTTATATATTACATGAATATGAATTATTTCTCCCTTTAAATTGTTTCTCCTCTATTTTGTAATGTCTAAAATACTTGCCCTTAAGAAAATATAATTCATAGAAAAATATAATTGAATTACTCTTCTTCTAATTCAACTACCTATTTTTGAGGAGACTACCACCTATTTTTAGTCATACAATCCTACTTGAGATATATAATCTATTATTTCTTTTTAGTTTTTGTCCCGCCTAATACATCCTTAATTAAGTAATTATGTCTAATATGCCCTTCATGAAGCATAATTAGCCTATCTAAAATACTCTCCATTTAATATAATAAAATCATCTGTCTTTTATAATACTACTATTATTTATTATATATATATATATTTTAAATTAATATGAATATTCAAATTGTTTCTTCCTTACGTTAGTACAAAATTTTGGCATAAATACATAATAAGGAAGTAAATATAATTATTAAAGACATAAAAAAGTTGTTTATACTTGAGCAAACAATTATAAAAATATTATTTTATAATTGTAATATTCTATTCAAATTGTAAGAGACAGCATATTTATTCCTAATAAAAACAGTCTTTTATAACTATTTTATATATTATTAATTCACAAATAATTATTTTCTTTTCTCTAACTGTTTATTCGAGTATGCACTTGCATTTAGTTAATTAGACTCAAATTTTATATTTTCATATGTCAATAATATCTATAACTATCTTGAGTAAAAGTATAAAACTTTTGAATCTATTATAATATGATTAATTATGTATTTTTTTTTTTTTTGTTACAACATGAAATTGTTGTGGTTTAAAATCAATGTATAATAACTAATTAGTTGTTCATCGTAGGAGACATATTAAATTGTTGGATCGACTTTCAAATTTATTAGTGTTAATAGATTCTTTCACTTTAAGTTTATCTTTACCTTTTAATTTCAAAGTTTTCCTTCAACTTAAAAATCAAGTGTCAAAATTAATAATCGCACAAATAAAAAATAGTATTTACAAAAGTGAAAAAATAATGGAATATATAACACTATTTTTTTTATCTCATTAAAATTTTTATTATGATTAATTTAGATTTGTTTAACCCTACCCTACATGAAGAAAAAAAAAAGAAGCAATGAAACTAAAGCTCGGTGCGATATAGAAAACTCACAATTTTTAATTAAAATAGAAATATTTGTTAATTATATATATATATATATATATATATATTTAATAGTAATATTTGATTACAAAATCCTTATCTTTAAGAACATCATTATGTAAAATATTGGTGTAAGTAACTATTGATGAAATTGAAAATAATTCAACTCATGATACGATGCAATGCCTAAAATATCTCAAAATAATTATTGTAACACGTACAAGAATTCTATGCATAATTTGTGATACTAATATAGAAATTTATATAAAAATTAATATAGAAACAATACATATTATTCAAATAAATCATAGTATTAGTACTCAATAAGTATTTACTGGTATATATTGAAATGTTAATTTTGGAAACTACAATGCTAATTGTTACAGTATTTGATAAAATAATATTAGTTTAGATTAAGTACTGATGAGGTAAAAAAAGTTCAACTAATCGTACAATGGATTACTAAAATAATCTAGAATAATCATTGCAAGACCTATAAGAATACTACGCATAAATTGTTGGAATGACATATAGAAAAATATGTAGGCACGTAATGTAAAAGGCAACGTAAATTATACAAATAAATCATACCATTAAATATTCTAAAATAATTACAGATATACATTGTGTTACGCATCAACTTTGGAAATTACAATGTAATTTTTACAGTATTTAACAAAACAATAAAAATGTAAATTAAATATCTTGATTAACAATAAAAGGAATTAATCAAAAAAGTACTCAAAAAATAAAAATAAATTCACACACTGTTATTAGCTTTAATTTTTAATATATTTCATAAATATAAATTTTAACTTCATAGTAAAAAATTACTCAAATATAATTACAATCCAAAATATAATTTTAATTTGAAGTCTTTTTTTATTTAAATTTTACTTTGGTTCACGTTTTTTCTTATTTTTGAAATTTTAATTAATCATTTTGTAGTAATGACCATATATTATTTGATCTACTATAAATGTTTTCCCTAATAAAAGAATTTTAACATGCTTTATCTATTAAATGATGTTTGATACTTGATAGTGATTTATCTTTTAATGATGATAAAGAATATATAGATACATTTAAAAAATTCAATATTATGAAGAAAAATCTTTATTTTTAAATGATCATGTTATTGGTGGTGTTATTATAACAAATTATCTGTGAACCTAAAAGAGAAATAAGAATTATTTTGAATCAAAATTAACCACATTTTGTGTCATCAATATGAATGAAGAGATCAAATTTCAAAGTTTCAATAGAATACTAAAACAGGTGTTATCATAAATTTAAGAAATATAAAAAAAATACTAATATATTCACAATATATATACACATATAAATTTACACAATATGTTAACGATAACTAATTGTGATAAAAATTTATATAACATGCCAATTAAAACAACATGTAATTTTGGACATCTTTCGAATTATATGTTTTTCATTAGGATTGTTTTTATTAACATTCAGTGCATTTCAGAGCAACATAAAAGAACAAGTTATTATTTTAATTTTTGATGATGATTTTAATATATTATGTGAAACTATTAATAATGTGGAGAATATATTGGTTTAATTAGATTTTAAATTTTTATAATAATTTTCTTGATGTATTCATTCTTTACATATTAATTAGATTCATTTTTTCTTACTTTTTGAAATTATAATTAATTTTTATAATTACTATCCATATATCATTTGATTTTATAAAAATATTTTTCGCTAATCAAAGAATATCAATACTTCATCTATAAAATGATGTTTGGTACTTGATAGTGATTTTGTCTTTTAGTAATGTCAAAGCATATACAAATATATTTAAATAGTTGAATACTATATATAGTAAAAAATATCTTTATTTAACTAATTAAGTAATTGGTGGTGTCGATACAGAAATCATTATCCAAGTGTCTAGGAGAGAAGTAGAAATAAGATGCAAATAATCTAATATGTTGTTCTCATAAAAGAGAAAGTTTGTTTAGTTATTTGAGTGGAAATGGAATTGATATATAATATCGTAACAAATAACAAACAATAGTGAAAAAGTTAAAAAAAGAAAGGTGAAAAACAATTATGAAGAAAAGAGTAAAGATATTAAATATATATTTTAAAATATATAGCTTTTGTATAAAATAATTCAATAAATAAAATGTTTACACTTTGTACTTTATGTTATCATTCACTAATTATTTATTTATTTTTAAAAAATAAAAATGTTAAACAAATCAGGAATATTACATGTGTAAAGCACGTGCTTTTTTTAGTGTGTGTATATGTGTGTTTGTGTGTGTATATATATATATATTCGTGTGTGTGTACAGTTACCTTATTAGTAGATTCATTGTATAGTATTTAGATTTATTATAACTACAAACCTATAAATATAGGTCATTCTATTATTGTTCAATATACACAATTTCACTAATTCTTTTTACCATTCTGAAATTTGTTACTACGAAATGAGAATCAAATATCGTGGAACAATGATCACTTACATTACGTTTGGATGGAAGGATTTGGGTGGATTTGATTTGAAATCTAAATCTATAATAAGTTATTCAAATAAATTAATTGATTTAGTTGTGGATTTAAAATCCACCAACAGATGGGAGCGTGATTTTAATGGTTAAATGAGTGAATTTCAAATATACCCAAATTTCATATCATATCAAATCCACCCAATTTAAATTCATTCATTCCTTCAATTCAAATTCACCCATCTAAATACAACCTTAGATTATTTCCATCCCTTCTGTAAGAGGTGAATTTTTATTAGTTTGTTACTGATGGATTCTTAGATGAAGTGTGCAGTTGGAGCAACATGGTCATGCAATAGCTATGCAAATCTTTAGTCTCTTATATATCGAGATTCTCATGCACACGGTCATTTAATCGACCAGGGAATGGACATGTTTTATGATTCCATCTGCCTCTTATTTATTCCAAATTGTACATAATCAACCTTTGGTTTACTTTACTTCAAACTTGCTTCTATGTTCTATAAAGAAAGTCTTGAGTTCGTTCTTGGAACGCTTTAATGACTTAATGTTCATTTTTTTTTTTCACATAATGACTTACTGTTCATGTGATGGCAAAATCTTACAAATATCGTATTTGTAGAGTGGTGCTTTGACACATTTTTGTAGAGTGGTGCTTTGACACATTTCCGATAAGCTATTTTCCAATTGGATCTACCTAAAATTATGTAGGCATCATTCTTATGGGATTACTTATAAAATCTATCCGATTGGGAATTCACTAAGTAGTTGCTGTTGTTGTAGTTGTAGTAGTTATTGTTGTTGTCGTGGCTGCTGCTGCTGCTGCTGTTGCTGTTGCTGTTGCTGTTGCTGTTACTTTAATATTGGTAGACCAGTTATACATGAATTATTTGATGTAATTAGTGTAATTTATAATTAATTTAATAAAACTTTTTATTATTAACTTTCTATAACTTCTTTTAACCACTACAAATAGTTACCTAAAACTTTCAAAGTCCCTTTAACTTTAAGTAACTACTAGTGGGAAAGCCACAACTTATAAGTGTGTAATTTTTTTAAAAAATAAAATAAAATAAAAATATAGGAAGTTGAGAGAATAGTAGAAAGGAAGTTATATTAGTTGCACTATAAAGATGAGGGTATAATTAGAATTTCAAAGGATGACGGATACTAATTTCCCTCTTTGGCTTTACATATAATATGGATTATCTTTTAATTTGATTTTATTTATTAACTTTTTTCCAGAATTATACACACGTAGTAGCACTTGTACCTTTTAACCCTAGTTAGTTAACATTATTATTGCTTTAAATATCTGATCAACATTTTGGTATAATTTTTAAACAAGGAAAAGAATAAAACAAATCAACCCATATCAGTAAGGTTGTAATTTTCCAAATCTCATTACTACCTGTAACCCTTTCTCCTTTTTAATTTTTTAAATGAATTTTAAGTATAACTTTGCACAGATGCTTATTGACTAGTTTTTAATGGAAAAATTATTTACAAAGTCATGAATTGATAACTATTTGTCAAACTCACTTCACATGATAAGATCCTATCAAATAACGACTTCCCCAATTTTAGATTTTCGGTTAGATTTCTTTCCTTCGTTTTTGAATCTAATGACACATCAGTAACTTTTATTTGTCAATTTGTATAAATGCGATCTTTTTAAAAATACATGAGAAAACCCATTTTAGTGTAATACTTTTGTACTTTTTACAAAGAAAAGATAGGAAGATGACAGAAGGTAACCTTTCAATAATTTAGTGACTCCCTTGAATGCTAATCAAATAATTTCTATATCTCCCTTCTTTCCAAATTAACCGTAATTTTTTCTCTCTCATTCTTAAATTTTAAACATAATCTCACTTTTATTTTTTTAGACATTTATAAGGTAAAACAAAACTCATCCCCAATAGTTGTAACTACTGTTTGTGATTTTGAGAATCATAACATCTGCGATGGTATTATTACTCTTTCACTAATACCCATATGTGTTAGTATTTTTTTTTTTATAAATAATACAAGAGAAAATCTCGTTATGGTGTAAGAATTTTATACTCCTTTTTACTAATGCCCATATGTACTCTATAACTTCCTCTTTAACACTAACTATCAAATTTGTATTTTCTTTTATTCTGTTTGCACACAAGTAAAATGTCATTTTTACTAGTTTGTATAAAATGTCATTAATTAGGTTGGTTTAGTAAGTTACTTATGTTTAAACCAAGAATCTTGTAAACGGGTTGGATTCTAGTTGGTACTAGCTAGTAGATCAAGACCCATATCCAAATTTGGATTTAAATATGGATATCCGTCGAGTCTACAAAAATAAATTCATACTCGGATCTGTTGGGTTTAGTCGGATCCGGATCTTATATTTAACAAATTTAACTTTTAAAATTTTATATAAAAATTTTATAATTTACAAAAATTTTATTTATTTTGTAATTATAATTATTTCAAAATTTATATTTATGTATAGATTCTCTAATAGAATATAATTTACACAATATACATACATATAACATTAATTGTATATAATTTTATTATATAATAAATATTTTAATCAAATTTGAGTCCTAATCAAGTCAGAATAACAAGATCCATATCTGATCCATGAGTATTTGTTTCTTCAAGTTTTGTACTACTATTTATAAAAAGAAACTTTATTTAACACACAAAAAAAAAGAAGAACAACACTAAGTAAATGGATAAAGTCCACATGAATTGATCAAATTTTAAGTGTGCCTCATGGGGGGAAATGAAGATAAAACAAAACTTTAAAGCAATTTCTTTTCCTATTGGAGTCGTTTAGGTCCTAGAATAAATTTGAGTAAGACGCAAACAAGAGCATTCAGATTATCATTTGCTGCATGTTCCAACAGGAGTGCAGCGCTTGGTTATCATTTATATCTACTTATGATTAAATAAACTATTTGTTACTCTGCTTTCCCAATGTGCTGTAATTTATACAGCAATTAGATTTTAAGGTAGTGTATAATATAGCTTGTTCTACAATTTGTTGATTATGAATTCTAGTCATTCAAAGTTAAGAGAGAGGTGAATTTATATATATATATATATATATATATACACTGTAATTGCATTATATATATATATATACACTGTAATTGCATTTTCAATTTTGTCTGCCACTGAAGTTTCTTAGTTCTAACGAGCATCTACATCTTACATAGTATCGCATACTATTACAAGATTTTTCAATACTCCTCCAAATGATGATTGCATACTGCAGTTAAGGGAACAAACAAGCACATATGATATTCACGGAAAGAACAAAAAGTCTTATGTCACAATGTTAAAAAGTAAGTATCAACCATAAAAAGTAGTACAACAAAATTATAAAACAATTATATTATGCAGTGATGATGCCAATACCATATTTGAAACTAATTGCATAACTTTTTTTTTTAAAGGACAGAGATAAGATGCAGATTTTAAGTCCGGGTTGAAGCACTTTTCTCAATATAAATGGGATAGATGTAAGCCGAATCCTACTGCGAATTCTTAGAAAATAAAAGCAACACTGGTAATGCTACAATTTTTTTAAAAGCAAAACAACTTTTACTATTTATATTCTATAACAATGTTATATATATAACAATGGGATTAAAAGAATCTCTTGAATAGAATGATGAATTTTAACACAGGTAATTGTCATACTACACGCTGACTCTTATATTACACTTTGTATAATGACATATTTATGTATACTACTAACACGCTTGGCAATATTTTATAGGGAGGGACTAAAGAGCAAAGCAAAATAAACGAGTCAAAATTATTTCAGTAAAATAACCAAGTTTATATATGATATCTTACATAAAAAGTCATAATGTCCACTTCACAAATTAGAAAAATTAAATATTATAATTAATTCATTGCTATATGTAAATAGAAGTACACCTTTCCGGTAAGACTTTTTAACTTTTCATTTAGGGAAAGATTTAGGTAAGTGTAGTCTTTGGCCCACTTGTAAACCTTGTGATGTGGATTAAATGTTATGGAATTTATGACATAAGTTGATGTAAGCAAAATTTTATAAGATTTAATTTTAACCGTAGGGTCTACACGTATAATCAAAAATCGGGTTTATAGTAGTATTTTCCTTTCATTAATACCTCTTGACTAACAGTTTCTCATTAACCATTAAAAAAGTATTTTTTTTCCCTTATCAAATTCCTTTCTATTTAATTTTTTTTATTTTATTTGCACACATGTAAATGTGCCATTTTCACTAATTTTTTGAGAATGCATGAGCAAACCTATTTTAGTGCAAGACTTTTATACTTCTTAATAAGGAAAATAAAAAGATAAAAAACTATAATCTTTCAATAAATTACAGATTTTTCAAATGTTAATCCAATAATTCCAATCTCTCCCATCGTTCAATCAAATCAATCGCGCATAATTCTTGCTGGCTCATGCCTGCATTTTATACATAACCCCATCCCTATTATTTACACTCTCATACTGTATAACAAAACTTATCCGATAGAATCACGACTATTGTTTATATAGTTACATGTGTGTGACTTTGAAAATCACAGTAGGTGTAATGCTACCATTGCTCTTTCACTAATACCATATTACTATTTTTTTTTTAATAATGCAAGAACAAACCCCTTTTGATGCGAAAATTTTGTACTTTTTACTAATGCCCACATGTGTGCTATAACTTTCATGACTTCTCATTAACTGCTAACAATCAAAATTGAATTTTCTTTTAAATTCTTCTTTTTATTTTTTTTTTCAAAATTTTCTTCTATTTGCACAGATATAATGTATGTACCAATGTTATTTTAACTAGTTTCTATAAAATGTCATCAAGTTGGTGCAGTGAGTTGCTTATGTTAATTGAAACCAAGCATAATTACATGACTTAAAATATCTTATTAGGCATCTCATTATTCGGTCAATCTATTTATGACAAGAAAGTTAACGAGTTGAGTTGGGTGAATCCATGAGTTAACATGATATCCCGTTAAATTGTTAAATGAATAGATTTTGTTAAAGTATTACATTTATTAATAATTTAACATAACAGGTTTTAATATTGTGAATAATAGTTTTAATATAAGATTATTAAATCAGACCTAATAATTATTTTAAATATGATCTAAAATTTTTTAATAATTTACTCTAAATTGTTATGAAAACAAGATTAGTATTAAAAATTGGTTGAATTACTAAAGAACTAAAATTTGATATTTTAATTCAAATGAATTGCAAGTTATTTGACTTTTCAAATATGTTGTGGTATATCTCTAGTAGGAGTAAACTAGTTAAACGGTTAGACACGAACACGGCATAAAATACGTAGGTCAGATATAAATATGATACGATAAGAAAAGAATCTCATACGACTTGACACGAAATGAAAATGGATCAGACACAGACCCGATTGCCACCCCTACTTTGTCCTCTGCAAAATGTTAATCAGATCATCATTTCCGGGATCCAATCTTTGCCTGAGCCAAAATAAAAGATCATATACTATTGACTTAGAGATTATGACATCTTCAATTATTGCACACAAATCTTTTGGGGAGTTACGATATTAAATCCAGTGACATGGGCATGGGCATGGGCAACGGGACTTTATATTATCGTTCAGGAATGGGCAACTATTGCATCACTTAATGGTGAATGCAAAACAATATTATAACTACCATTCCCCTTTCTTCCCTATAAATTCAATTTTGAAGCAACTACTAAAGTACACCACCAACAAGGCAAGATTTTGTTTGATCACATTAAGTAAAAAGCTAGCAGATTAACAATGGTGAAGACATCTTCAGTTCAATTCATTTTCGTCGTGGTTCTTTTCGCAATTGCCATTGGTAATTAATTAATTGATTAATATACTATCTCTCTATATTTATTTTTCTAACTGTAGTACCTTAGGTCTGTGCTTTAATAATTTTTGGTCTAGGTCCAAAAAAAAATTGAATTAGTTCAAATTCGGGATGCTATTGTTGATATTAGATTGAATCTCGTGTGATGTTTATAGGAGATAAAGATTGGCTCGGTAGTATTGAGCAGCACTATGCAGTGAAAATGACATGATATTGAGCTTGACCTTAGATCTTGCAAGGAAGTAAAGGCTAAAAGATGAGTGAATGTAACACCACATCCCAAATTGAAAATGGGAGGGAATAGTATATTGTTTGTAATGAGCCACTAATAACTTAAATATTTTAAACTCATTTTCGCTTAAAAGTTATTAGATTAATTCATACTCGGGTGTTACACTAACACGGCAGAATAAGTTAATCGATCTAATTAAATTGAAATTCCTTTGCAGCGTTATCATTTTCAAAGATGGAAGCAATACGGGTCGGGGAAACGTCGTCGAACAAAATGGTCAGAAGAAACTCAAGAAAGCTTCAAGCTATCACTGTCCGTTGCTGAGACAGATCAAGATTGTCTAGAGAGTCAGGCATTTTTGCAGCGCTTAGTTAAAGGCCATTGCATTTTGCAGGGTAGTGCTGTGGGCTTTTGTGAGCCGCTGTAGTACTAAGAACGGTGAAGAATGATTTTATCAAACGTGCAATTATTTGCCGCCTATGCATATTTGATCTGCTATATATCATCAGCTTCCGACCATATATATGTAATATATATGCGTGTGTTTTAATTAATTTCTCATGATGTTCGTTTTTATTGTTATTTATTTTAAGTTGTTTATGTTCTCATCATGTTCTCAAAATATTGTGAAGTTGTATGGTGATGAACCCTCTCCTAAAGTAATAACAGTTTTTTATATCCAGTGAAGTGAATAAAAGAGTGTGTTATTATCAGTTTATCACTGGCTTAATTAGTCTTACAGCTTCGGTTAAATTCCTCTGTTTATGTTTTTTCTTTTTCTTTTTGAGTTCTATATGTGTGATACAAAATCACTTATACATACTCTGTTAGTTTTTGGGGTATACTCAGTGTGTGCGCAAAAAGAAAAATTTTATATAATTTCTGTGACTCTATGAAAGGAAAAACTATTTCATGAATGATCAACATTATTATTTGAGTTTGTTGTTGAAATTATTTCCAATCATTTATTGGGGGGCAATATTCGATATGTGCACAATAAGTGACAGAAATATGGAGAAAATTGTATATAATTTCTGCAAGTATAAAGGTACAAGACAAACCATTATATAAACTTGATAATTATACAAATAAGGAATTTGTGGATATCTTGCTAATCAAGATTCCAAGATTAATGGCCTAATTATATCTAATTATATACTTAATATACATACAAGAACTAAATATATACTCCCATATTTACATATGTTAACATCCCCCTTCAAAATCAAAGTAGTTTAGCACAAACCAACTTGAATTTGGAAACTAAATGAAGGAAATGTCCAGGAGGATGAGCCTTGGTAAAGATATCAACAATCTAATCAGAAGATGAGATGATTAAATAGAAAGAAGTTTGACAGTCCCTTTCAAAATGTGGTAGCGAACAAAATGAAAATCAATTTCAATGTGCTTGATTCGCTCATGAAAAGCATCATTGTGGGCAATTTAAATAGCACTCTAATTGTCAACATGGAGAATAGTTGGCGACTCATGTGAAATACCCATATCAGACAATAACCAATGGAACCAAATAAGCTCTTGAGTAGCATCAGCAATAGCACGATACTCGACTACAGTTTGCTTCTTACTATGCTACGAGATAAGAAAGTCACCTAAAAAAAATAAAAACCTGTAGTAGAACATCTATCAATGGGATCTCCTGCCCAATTGCATCAAAATAGGCATGCAGTGTAAGAGAAGACCTAGAAGAAAAGAGGAGACCATGATACGAAGTGCCCCTAAAATAGCGCAAAATAAAAAGAACAGTTGTAAAGTGAAAACTCCAGGAACTAGCCATAAATTGACTGATAATATGAACAATATAAGCAATATCAAGACGAGTAACAGTAAGATATACCAAGCTATCGATCAACTTTCAATAAAAGGTTAGATCAGAAAGAAGTGAACCATCATCAGTGAGTGAGATGAGTATTGGCTTCAGTAGGGGTAGATACAATCTTAGTATCAGTTGACCCAGCACGAGAAAGAAGATCAGATGCATACTTGGCCTGTGTAAGATAGTAACCATCAGATATAAAAGATACCTCAAAACTTAGGAAGTAATTAAGAAAATCAAGGTCTTTTATCTCAAAATGATAATTCAAATACTGCTTGAATTCAGTAATGCTAGTAAGATCATCACTAGTGATGATCATATCATCAACATATAGAAGCAAAAGAATGATGCCCTGCTCAGAACGATGAACAAATAGAGCAAAATCATAAGAACTAGATTCGAAACTAAACTGTTCAACAGCATGATTGAATTTTGAGAACCAAGATCTTGGAATTTGTTTGAGACTATAGAGAGCCTTGCACAGTTTACAAACTGTTCCAGAATTGCAAGTATATTCTGGCATTAGTGGCTGCATACAGACTTCCTCTAAAAGATCTCCATTGAGAGGCATTTTTGACATCTATTTGAAATAACTCCTAATGTCGCAAAGCAACAATAGCAAATAAGCTTTTAATAGATGTAAGTCGAGCAACGGGTGCAAAAATTATATCATAGTCAATACCATATTCCTACATAAAACCCTTGGCAACAAGATATGCTTTATAACAGTCCACACTACTATCTGACCGAGTTTAATTTTGTAATTCCATTTGCGGCCAACAAGAGATTTATTTGGAGAAAAATCAACCAAGTTTCATGTGTGAGTTTTCTCAAGAGCTTGCAATTCATCAGATATAGCTCATTGCCATATAGGATTAAGATAAGCTTCTTTGTGGACGTAGGTTCATATAAAAAAAGAACAATGTAGAAGTAATGAAAATCTTGAAGACGAGTAGAAGGTTCCCTTACCCTAGTTGATTGACAAGGAGGTGGGAGTGATACAGTAGAGGACTCAGGAAGAGTGGCTGACTGGATTAAGAGGAGCATGTGTGCTAGAGCTATCAGTTGGACGATGATCCTCGGAGAAAGTGAGATGGTGGTCGTCGAAGGTGGATGCCTTATGCCAAAGAACATGGCTTCCATTTCAAAACTAATTGGTAATAAGGTTCATAGCTTACTCCACTTATTACTAATTGGTTTTGAGATAGAAGGCCATATCCTTTGACATAATATCAGAACTAGTATCAAGTGTTTTCCCATCCACACATAACTTGGACTCTTCTGTGCATTGGGTTTGGCTTCTAGATTTCTGCCAAACCAACTCTTCTCCTGATTATGGTATTAGGATTGACTTCAAGAGTATCAGTTATGTCAATACCTATGTTCACTGGTTTGGATTAAACCTCTAGTTTTCTTGCTTCAACCTCTCATGAGTGAGAAGGGGTGTTAACCCGAGTCATGTATGGGAAGAGATGTTAAAAGTGCAAATATCCTACATCGATCAGCCAAGAGATCCTAGGTCAATTAATAAGGTTCATGTATAGCCACTCCACTCATTACTAATTGATTTTGAGATGAAAATCCATGTTCTTTGACAAGAAAGGAAGAAAAAAATTATTAGGCATTATCAATTTTTAAGTGTCAATAATTTTGATTTAATCATGCTTATTTAAAAACTAAGTTAAGCGAAAATGTATTTACCTTGTAATCATTTGTGACCTTGGATTGCATCACGTAAATGTCAAAATAAAGTTACAAAAATAATTATGCAGATGGATCGTAGTCGTCGTAATATTTGTTACATAAATCAAGAAATCGATATAAATGGAGCAAATGTAATATTATAATACGTATATGAGCAAAGAAAAAACCTGTGATAATGAAACTTCACACTTGTCGAAACATTTTAAAACCTTATGATGCAAAGATATTTTTATGGCCAAGTAAATTTCCAGCAATAATGGAGTTAGAATTGGGTTTTCGTTGATTCATAGAGTTACACAATTGGATAATGAATGTAATTTGTTTTGTGTTCCAAATTTACTAATAATGGTTTAAAGAAAGAAAAATTGGCAGTTTGGATTGAAGTAATTTTTGATCTACTGTCTGCAATTTGAAGGAAGCAAACGTGAGTGTGCTCCCACTTTTTCATATATCAAGCAAAACCTGAGTGAAAATGTGGTTCGATATCATATTGTGGTAGTTATCCACTCCAACAATATTCCTCAGTTATCCTATATTGGTAGTTATCTACTTCAATAATACTCCTCTCTTATACTAAATTAGACACACCACTCTCCCTCATACAATCCTAATTTGACCATAAAATTTGAATTAATTAAGAGTTATTTCCTATCCCATGCACGCACATACAAAAACTATTAAGAAAATACTCACTCTGTCCCATTGAAAATGTCATATTTATCATTTTCCTTTGTCCCAAAATATTTGTTATGTTTAAAGTCAAAGCATAATCATTACACATTTTTTACTTTTATCCTTTGTCTTTTTGTGGAGACAATTGCTACACCATTCAAAATTTGAATTTGTGGAATGGGAAATTAGAAAGATTTAAACAACTATCACTATCAATATCGTATTCTTAATAAGTTGGATTCCTGCAAAACGACGAAAATTATAGGATGGAGGGACTAATAAATTTTGGTAAGGACAAAACATGGCAAGCATTAAATTTGACATGACATATTAGCAAGTTAAGGTTGAGCATATTTGGAATATATGCAGCAAGAAATATAGCTTATGGATAAGGTGGATCCACGGTATCATGTTGAAGTGGCAATCCTTTTGGGCTATATCCCCACCTGCTAAGTCTTCTTGGTCCTGAAAAAGGATTCTTCAGCTCAGAACAGAAGCTAATTATTTGATAAAGTATATTATTGGAAATGGATTGAATATATCATTATGTATGACTCTTGGCATCCCTTGGGTACAGTATTGGACAAATTTCCTAAAAGAATTATATCAGATCTTTGTAGTTCTTCCATTGCACCAGTTGCCTCTATTGTTGAAGGCAATACTTGGAAGTGGCTACTACAACAAGAAGGAGGAGATCACTCAATGTTTAGGAACTTATAAGGGCTACTCCTCCTTCTTTGATACCTGACAATAGTAAGGAATACCAGGTAGTTTGGGGTGGCTCAACCTTAGGCTTGTACATTGCTAGTTAGCCTATATTGCAGTGAGAAATGGTAATCCTGAAGTTTGTTGGTCTAACTTGGTCTGGTTCTCAGGTAATATACCTAGGCATGCCTTTCTAACTTGGTTAGCATGCAAAGAGAGGTTATCCACAAAGTCTAGACTTAAAACTGGGGTACTATTGAAGAAGATAATTGTTTGTTTTGCAATGCGTCTGCTGAAACTGTAAATCACCTCTTCTTTCAATGTCCCTACATTTTAGAGGTTTGGAGACAAATCTTGAAACTAAATCAGATTTTCAGAAGTGCATATAATTAAAGCCATGAGCTACGTTGGCAATGCTTACATTGGAAACTGTTGAATATTTTAAACCAAACTTAATTAGGATTCTTTTATTATTGATCACTAAAATTTATATTACTTAGAATTAGTTAGTTGGTTTTAGGAATTAATAGTAGAATCAGATTAGGAAATTTAGTAGTTTATTTGGTTAAGGAATTAGTTTTGTGAATTGCTTATATAAAGGCCTTGTGACCGTGTGAGAATGTGTGTGAGCCTCCAAAAGAAAAAAATCTCGTTGTGTCACCAAGGTTAGAAAACCACAAGTGGCGGTGTAAAATTTTCCACTGAGGGTTTTATTCAAAAGAAAAATTATTTGCATCCAAACTACTTCTTCAACTTACGTTCCACTTGGATGATCTATGTTATTTTGATTAATTAATTTCTCGGTTTTTTTATTGAATAGTTATTATTTTTTAGCTCGTTTCAAATGAGTCTCAGATCTTTGTGTTTGATCCTAGAGTTTTAAGTCAGCGCCAGATATTGGTGTTCAGAGAATTTCTTAGCAATTAGGGTTAAAAAAGGGGGCCTAATTGGACAGTGATTTTAAAGAAAAATCTTGTCGGAATTGTCTAAGTTATGTGTTCTGGATAATAAAAAATTAGTGGTTGGATAAAAAAATTCAGAGTGATTGAATTATTCAATAAAGGAGCTTGATTAAGATAATGGAGACCAAGAAGTTGACGAGGGGACAAAGATTGCATCAAGAATTTCTTGACACAAGTAAGTTTATATTTCATCCGGTCAATGATATTAGGATAATAGAGGCAGACATAGTTCAAGGTAAAAAATTTGAAATTTTAAGAACCTATAACAAACATAGAGATAGAGATGGTCATATAAGATGGATATTGCCAATCGAAAAATAACTTTATTAATGTCGCTTTGACACAAATTTATCTTACATATTTTGCGAGTCATATGACGGAAAGAGAACTGAAAAAGAAAACAATATTATTTTTTCAAATTATGAGAAAATCTATGTTTGAAGTTCTTTATAAAATGTTGATTCGTCATTCTCATATACCTCATATTTTTTGGGAAGATATTAATGATTTTATGATGGTTATTGTTTATAATCTTGGCATTATGTGTCAAAATTTTGTTTTGAATGGGTGGTAAATTTTGATAAAGACATGTTTATTGATGATGAGAAAAATTATGAAGATTTTGAATTGGTTAATGATTTTGGATTACATACATTATTAGTTATGTGATGGTACTAGTTACTACTCGTATATATTGTTAGTTAAAATTATCATTTGCATTGAAGCGTTATCATTTCCAAAGACGGAAGCAACACGGGTCGGAAGAAAGCTGCTCGAAGGTGGTGCAGCTGGTGTTGGTGCTGATGTCTTTGTCGTCCCTTGCAAGACAGAGAATGATTGTCTGTATGCTTACAAAATTTTCTTCGGTTTGGATAAAGGCCATTGCCTTTTACAGGGTAGTACTGCGGCCTATTGTGAGCCGCTGTAGTACGTTGAAGTTGTACGGTGAACATGCATGCATTTGCCACCCTTGCAATATTTGATCTGCTATCATCACTTTCCGACTTTCTTTGTTTTAATTTCTCATTGTATTTGTTTTCAATAGGGTTAAA
The DNA here is from genome assembly GCA_025175665.1 of Cinchona pubescens. NCBI lineage: Eukaryota > Viridiplantae > Streptophyta > Magnoliopsida > Gentianales > Rubiaceae > Cinchona > Cinchona pubescens. The sequence continues at coordinate 511,865 of JANKKI010000109.1, forward strand.
AGCAAAATGCCCCCTCCAACTATTATCTTAGTTGTAAAATACCCTCTAAATAATTTTAATAGGCATTTTGCACTCTTAACATGTGGTCAATTATCTAAAATATTATTTTTGGCAAAAATTGACTATTTTACCCCCAATACATTAGTTAAGTGAAATGTCATTTTCTTCTTTTCCTTTATTATTTTCTCTCTTGTTTCTCATTTTATTTTTTCTAATCCTTTTTTCCATTATTCAAAAATTATATTACTTTTAATATTTTATTAACTATAACATCTAATTTTACATGCATCTTATAATTTAATTTTTAAATTAAAATATATTATAATAAACAATATATATTTTATTGTAATAGAGAATTTGCAATGAATTATTAATACTAAAATTAACGAATAAAAAATGTAGAAAAAAGATAGCCTAAAAAACCTTAAAAAGTTTATTCTAAGTATACAAATAAAAATTATGCATGTAGAGTCCTTCGATTGACATATTTTGGCCAATGATTTATTGTACCTTATATTTGCTAGTTATAATATTTTATTATACTTTATTATCATTAAGCCAAAAATAAAAAATTTTGCATGAATTCTAATTCTATAATTTATGTGTATGTTAAGAGTATTTTTTTTTAAAAAAAATTTGTACTCGATACATTTTTTTTTGTAGTTGGTTTATTTATAGAAGTATATCAGTAATAAATGCACAAATTGTAAATAGAAATAAAAATATGTTACTTGTAATATAAAGTATATTTGTTTTATAAATTAAATTATCTAGGCACATAAAAATTAGAACTTGTAATTCATGTATACCTAAAATTAAAGTAGTAAAATTATTTAGTAGCATGGGGAATATATGGACCCTTCTAAGCCATTATTTAAAAAAAAATAAAAATTGAGTATTTGCCTATTAAAATTAATGGGGTCCATTTTGCAATTTTTGTAAAAGTTAAGGGGGCATTTTACTTGTAGCTGAAAGGGCAATTTTGTCCAAATAATTTAAATATTAGAAAAAATTGTTACTTTTTGGATAGAAATTAGTTGGAGGATGCAAAATGCCTATTAAATTTGTTGAAGGGGACATCTTACAACTTGAGTGAAAGTTGAAAAGGGCATTTTGCATTTTGTTATTTCTTTTATGTTATCAAAATATTGTGACATTGTTAATTTGGTGATGTACCTGAAAATGTGTTTATTAATTTTGCTTTTTTAGTACTATATCATTTAGTACTATTTGGGAAATCCATTACTCATCATGAGAGTCACGTTGGGGGCAACAACTTAACTCTAACACTTACCCTACTTGTGTTTTTGTATTCAATAAAGTCAATAACATGAGTATGTTTCTCTTCTATGTTAGGCATAAAAATCACGCAGAGAAAAATAAATTTAATTTATTCAACACATAAAATAACGCACATCGGAATCTCATATTGAGACCCGCATAAACCCACGGCATAATAACCTTACCATTAGGCTAGAATATCTCTATTCTAGACTCTGTGTTATTTAAGAAAATAACTCAATTCAACTTTTCTCAACTGAATCACCTAAACAAACCCTCTATTTATAAAGTAATAAATTTAACTACCAAGAAATCTAGTAACCTAATTAGAATAGGAAATAACAACTCTAGACATAATTGTATTAGGAAACTAAATTAATTAAATAACTAAATTACCAAAACCTAACAATAACATATTTCCTAATTGATAAGGAGTTTGGTTTAATTATGCCATCAATACCTCCCTTAAACCAAATTCTCCAAACTCTCCATGAGAGTAAATCCACGTCATGCACGATTAAGACGATAAAAAATTTTCATGCAATTTTTTCTACCACAATTTGGCATCATCAATTTGATTTAATCTTCATCACTTAATCTTCATCTTCAAAATTTTTCAAATGATCCACGTATCTGAACTGATAAATCTTCGTCGTACACTTTTCTTTAATTTATCAACCTTCATGAATTTCATGATAACTGATATCAAAATTCTCAATTTTTGCAAATCAATCACAATAGACTACTTGGTAGGATTTTTTTCCTCCATCACTATTCTACACCAACAAAAATAATCACAAAAAGATCCCTCTTTTTAGATTTATGTCCAACTAGGGCCAATTTCGTTACACCCTAATTGTCGAACGAGTACCCTAAAACCAACTTCTCTTGTGGTCCAAATTTTTTGATGTTCGAGTACTCCAATAAAAAACTTTTTCTTCAATTTTTGACAAATATCGGAGGATCAAACTCAAGAACCTAGAGCTCTGATACCACTTGTTAGCATAAAAATCATGCAGCGGAAAATAAATTTATTCAACACAAAAAATATGTGGGAGAAGAAGAGGAGTTACAAAATAACGCACATCGGACTCTCATATTGAGACCCGCATAAACCCATCACATGCCTGTTTCTTGTTCGAGCAATCTTGATGATGTCCACCTTTTTAAATTTTCTAATCCAGCTTTTGACCTCGGCTAGGTACCTTTGCAAAATCACGTCTCGAGCCTCATAAATTCTTAGGCTTTGATTTCACAATCAGCTGAGAATCTGAATGTATCTTTAAGGTTCGGGCTCCCATATGGTGGGCCATCTCCATCCCACAGATGAGGGCCTCATACTCATGGCCCACCAGATGGGAGCCTCATACTCAGCTTCGTTATTTGTTGCTTTAAATCTGAACCTCAGGGCATAAGTGAGATAGTCCCCTTCTGGAGATCAGATTATTATCCCTGCCCTGACTCCGGACTCGCACGAAGCTCCGTCAACATGAAGCTCCCATGCTAGATCTTTCCTCATATTTTGCTCTTTTGCTGGATCAGTCGTTGTGATGAGATCAACCTTCTCGATGTCACAGCTTTCTGTGATGAAATTAACGAAAGCCTGAGCTTTGATTGCTGTCCGAGGCCTGAATTCTATGTCAAACTCAAACAGCTCCATAGACCATTTTAGCGTTCTACCTGAAGCATCTAGCCTGCTTAAGATATTTTTCAATGGAAGGTTGGTCAAAATAATTATCTTGTGACCTTGAAAATAAGGCCTTAGCTAATCCAAAATATACAGGACATTGGTTGCCTTACTCATCCTGCCTAAATAGAACCGAAATGACTGTTAGTTCGGTAATTGAGACGTACAGGTATAGCGGTTCTCCTTTTTATGGAGATGCGAGTTTCGGTAAGTTGTCCAAGTATTCTTTAAGTTCCTCAAAGGCTTTACGAGCTTCCTCAGTCCATTGAAAACCCTCAATCTTTTTTATGAGTCGGAAGAACGGCAAGCCTCTCTCTGTTGATTTGGACAGGAATCGATTTAGGGCCGCCATTCTACTGGTGAGTCTCTGAACCTCCTTTACCGAGGTGGGAATTTTCATATTAATTATGGCTTGCACCTTTTCAGGGTTCACCTCGATTCCCCGGTGAGAGACAATGAATCCCAAGAATTTTCCCGAGGGGACCCCAAATATACATTTTTTTGGATTCAGCCTCATTTGGATGGATCTTAATGTCTCAAATGCTTAACTGAGATCTTTCAGGGTTTTCTCATAGGTTCGGCTCTTGACCTATATGCAAACCATGTCATCAATATATACCTTCATGTTTCGTCCTATTTGGTACTTGAAAGTTTTATTGATGAGGCTTGGATATGTAGCTCTTACATTTTTGAATCCAAAAGGCATCGTAGTGTAGCAGTACGTGCCTCGGTCAGTGATGAAAGTGGTTTTCTCTTCATCTTCTCTGGCCATGTATATTTGATGGTAGCCTTTGAATGCATCTAAAAAATATAAAATATAAAATCCAACAAATGAATCTACTACTGTATCGATTTGGGGGTACGGATAACTGTCCTTTGGACAGGCTTTATTAAGATCACTAAAATCTTGGCACATTCGCCAAGAAGAATCTGATTTTGTTACAAGGATTAGTTTACAAAGCCAGGTGGGATACAGTACTTCTCTTATCAATCTGGCTATCAAGAGTTTATCCACTCGGCTTCGATTATTAAGCTGCTCTCTGGACCGAAGAGGCACTTCTTCTGCTTCATTGGTTTGTATGCCGGGTCCACTCTGAGTTTGTGCACACATATATTATTTCCAGAGGGACACAGGGCATGTCTTCCACGGTCCAGGCGAACACGTCCTTGTATTCGGCTAAAAGCCTGAAGAGAAGGGCCTTGAACTCTGCTGGGAGGGTAGCACAGATCTTGATTTTTTGATCAGGGAGGCTCGGATCTAGTGATACCTCCTCAAGTTGAACCTCGTTTTGGGGATCAATTTTTACTTTGCCCTTCCCCTTATGCTCTGGAGGTTCGAGGATCTCAGTGGCTCCTAGCCAGGGCTGCACATTCTCTTTCCCCTCCTTCTGACTTATCAAAAGCTCTTCGAAGCCATCCCAGGTGGATGAGGTATCAAAAGTTTCTAAGTAAGCCTTATCAGCAATAGACATCATTTGCGATTGGGACTGCAAGGATATCATATAGCAGGTTCGGGCTTCCTGTTGGCTGCCAATGAATGTTCCTTCAGACCCATCCCTCAACATAAATTTTATCCCAATATGGAACACGAAGGGAAGGATTCTGTAGGTGTATTGCGTGGTTGGATGACCAGGATCATATTGTAGGAGTTATCCCTTTTGACGATGACGAAATTGGTCATCTCAATTCTGTGATTCGGGAGAGGTCCAAGACATAGTGAAAGCATTATTTGTCCCTCAGGCACGACCGAATCTTCGGTGAAGCCAACCAATGGAGTCTTGAAAGGTTTTATCAAAGAATCGTCCATATGCATCTTGACCCAAGCGTCCCAAAAGATTATGTCCGCCGAACTTCCGGTGTCGACGAACACACGATGCATTTCATATCCAGCCACATTGATGTGAATTACCAAGGGGTCATGGAGTGGCATTCGGCTGGGAATGGGGTCCTCGGAGGTGTATCCGAGACTCATAAATGGCTTCAATCGCTTCTCTCGATCCTCGCACGAAGGAATGTTCCGGGCATACTTTTTTCGGGCATTGTTTGAGTCCTCGGTTGCCGACCCTCCGATAATTGTGTTTATCACCTCGGTTACCCGAATTTGTATATCTTGATTTGCCGCGGGATTGTTTCTGTATCTCTGGCCGTCTCGGATCTGTTGACGAGGCAGCGGGCTAGGTTGCGTCGGATTTCTTTGGTTGGCAGTGTTCCTTTGGAACTCTGCCACAGTTCGACAGATGAATTGCTGCAAATGTCCTTCTTGGATGGCCTTCTCGATTTCAACCTTCAGATGGTTTCATGCCTCGGAATCATGGCCGTGTTGACCATGAAAAGCGCAGTACTTTGTCCGATCTTTTTTGTCCGAGGCTGACACTATTCAAGAGAATGGCTCTAAGAGGCCCAAATGTTGTACTTGGTATAATATTTCCCTCCTCGACTCATTGAGAGGAGTGAAGTCAGCATCGGGATGGCTCCTTGTTCGTGGGGGTCGGTTCCTGATATTGTTGTCCAGTAAGACCACTCGGTTCGCCAAAGGTGTGGTTCTGGGATAACTCAACTTGTCAGCGACCCTCAATTTTTTTAAGGATGAGGGGTTCGGAATCTTCAGAACTTTTTCTCTTTGTATATCATAAAGTTTTCTTTTTTTCCTGTTTGACTCTTCGCCCCGTATGAACTCCGATGCTCTTTCGAGAAGTTCAGAATAGGAGTTCGGCATCCTTTTGGCCAATTGCAGAAAGCAGCCACCAGAATTCTTTCATCAATATTTTTGATTTGGACCACCTCATCATAAGCGATCCATAAATTTATTAAGTGACTCATCGGACCTCTGTCGGATGTTCATGAGGTGCGATGTGTCCTTTTACAATATTGATTTACTCCTGAAGTGATCAAGGAAAGACTTCGCCAAGTCATTGAAAGTGGCGATTGAGTTCGTCGGCAGCTCCTGGAACCATTTTTGTGCCGGAGCTAGTGATCGCCTCCAAGTGCTGCAGGTGATCTGACGGATCAGATTCTCCATTGTAGCAGTCTAGGTCCGGCAGCTTGAATTGCATTGGAAGCGGTTCAATTTTGATAGAGATTGTGAATGGATCTCTATCAATCTCTGCCGTAGCAAGAGTATTCAGAAGTAAATTATTTTTTCTCAAAATCTCTTGGATCTTATTTTCAAGACTATGCTCCTCGAACTATTTTAAAACAATCGAAGAGGGTCCTCTTGAACTAGATTTTTTCGAGGAATGTGCACCGAATCTCTCGCGCATAGGTAATTTCTTTGACCCGATCGTTGATGAGTGTGACTCATCAGATTGTTCATTCGAGCACGACTTCGTCAATTTGTGACGTAGGTCGGTAGGGCTCATGGCATCAACTGGCTCTTTACCAGGCCGTCGGTCGGGGTCGCGTTGCTGTTCGGCCTGTGGAGTTGCTGCCTGGTTCGAGCGCTGGGACAGAGTTTGGCATTCGCACTGTTCCACGAACGCTCGAAAAGACTCGAAATGGTCAGTAATGTACTTCAGGACATCGTTTTGCTTTTTCTTAGCCTCAATTGGTGTACTGATGCTTTCTAGTTTATCGGTATGCACCACGAGATGTTGATTGCTCGTCTCGGCATCCTAGCTGGCAGTTCGGCGTGTTCCACGGTTCTTCATCCTCCTCAAAGCAAAAACAAACAATTCAGATGTTTCCAAACCGAGAATTGATTGAATGTGGTGAAAATCTGTCGATTCCCGCAAACGGCGCCAATTGAAGAAGTAGAATTAGATTATAGAAGGAGAGAGAAAGTGAAAGAACTGAATAGCAAGAGTGTATTTGATTATCTAAATTCTGGATCCTTTTTAGTGGCACCCAAGCCCCTTATTTATAGATTTACACAAGGAGGCATAAGGCTATCTCTATGCTAGTTCAGCTGAAGTTGAATTACATAATTGCCCTTAATGAGGCTGCCACGTAGGCACTTTTAGAACAATTTAGGTAAGATGATATGTGTTACTAATCCACATCATCAGTTTTGGTTGCATATTTGAATGTTTGGATGTTTTTCTATTTGATATAATTTGGAGGATATCCTCATTGTAAGCTCTCTCTTTTCCCTCAATCAATACAAATTGCTCTTTTACTTGAAAAAAAAAAAGGACTACCACCGCCATTCCACCTTAACAATAAGGATGGTTAAATGCTTATTTTACGAATTTCTATAATAGTATTGTAGAGATCCACCCAATAACTAAGAGATCATAAAATCTCCAATGAATTAATTATTGCATGAGAACTCATGGGGAGTTACAATGTGAGATCGCACACATGGCCACTAATTAGAACTGCAAAATTTGTGCATTACGCATTACGATATTGTAACCACCATTCTGAATTCTATTTAATGCAGCTGGTGGTGTAAAAGATAATTTAAAAGGTGTAACCATACACATGGCATTTAAAAAACTTAAGCCATGGGTATTAGTTTAATTAGAAATTTTATGTCGATTATAAGCAACTATTAGACATGCCTAATAGTTACTCATCGATCAATGAGAGTCTTTCATTTGGAGTGAAATACTCATATTTTTTAAAAATAAAGGGGCCATCCTAATAAAAAAATATAGGTCCTACATTCCAAATGACAGGCTTCTCTTGATTGAGAAGCAACTACTGGGCATGTCCAGTAGTTGCACTTGACCAAAATAAAAATTTCCTTGTTTAATGTAGTCTGAAAACCAGCTTAGTCAAAAGATTGAGAATGAGATTAGCCGGATTTTTAGCTAAAGTATTAAGACTAATCAGGGCACACTCGATTTGTGTGGGAAGAGAGAAATTTTACACAGTTTGACCCACTCTATGTATGCATATCTCAATATAATTCTATTACAAAATCATTTTTCAATCCTAATAGAGTAGTATTTTTTTTAAATTTTAATGTACTACAATGAAAACAAATTAGTTGGTAGTTGATAAAGGAAGTTAGATACGAATTTTAAATTTAATTTATTAAAATAAAAATGAATTAGTTGGATAATATTGGATAATTGATAAAGGAAATTATATAACAATATTAAGAAAAATAAATAAATTACTAATCTAATAAAGGTATTTTAAGAAAAACATTAATTTTTACATGACATGTCATCAAATTGGCCTTGTACTTTATATAGTTAGATTAGATGATTAAAGATTTATTTAAGAATTATTTCTAACAGCATTATTGACACTATGACATTTTGGTAAAGTAAAGGCACATATACAAATTCAATTTATTACTCTCTATCACTTACTTAGGAATATACATAACCACGTGACTGATCGCGATAAGTTTGAGAGGTGAAATAAATAATTTAATCATACCATAATACAATCAAAGGTTGAAAATTGATGTCACTTTGAGAACTTTATTTTTTCCACGGAGTTCACTTTCAAAACTTATAATTGTTGAGCCACTATGAAATAAAATATTTTTCCATTGATTTGGAGATTGTAAAAATCTCCAATCATTGCAAATTGGAATTAGTCCTTATTGCAATAAGTCCTTTTAGGGAGTTACCCTTTTCGGGAGTTACAGTATGAAATCGATGCACATCTCACTATTTCATTGGAACTGCAAAATTTTTGCATTATTCAATACAATATGAAAATTAATTTACAAATTTTATATTTAGAATTACTTGTCAAAGTCACTCATGTGGCAAAATTGTAATAAATCATGAATCTCTTAATTTTAGTTATGCTCAATCGAATTTTCTTCCTCTTTTTTTTCGAATGTAATAACACATCTGTAGTTATGTTATTTAGTCATTTTTTATGGATGCTGTTGGTACAAATCAGCGAATACAATCGATAACCAATGTAGTTGCTAATATCGACAAGTTCATCTTGAAATCAGTTGTATTTGTAACAATTATGCTAATACTAGTTGTACTGATTGAGTATTATTGTCAAATTAATACGGTAACAAATCAGTGCAGATATGGCGATACCAACAATATCGATTAGAAGTTATTATCAAATCGGCCCTAAGGGCTGATTCAAAAGTTGGTGTAAGCAGTCGCAAGGAACATGGGTCAACCACCATAATTAGTGGTACAACTAAAATCTATATGGAGGCAAATTAATCCACAAATAGGAACATGCGTAGTTATGGTCAAGTGGGTAGAAAAGGAGGAAAAATTTCAAATTTGAATTTGGCAGTTGTCGATAACAATTTTTAAGGGTTGGAAAGGCCTATAAAAGGTGATCACAAGAATGTTCAAGGAATGGATAACAATCAAACTCCAACAAAAATAGTTAAATAAAATGGCTTAACCCCTCAAAATCTCTAGTTTTAGGTAGTTCATTTCTAGTTTTTGGCAGTTTACTTCTTCAGCAAGTTTATGTACATTTCAGCAAACATTTTATGCATTTCAGCAAGCAGTTAATGTATTTGGGCAATTAATTTAGCATTTGAGCAAATAATTTTTACATTTTAACAAGTAATTTGTGAGCATGCAGTTTATGTGTTTCAGCAAGCATTTCTCTTTCTAGTTATAAAATTTCCTATCAAACTTATATTTTCTTGTCGATCATTCCAAATTCAAGTTTTTGCACAATAATTTTAAGTCCTTGAGGATTCAAGGCAGAGGGCGAACATCAATCATTTAGAGGTCAGATTCACATTTCAACACACTTTCACTTATGCAATGGCACGCTCAATATTTAAATTGGTTTGTTTGCCATTTTCAACCTAGAGGTGTTGAAAATGCCTATTGAGAACAAAATTGGCACGCAAGATGAGACATTGTTGAGAATTTTGAATTTCAATAGAATGGTGAAGGACAAGGATAAAACTATGGATTTGAAGATAGTATCTGGTATCAGGTTTCTAAAGAATAATTTAAAGAGGCCATTGACACAATGAAAAGAGTATTCAAGAGTTTATCTTTGAAGACAATATCTAGCATGAGAAAAAGAAGGAAACTGATAGACGATATTAGACATCTAAAGAATGACTAAAAGAGTCTATTGACGCAATGAACAAAATGTATGATGGTCCTACCGATCACCTCAATATTGGCTTTAGGAAAACAAATTCGTCGGTAGATTTACAAACGAAACAAGTTGGTCTATCTGCTTTAGACAGTGAAGATGTGCCGCTAATGAAAATAAACCCTATACATGGATCCGAAATCAACAAATTGAAAGTAATGTCCTAGGGAACAAACATTACTTAAAGGGAAATTAGTTGGCAAAACTATATTTTCAAACACGGTGTATTGATTTGGTGACACATGTGGCTGATAAAGAAAATATAGATATTGCCGATAATGTGGATAATTTCTCTAACGAAGGTGCTCTTAATCATTCTCATCAATAGGAGAATCAACAAAGAGACTTGGAAAGGGACTTCCTTTTTACGGATGATAATGATATCTAGGTACAATGTTCATTTTTGGAGTTTTATTATTTTAAGCAATTTAAAATCCAAAAGCCACTTGATGAAAGTATCATGCACCGACGACCACCTAACAAACATGGATTTTCATTGTTGGAATTTTATTATGCCAATTAGCACGAGAGTATCAAGTCTTTGACACGTGTCATTCATAGGCAACCACCTAATATGGAGAATCAACATATTGTAGGTTGATGGCCAACATTTAAAATGACTTGCTATATCATGATATTATTGGCATGTGGTCCATGTCGACACTTGTAGAGGGAGGTGTTATGGTTAAAAAGTCATTGTTGATTGGAATAAGTTGGGCAAAATACTTGAATTCAAGATCGATAATACATAAGGTTCTTTTAGAAATTCGATTATCAACATCGATCCAAAAAATGTTGATTGCTATCGGTTGATATTCATTAATCTTTATATTAGTTTTTGAGAATACAAGCACTCCATCAAATCTTTACATGTGCATTGATGGAGTGGTTGGAGGGCATCTATTGGTACAACTCGGATAGCATAGTTGATAACAAATGTAGTTGTTGATATTGACAAGTCCATGCTGATATTAGTTGTATTTATAACAATTGTTCTGATACTAGTTGTGCTCATTGAGTATTATTATCAAATTAGTAAGATAACAAATCAGTGTAAGTACATTGATTCCAACAGTGCCGATTTGGTGTTATTGTCAAATTGGACCTAATGTCGATCTAAGAATTGGTGGAATTAGTGGTGAAGAATATAGGTCAACAACCACGAAAAGTAGCACAACTAAAATCTGCATGGAGGTAAATCAGTCCACAAATAGGAATATAGATAGTTATAGCCTATGAGATGTGGGTAGAAAAAGCGGAAAAAGTTCAAATTTGAATGTGACAGTTGCCGATAGCAGTTTTTAAAGATTGAGAAGGCCTATGAAAGGCATAAAAATGTTAAAGGAATGGAGAATAATAGAACTCCAACAAAAATCAGTCAAATTGAATGGTTTAGCCTCTTAAAACCTTCAAAGTTTATATAGTTTATTTCTAGTTTTAGACAGTTTAATTTATTTCAACAAGTTCATGTACATATTAGCAAGCATTTTATGCACTCAGCTAGCAGTTAATGTATTTTAGTAAGCAGTTTACGCATTTCAACAAGTAATTTGTACATTTTAGCAAGCAATTTATCTATTTCAGCAGGCATTTCTCTTTCTAATTGCAAAATTTCATTTTAATTGTACATTTTCTTGCCGATCATTTTAAATTCAAGTCTTTGCACAATTATTTTAAATCCTTGAAGTTTCAAGGTGGACAAATAGCAACTGTTTAGAGGTCAGATTTACATTTCAGCACAAATTTTAATTTTTTTTTTTTTTAACACTTTTACTTATGCAATGGCACATTTAACATTTAAATTGATTTGTTTGTTGTTTTCAGCCTAGCGGAGCCGAAAAATGCACAAACAGATGCCCTTCTACAATACATTTCAAATTCTTCCCTGTAAATTCATTAAGCTACAAATAAAGTATACACCGATAGTTCAAGATTTAATTTGATCAGGGATCACAATAAACAGCTAGAAACTTAACAATGGTGAAAACTTCTCCAATTCACACCATTCTCGCCATGGTTCTCTTTGCGATCACCATTGGTAATCAGCTCTCTCTTTCTTACTCTCTCTCCCTAACTCTGTATCATGAGTTACAAATCATTTTTGCAGCATTATCATTTCCCAAGATTAAAGCAACACAGGTCGTAGAAACATCAAAGACAATGTAGTCAGTAGGAAACTTCTAAAGTTGTGTTTTGGGAGACAGATGAAGATTGAGAAGAGAGTACTGCATTTGCGTTTGGTAAAAGTTACATGATGTTGCTTGAGTCTGGTTAATGGTGTGAGGTTATGCGAGGAGACGTAGTAGTAGTTCAACGGTGAAGAAGAATGATCGTCATTTATCAACATGAATTAATTGCATATGCATTTTCGTGCTATTAGTTTAATTTTTGAACTTGTGTTCTGATTTCTCATGCTATTTGTTTTTATCTTTTTAAATTTTGAAATAATACAATTTCATTTAATAGCAATCCTATGTGTTCCATCATCTTTGATGGTGAATGAACTGGTGGGATCGTGCACAAAATGAAGGCTAATTGCATGGAATGTGACTCTTTCCCAAAATCATCTCTCATTTGCGACTGTTTTAGGAACAATTCTAAAACTTTGATTAACACATTTAGAAAACGTGAAATTACATGAATTTATCATTTCAATTTCAGGCTTCTTGAGAAAATCAAAGAGCTGAAAATGCAATTGAACTTCGGCATAGTAGACTTCATCATCATTACACTCAATGTGTAGATCCACACTTTTGATCTTTCCTACAATTGGATAAAAGGGTACTAAAGTTTTGGATAACTATTGCTTTAGACATTTCATTTGTTTTGAGAGATCATCATTGACCATGGAGCTTGAGTTGTTTAGGGAGGAAAAGAACAACAAACTTGTATAATGGTGAGGAGGAAGTTGGTCTAAGATTGAAAGTTTACAGGGTCTCAAGTGATGGGGTGTTGGAGATGCTGGTTTGATTTCTTCCTTGGAGATGATCTCAATGTCGATATTTGCAGTTTCTTGATTATTACTTGTGTTCATAATGCAGAACAGGAGTGCAATAGCTTGTGTAAGCTAAATAATTGAGGATACAAATTTGGGTAATATGTCATTTTTACTTTGACTTACCAAAATTAACAAATGTTCCAACTTTCAACCGTACATAGCACGCATTTAAAGTAGAATGTTTGTCAAATTTTTTTAACATTATCAAGATTTGGACCAAAGTGGGACACATATAAGATCAAAGAGTGCAATCGTTACGTATCCACAAAATTTAGAACGGTGGTACAAAGTGAGAATTAATCATAAGTTAGGGTGCGACGAGTCCACAAAATTTAGAATTGGGGTACAAAGTGATAATTGATCATAAGTTAGAGAATGCAAAGTGGAATTATTCATGACACTTCCACTTGTACAATACACACCTAAATAAGTGTATTACATTCACATACCTAGCATTGGTCAATTATATTAATAGTGTTAAAAATTGGATTTAAATGGGATAAATCTAAGAATTTGAAATTCAATATGTTCGAAATTAAAGTATGAGGAGCAATGTGAAAATTGACTATAAATTAAGAGCTGCAAAATGAAGTAAGTCATTTTTACTTGGGCTAATTAATAAACCTTTGCAACCTCAAAATATATGTTTTGACTTTGATAGCTTCACACTAAACTTCCAGCTTTAACATTATAATACCTAAAACTTTATCTCCAATCCAATTGATAACCCTAGTTAATTAGAAAATAAACAAGCTCTTGAGGGAGTGGTTTAATAATAAGCCCCCACTCCACATTGCAATTCGTATAACTTATATATGATCCTTAGATTGCATTCCTAATTTCAATTTTTGACACATTACTCTCCTAGCTCTCAAATCTATTCCTTTAGTACAATTTTTAATACTATTATGAAAATTAATAGATGTCCAATTGTGCAAACTAGGCAGTTGAAGACTGTACCAAAATGGCCTGAATGGATATGGTTGTCACCATGGGTTGAAAATTAGAATTAAGGTTGCAAACTAAGAATTGATGATATGCAAGGACTAAAAAAAAGGAATTAGTCGTGACTAACTCCATTGATATAATGTTCCCCTAAATAGGTGCGCAGAATGCATGCACAAATAACATCCATCAATTTTAGTAACAGAGAAAAATTGAATTGAAGCAATATGAATCTTAATAGTTAGGAATGCAACACCACTAAAATTGAAATTAGGTGGTACAAAGTGAGAATTGAGTATAAAGTATATCACAAAGTGAATTCTTTGTTAGTCCTTAATAAAATGGAGAACTGGATATATATTGCCCATTATCTTTTTATTTTATCTCTTCTTTTCTTTTCCGTTTATGTTCTTTTGGAAAAAAAAAATTAAAGAAAAATAACAAAACGTTCTTTGTAGTTTAAGTTAAGGTTATCTATTTTAATCAGTAATGCAGGAATTAAAAGAAATCCCATATAACTTTTGGACAGAGAAATGCCTGTAATAGGAGCGCAGGTTGAGCAATGACTCTCCTTAGTTGTCAGACATACATAAGTTAGATCATAAGCCAAGTCAAGCATCAATGTACGATAAACTGTTTATAGCCGGATAGCCTTTCATCTTTTTGGAGGAATATATCCTGTGACTGTGACGGACCTAAATTAATTAATGAAGAAATTAATACATGAAATAATAAATTTGATGGTTCTCTATTAAAATTTAGAAGGCTATAGGCTGTGGGCCTATGGCCACGGGGAAAAAATTAGAACGGAGGCCTAGCCATTTAAGGTCTAGCCATACTATGCGTCTATACTTACTAAAGACGAGTCCAAAAAGAAATTAGAACTTATTGTACTTTGGTTAGGTTGAAAATATTTTTAGAATTTTTTTTTCTTGGCGCTGAACATTATAATACATTTTTTTGTGTAAAATTTTTAATTTTCCTTCTTTTGAAAATAACTTACGAAATTATTAAAAATAAGTTATTTTTTAAATTGTTCAAGAGTAACATCAAAATAAATCAATCATTAATGGATGTTGCACATGACATAGATCAATTCAACTCAAGGTCCGTTGGTAATAGAGGCTGTTTACTTTCCTTGTAGCGAAGGAAAAGGGCAAAGTTTTTTTTTTTTCAAATACATACTTTAATTTAAAACTTTAGTTACTAAATTTATTGTTGTTTTCAATTCTGATCTATTTATTTTTTCTTAATTGTGGGTCCTATAGTAATATACCTATGATTATGCATAATTTACAATTACATTATCTTATAATTTATTTTAAACAAAATAAATATTTTGTTGTAAGATCCACAATTACTTGTGAATTATTTATTACAATTGTTACAAGTTTTTTAACTCATATTGATAAAATAAAAGATGAAAAAAAAATTCAAAAGCTATATTTGAAAATATTTTTACTTGAAGATGTAATGATTTCAATCAATTCATTGAGAATGAGTATATAGACGAAAATTCAATGTTACAATTGTAAAAATATAGATATATAAAAATTCAATATTCTAAGCTAGCATTTAATAAGAATTTTTAGAATAATATTACTAAAAATCAGACTTAAAATAATAATCAAAACTGAGAAACTCTACTGTCGAATTTTAATGATGTAAACGTCAACAAAAATAAGGTGTCAATATGAGTAACAAACCGCCTCCGGTCCTCCATGGTGGGCTTCTGTCTCTATTATCTCTAAGTAGATAGATGGCATCGTTTTTGTCCACAAAATGAGCCCACTTAATTTGCTAGGCCGCTCGGCTTGCTCTTTACAACTCGGCTCGGTATCCATACGAGATAAGCATTTTGAAATTCGAAATTCTCCTCATCTTAAATGCTCCATCCATATATTAGAGATTTTCTATCCTTTTCCATTCATATTCTAGAGATTTTTTATTTTTTCGGTCTACCTACTAAAAAATTTCGATTCCAAATAAGAAATAGTCATTTACAACAACTATGTCATTCTTTTTGTCAGGTTACATGTTAAACTCTTGTCAGGTCATTTTTCTTATAATTTATTTTTGTAATTTGGGGTTTTTTTTTTTTTATTTCTTTACATATTTATCTAACTATTTGTCTATACCTACATAAACTTAATTTTTATCTCCATCTTTCCCCGTTCAAGTAAGGTTCACCTTGATTCAAGCTAGTTATTTCAGCATTTGTTTTGCTAATGTGGGCTTTCTCTCTTTTTTTCTTTTTTCTTTTTTTTTTTCTTTGGTATTTCGCCCCATGCGGATAAATGTAATTTTTCCCGTTATCTTCATCTTTCCCAAATTTTAGCAAGTTTTACCCGAAATCCTCAGTTAGAATGTTTTTAAATCTTTTCTTTCGTAATTTGAGTTTTTAATTTGTTTAGGTATTTCTCCCTACGTACAACGTAATTTTCAATTTTCCTTTATCTTCCTCGTTCAAGCTAGTTTCACTTAAATCTCCAACTAGTCATTTTCTTATATTTTATTTTTAATTTGTAATTTTTCTTTTTTATTTTTAATTGTGCTAGCGATTTATAAAATTTTCACATTTATTCTTTCAGTATATTGTAATTTCTATAGTTTAGTCAAATATTGTTCATTGGATTACCAAATTAAAGTAATACTGCAAATATAGGCAAATTGTGGTTAATGAAATAATAAACCAACCTTAAACCAATGCAATAAAGATTAGACTATTATTAGAATATCTAATAAAACCTTACCTATACTACAAAGTATAGGAAAGGAGTGTTTAGTGAAAAGGTATAAAAAGTTGATATGTGACATATTATAGATACAAAAAATTCGCACAATAAATAGAAATAGTAAAAAATGAAATACTTAACCACCTGTCTTAAATATAAATGAATTTACCTAAATCTTATTTTTTAACTATTTTTATTTATTCAAAATGACAGAAATATAGAGAAAACTTGTATATGATTTCTATATTTTATAATGATAAAAGATTTGTCTTTATATAGACTTAATATTTACAAGGCAAAGGAAACTATTAAAATTAATGACCCATGATTACCTAACATTAAGGCTATGATTACCTAAAATTAAGGGCCTATAATTAAGGATCTAATTATACAATATATACACTTAAAGTATCTTAACATCCCCCCTCAAATTCAAGGTGATTGAGTAGAGACCAACTTGAGTTTGGAACCAAATCAAGGAAGCGTCCAAGAGGATGTGCTTTGGTGGAAATATCAGCGATTTGATCAAAAGACTAAGTAGAGAGAAGTTTCACAGTTCTTTGCAAAATATGATGATGAACAAAATGACAATCAATTTCAATATGTTTGGTGCGTTCATGAAAAATATCATTGTGGACAATATTTCCCTTCCTCTGAATCGCAATTTGATTATCACAGTGAAAAGTAGTAGGGAAATCATGAGAAATACCCATATCAGATAATAACCAACGAAACCAGATAAGTTCTTGGGTGGCATCAGCAACAGCACTATACTCAGATTCCGTACTAGATCGAGAAACAACAGTCTGCTTTTTACTACTCCAGGATATGAGAGAATTACCTAAAAAGAAGCAGAACCCTGTAATAGAGCGTCTATCAGTAGGATCCCATACCCAATCAGCATCAGAATATGCATGCAACACAAAAGAGGAGTGAGAAGAAAATAGAAGGCCATGATACAAGGTGCCTCGCACGTATCGAAGAATACGAAGAACAGCTACAAAGTGAGAATTCCTGAGACTAGTCATAAACTGACTAACAATATGAATAGCATAGGCAATATCAGGACGAGTAACTGTAAGATATACCAAATTGCCAATTAATTGGCGATAAAGAGTTGGATTAGGGAGCGGTGAACCATCATCAGGAGTAAAATAGACATTCGCTAAATTCTCAATAGGAGTAGATGTAATCTTGTTGTCAGTTAAGCTATCACGCACAATAAGATCTAATGCATACTGGCTTGTGTGAGAAAATATCCATCAGAGGATGAAGAAACCTCAAAACCTAGAAAATAATTGAGCAAACCCAGATCTTTCATTTCAAAATGACAATTCAAGTATTGCTTGAGTTCAAGATTACCAGTAATATCATTCATCGACATAGAGAAGCAAAAAATTGATACCATGGTCGGACCGGCGAACAAACAGAGCAGAGTCATATGACTACTTTTGAAGCCAAACTGTTAAACTGTATGACTGAATTTAGAAAACCAAGATCATGGAGTTTGTTTCAAACTATAAAGAGCTTTGCAAAGCTTACAAACTTTACCATGTTCGGTGGAATATCTAGGTGGTGGCTTCATATAAACTTCTTCAAAAAGATCTCCATTAAGAAAAAAATTCTTAACATCCATTTGAATTAGCTCCCAACGCCGTACAGCAGTAACGGCAAGTAATACTTTTAACAAGGTGAGACAAGCCAGAAGTGCAAAAGTTTTTTTCATAGTCAATCCCATATTCT
Organism: Cinchona pubescens; assembly: GCA_025175665.1. Classification (NCBI taxonomy): domain Eukaryota; kingdom Viridiplantae; phylum Streptophyta; class Magnoliopsida; order Gentianales; family Rubiaceae; genus Cinchona; species Cinchona pubescens. Next base: position 530,262 of record JANKKI010000109.1, read on the forward strand.
TGTGTAAAACCCTTAGCGTCCAGACGAGTTTTGAAACGATCTACAGTGCCATCAGAGTGGGTTTTGATTTTGTAAACCCACTTATACCCAATAAGTGATTTATTCAGAGAAAGGTCAACTAAATCCCATGTATGAGTTTTCTCAAGAGCCTGCAACTCATCAGACATAGCTTGCTGCCGGACAGGATTAAAACAAGCTTCTCTATATGATGTGGAATCATGTAAAGAAAGAACAGCAAAAAAGCAATGAAAATCATGAATACGAATAGATGGTTCTCTTAACCTAGTGGAACGACAAAAAGACAGATATGGTGGTATGGTAGAGGATTCAAAAGAAGTAGAAGTGCTAGAACTATTAGCTAGACAGTGATCCTCAATTGAAGTAGAGGTCGCAGGATTCGAATTAGGAAAACCTGTACAAGAAGAGTTTCTGGAAAAAGATCAGGCAAACAATACATGGGATAAGTAAACAGAGGCGGTGAGGAAGCTGGAGAGAGATTAAACTTGGACATAGAGAAAAACATCAAATGTTCCTAGAAGATAACATGACAAAAGACTCGAAGATGTTTAGATTGAGGATCCCAACAACGATAGCCCTTGTGTTCAATACCATATCCTATAAAGCAACATAATCGAGCTCGAGATTCTAATTTAGTTCTTTCCTGGGGTTGTAAAAGTACAGAGCAAGCATAACCGAAAACTTTCAAGTTCTTATAATCTGGAGTAGAGCCATAAAGGCATTTATAAGGGGATTGATTGTTAATGACAGGAGAGAGAACTCGATTAATAGTGTAGACAACAGTAAGGGTAGTTTCACCCTAAAAACATTCAGGACAAGAGGAAGAGAGTAAAAAAGCATGAGTTGTGTCAAGAAATTTCTATATCAACACGACCATTTTGTTGGGAAGTACCAGGACAAGAACGATGAAAAATGTTGCCTTGTTAGCTGAAAAAGTTAAGAAAGGAGGTTTCTTGGTATTCCACGGCATTATAGTTCTAAAAAATTTTGACTGGAACAAGAAAACTGAGTTTTGACCATATTAGCAAAATCTTGACAAATCTGCAGTAAATCAGACTTGTTTTTCATGAGAAAAAATTAAGTATATCGGGAAAAATCATCAACAAATATAACAAAATATCTAGAACCACCCATAGTAGGTGTCAGAGAAGGACCCCAGACATCAAAGTGTATGAAATCAAATGGTGAATTTGAAACAAATCACCAGTGGAAAACGGTAATGCAAGATTTTTAGCAAGTTGACAAGAGACGCAATCGACGAAGTCATTTTGCACAGATCCTAATTGATCACTAGAGACTAGCATTTTAACACGATTTCTAGAAGCATAATCTAGACGGGACTGCCAAAGACTTAATGAGGGAATAGAGGATGTAAATGCTGCAGATTACACCTGAGTAGATGATGGAAGCTTGAGATTATTTAATTCAAAAAGACTACTGACTTTACGAGATCAATCTGTTCCGAGGAGCTGTCCAGTTTGATGGTCCTGTAGACGACAACTAGTAATAGACAAAAATACATCAATCCCAAGTTCAACAAGTTGACCAATGGAACTAGATTTAAAGTTAATTTGGGGACATGAAAGGTATCCGATAGAGAAATATAATGTGTAGATATATTTCCAGTGTGATTAACAGGAATGATAGATCCATCAGCAGTTTGAATGGACAGTGTATATGAGTGTTGTTTTGAAGAGAAAATAATAAAGTCAGGTGTTATGTGATTGGAACAAGCAGAATCCAGATACTAGGCATAACTAGGAAGAACAGAATTTACACTATTGTAAGAAGGAACAAGTTTAGAAAGTACCTGTTTGATAGCTAGTTCAAGATTATCAAGTGTTACAAGAATTAAAGAGGATAATTCAGGACTAGAGGTTACCGAAGCACTATAAGAAGCCATTGGATCAAGATTAAGAGACAAAACCGAAGCACTGATGTAAAAAAATGTGGAAAACAAAACTTACCTTATGGTTAGATTTTTTTGAAACCGAGGCACGGTTGGATTTAGAAGACCAAAAGTAGGTAAGAATCGGAATAAACTGAAACATAAGGGGCTTAAAACAACCCGACCAGATGAAAAAAAGTGTATCGAACCAAACCGGGTGGATCAGGCAATAGACCAGATGCTGACTTGGATAGAATGGATGACGTGTTGTACACGTATGACAAAAAATGATGATGTTTCGTCCACGTATCAAATTAGTTGATGTGGCAGATGACGTGTCGGTTGACTTGCCAATTGATGACGTGGCTAAATGCTGTGGTAGTGAATGTTGACGTGGACGCCATTAGGCAGGGCGTGGCAGATGATGTGGTTGGGGATTAATAAAGAAGAAAGTGTGTTTTCAAATCATGACTTTTAAATAGAACTAAGGTGTGCTTGTAAAACCCACTTTTAGTTTTCTTCAACCTTGAGACAAACCCGTTTATTAGCCGGGTCAGGAACAGGTTTCGAGCTAGTCCAATGGTGTGTGCTGGCACGTGAATTAGTTTTCGGCAATGGAACAACGACTAGAATGACTAGAAGGTATTTGGGAATAATTTGGTAGAGTTTCAGGAAGGTGAAAAAAAAAACTTGAGATCGAATTTTTTTTTTTTTTTTTTGAAAATCCAAAGAACAAGGGTGGGATCAAGAAATTGAATATTAGAGGAATATAACTGAAGATAATCGGCGAAAGGAAGAGTCAAGTCCCAAGATGGGACTCTGATACCATGACGGAAATATAGAGAAAACTTGTATATGATTTCTATATTTTAAAATGATACAAGATGGGCCTTTATATAGACTTAATACTTACAAGGAGAAGGAAATTATTAAAATTAAGGACCCATGATTACCTGATATTAATGCTATGATTACCTAAGATTAAGGGTCTATAGTTAAGGATCTAATTATACAATAAATATACTTAACATATCATAACACAACATCCTCTTCTTATGTATATATATCTCTTATAATTGATTATTTCTTACTCTTCCCAAAAGAGTTACAAAAATAATATTGTATATGGATTATTATACATATATCAGTTATTATTAATACATATTAAATATAAAATTATATTATTTTTTGTTTATTTTCAAACCTACCTCTCCCTACCCTTATGATTTGAATATGACGTCGATAAGTCATCTGGGTAAAGGTTTGTTATATTGTTTATAGTAAGTTAGAGGGACAAATATGCTGTTGTGATAGATTCTAAAGGGATACACCGTTGATGAACGAGTATACAGGGAAGAATTCAGAAATTTTATTTTAATATAGAACTAATTTCATTTTGCAATCTTGCACTTCTACCCAATTCTCACTTGTATCTTAAATTTTAGTTTTGGACATTTTGCACCTTTAATTCTCAAATCTATCCTACTTCAATCCAATTTTTTACACCCTTACAAAATTTAACGGAATATTTTTGTGTGCACAACAGATTCAGCAAAATGTACAATAATGTTGTCATAATATTTTGTGTGCATGAGCAAGAAAGAATATGTTAATTTTGATGATAGTGTTAAAAATTGAAGTGAAGTGAGACAAATTTTAAGAGTTAGGGCAAATATCCAAAATTAAAATTAAGAGTATAAAGTGAGAATTATGTATGAACTGAAGGGTGCAAAATGAAACTACTCCTATAATATATTCTACCATAAACTACAAATTTTGCAGTTCTAAAATAGTGCACATGTGATGTAAGTCTATCTCGTACTCTAATTCCCCAAAACATCTATTTGCAAAATTAGAGATTTTATGATCTCCATGTCAAAGTGTGAATCATTTATTGTATATACATGTACGGTAAATGAATATAAGTAAATTGAACACTTGAACGTGTAAATTTATTTGATTATTTTAACGAATGTATAATTTTGTTCAAGTTTGGCTTATATATCGAGTCGATGTCAAACCATGATTGTGTATTTTAAATTTTTTACACAAAAAATTAAAATTTTAACTTATCGAGTAGAGTTTAGGCCGAATAAAAAAATTATAACATGAATGTTAAATCTTTGTCAAAGTTAACTTTATATATTATTAACGAACCAATCTTGAACGATTTTTTACCGAGCCAAATTTGGTCCACTTTTCCCCAAATTCTAATTTAAAGAAGGGTTCTTTCCCCAAAATTAATTGGCAGAAATTAACGTTTTGTAGAGAGTAGACTTCTGTTATACTCGTGAAAATTCCCCTTTCCTAGATAAGGCCTGCTTGTGTTATGAAATATAGGCACACAACTACACCACACGTTGCTATGGTAGTATTCTCCTAGTGTTCTTTTTATAAACTATTCAATTTCATTTTCTTTTTCACTTTATCTGTGAAACCCAATATTTTAATAGCCTTGTTCTTTGATTTTAATTGGTTTAAAATGTTTTTCATATTATTTTTAGTCATAAAGTACTTCAACTTATTCGTTTTTCAATTCGGCAAATTTTTCGATTTACGCGATTTCGGTACTGGCGGGTAAACGGGTCAAAGTTGGACTAAGTGTAATTAGTGCTATTGTGGTGTGTGAGTGTTGTAAGATCAGGCTAGATTTATAATGTTAATTTACAAACAAAAAATTAGTTTTTGGGTTAAATAGTCAACTTGGAGACTATTTGGTCAATGGGTACTATTTGAGTCAACTTTGGAAGTTTTTTTAAGTCTTCTTCTTGTTGTTTCTTCCTCATTTTTTTTCCCTGCAGCAGCCGAACTTCTTCCTCTATTTTTCCCCCAAAAATTTTCTTGGATTTCAAGTAGAAATCACTTGGAAGGTAAGATTTTATGTATTTTAGCATTTATGGCTTATGGGCTTTATGATTTAAGCTTTAATTTCAAGTTTTGTAGGATTATTTATGGCTGAGAAAACCCTCTTTGCAGCCTTATAAGTTGTGATTTATGTATGTTATGGGTTGTTTTTAGTGTTTTGGAGGTTGGGAAGTGATTGGGGTTGATTTTTAACAACTTTCCATGGTTAGATTATAAATTTTAAGATTATGAGTTAGGGTTTTGTCTTCCATAAGTGCCTTCCACCCTAGAATGTTATGCTATGAATGCTTATGTCTATGCACATAATGATGTTTTAAGAGTGTTTTAAGGTTAGTTTGGATAGGAATTGAGACTTGAAACCAAGTGGAATTGATTTCCCTTCATTTTGTAAGTAAGCGGAAGTTTGGCGCAACTAGGATAATTTGGATAATTGGTTATGTTTAAAGGGTCTTTAATGATCTTTTGATGGTTTTAGGTGTTTTCCATTGTTGTGGAATGCTATTGATATAGTCCCGGCTATTGCTTTCTTGATCTTTCCCTTTCTTCAATTCAATTGTTGGTTGATCATATGTTGCTTTGAGTTGGGTCATTCAACCAAGGTCCCTTGAATACCTTGGAAATGGATTCCTGTCTCTTATGGTTGAAGATGTCTTTGAGACAAAGCCTCACTAATAACCAAGGTCCCTTGAATACCTTGGAATTGGATTTTGTTGGCGGGAGGATAGCCTAATTATAGCCTAGAGAGAGCGAAGTTTTTCGGTTTTTCGGAAAACTAAGCTTAAATCATGGGTAATTAGATTTTAATAAGGGAATTCGAAAAATTAACTAAGTGTTTTGACTGGGGTTTTAGCTTGTCGAAGTTGGTCAGAAATTGTGAAAAGGTCATTTTTGACCAAAGAGCTTTTGGTGTCGTTTTCTATCGTTTTGCGTCGTTTTCGTTTCCCTAGTCATTCTTTAACTTCTACATATCTTCTAAGAGTCCTCTTTTATCTGTTAGGCCCAAGCATCTAGCCAACTCTAACGTTTGAGATCTCTCCTCAATGAGCGCTCCGAATCTAGGTGGATGGCTAGACCCTACATCCACTCATATTTTATTTAACGACTTTCGAAATATGTTTTGATGGATTTTAAAATGTGTATGATGTTTGGAACTGCACTTTTACCAAGTTTTGGAATTATTACATATGAAATCGGGACCAAGCTATTTTATGTTAATCAATTGAAATGTTTGCAAATTCTTTTGATATGAAAGCATTTTATATCTGTTTTGGCTCATAGGTGACCTGGAGTATAAAGGTATATAATTTTGGATGTGTTTGGAAATGTTTGATTTGTGGAGAACCGGTTCTATAGTCATCCATGGGACGCCGTGGTGACTTCTGTGAATGTTATGAACTATTTGATACGGGGTCTTGTGATGGGATAACTTGACCTCCCGGTCAGACTAGTAGGTGTGGTAGATTACTAGATCGGCTAGTCTTGAAAGTCATACCTTCGAGCCTAAAACATGATTTCTCCTATTTCTTTTCTTTAGATAAATAGATGTGTATAAGACACAGTCTGGAAACAATCTCAAAGCTGCTAATACAAGTGGAAGAGGGTCTATGTTACCCACCTAATAAAGCAAAATTATGCACAAACGTGGGGTGACGCGATCGCCGGCGGTAGCTGTCTCTTATACACATCTAGATTTAAATGGCATGAGATATTTTAGAAACTCGCTTCATGATTATGGTTTTCTTGCAAATCCAGCTGCGTATCTTTATGTTTTCTTTTTATCGAAATGCTTGGCCCCATTTGAAGAGCTTTTATGTTACCTTAATAATCTAATTTTGGAGAGGGGTAGTATATTAGATAGGTTTTGTGTTGATGAACTTTGTTTTTGTTGTAGCATCTTTTGTACTAAGAAGGAATTTTGTAATTCGTATTTTTGTGTAAAAAATGAACTTATTCGGTTTTATAGTTAAGAAATCGTTTGATGGTTCTATTAAATTGCGGTTAAGTTTGTTGCTCTGTTCGTTTGTGCCTTGCGCTTTGGACCGGTGTGCCATTAGCGCGGCGTGTTACGGTCCCATTTTTGGGGCGTGACATTATCTCTTTCAAATAAAATCTAACATAGTTATTATAATGTGTCAAATTTTAAATAACTTAAAATTTTAAATCTTTCAAAATAAAATGACTGAAAGATATTTTAAATAATGAGAAAAAATATATTTTAAAACAAACTTTTGAAAACATAAGTTGCCAAAAAAATGTGGTATTTAATGACATAGTATTTCTTGTAACTTTGAATTAGTAAATTTTTTTAAAATTGTATATATCACAAAAAATCTAAACAAATGCACATAAGTTTCTACAAATATACTATTATGACAAACTAACTATTTAATAGATTATGAAAACATAGTTTTATATATTGGTATATATTATGATATTGGAGAAACTTAAACATAGCTATTTTAATCTATGTTATATATTTAGAGAAATTCATTAAGAATAGATTAAAATTTTGATAAATATATTTATAAATATTTTTTTTATCATATGTCTTGTATTTAATAATTTAAAATTGTTCGACGTATTAATAAATAATATATATTAGTGTCCACTGATTGGACAAGAAACCTGCCAGTTGAACCAATAATTCGTTGACCCACCCCTTTGACAAGTAACCTTCCCAGGCCAGTCGCCTATAATAACTATGGTTTAAAGTGTAAACTAGAGTAAACTTTAGGTTTAAAATTACATGCTTCACCTCTCAAATCAAATGTGACACTCATGCGCGTAGTTATCTAAAATATCATGCGATAGAAAGTAATAATTGAACTTATATGTGTTTGTGCCTTCTAAATCACATCAGTAATACTATTAGAATTCTTCAATAAAATTGATTTTTAACCATCCTGGTAGAATGGCTGAAAAGCCGGCTAACAATTCTAAATCTCCAGAGGACAGTGGTATTCCATTAAACTGCTCCCCACGCTCAAGTTTTTGAACACCATGTGTATGGTTAACACCTTTTTAATTCACTTCTTGCAGATGGGACGGCAAAAAATTAAATGCTCATTGTTCCACGATCTTTGATTCTCATTTCAATCTAGTAACAAAAATACATCAATGCACAATCATCAACAAAAAGGAAAATTTGCTCAACATTTGCCCTTATAAATGCATACTAGCTTAAAACTCGTGATTCAATTATATGTATATATATAAAAAAAAAAAAGCATCATTACGAGGGTTTATATATATTTATGTATGTATGCATTTGTAGCCGGCCATATATATTTAGGCACACACAAATAAAGATGTGTATGTGTAAATTTATACATATAATCTATTTGAAACTTGTACATATAATATAATACGAATTATATTTTTATACACACACTATATAAGGATAATAAAGTGAAAATTAAAATAATTAAAAAATACTTGGTCAAGATATGCATAAATAAAATATAAGAAAAGTGAAAAACGAAAAAGATATTTTGAATTTTAAAATGTTAAGAATAACTACATTGATAGATTGGTAAAATTCTGTCTTCACCAGAATCATGCGTAGCGGCGAAGACTTTTTGTAAAGTAAAGAAAATATTAGAAATGTCTAGGTAGAAAGAACAAAATAACCCAAACCATTAATATTTATTAGTAAGTTAGCAGTGCATGTCTCTAATAATTATTGGTTGATTTCTATAGGTTAGTTAAGCTAAAGTATTGGTATTTCTATAGGTTACAGGTTAAGCTAAAAGTATTGGTTATATGAGATTATTCTCCATTCTAGTTAAGGCTAATAGCTACAGCCCTCTCAATTTTTACTAGTTCCCAACTTTGCCCATAAAACTTTATTTTAACCACATTAGTTCCCCTAATCGTCTGCCACTGCTCATTCCGTTTATCTCAAACGTTAGAGTTGCTAGATGCTTGGGCAACTGCATCTAGTACAGCTGACTTCATACTAAGTTAATTAGCGAAGAAAGGTCAAGTAGAAGGGGCAGTCAACTGGCTGCTACTTGGCCACGCCCCCTGCTTATAGATATGAGATACTTGATCTAAATTTTCAAATAGGAAATTGCATACTATTAGCCGATATACTTATAGTACATGGGTACATGATATTGAATGTCATCCAGGTCAAGGCACAAAGTTGGCGCGAGCCACAAGAACTTTTACTAAAATAATGAAGGAGTTTTAAAAGGGTACAACAAAAGGTCTAAAACGACAATTACTCAGTCTAGTTGGTTAAACTAAGCCACTTAGAAACCTAAAACTTAAGCCCCTTAGAAACCTGAAACCCTTGGCTTTTGCCCCTATTTGGCCCAATCTGATGGGTTTTCACTTAATTTTGACTTGATAATCAAGTTCTAAATGATTTTGACTTGATAATCATGTTCTAAATGAAAAATGAGCTCATTGACATAACTTTTAACCCAAAAGCTTGCTGAAAAAAAAATACTCAGGCAGTTCAAGGCAGCGCTGTAGGCTGCCGCTTGTTCGAGTAGCCATAGCCGTGGCTCATGGGGCTGATGGGGAGGGGTAAAGAAGGGAAGGGGGTTTGATTTTTTTGGGCAAATTTTTTCTCAAAAAAAAAAATGACCCCGCAATTGTTAAAAAATCAGTTAGACCCTGTGTTTCTTAAAGCAAACTTTTGCTTTGATTTTCTTTCTAGTTAACGGACATATGACCAACACCTGATACGTTTCTGTTAAAACGAAGCTCAATTTCCGTTAGTTGTCTTACTTTTGCTAAAATTATGGAACATTAGAGATCAAATGTGTTTAGCTCAATACTTTGAAAACTAATTTTGAACAAATCCTAAACAATAGGGACTAATACTGTATTTTTCCCTATCTATATATGAACTTCTTTTATGCATAAACGACTAAAACTTTAAAGGTTCATGTTGATATATATTTGACTGATTTCATATAGATGTGTAGATGTACAAAGGTAAATGTCACCTTCATTTATGGCATAAAAAATGTCAAATTATGAGAAAATTAACTGTTAGTAAAACCTAGTCTATTTCATTTAGTTTTATTTTCAGGATTAAGATCAATTATCAACTGCCCAATTATCTATGAACAAATTTTCGATAATAAAAATACAGTTTAAATGACAAGATGCTTTTCTTATAATTTTGAGTCATTAAGGATGTATGAGAAGAGGTAGTTTTTTCTTAAAGGATTATGAACGGATTTATTTCAATAGATTTGATTTATACTACCTCGTTGGAATGGAATAATATTCGTATGCTTACATAAATAGGATCCTATCCCAAGTTTGTACCGCGTTTAAAAGTAAAATGAGATAATGTGTACATCATTGTTTCAATTACCAAAGACAGAAGATTTATATGACTCATATTGATACCTCTTAAAACGGCTTATTTTTGTTAACATGTACATCATTAAAATTTAACTGTAGAGTTTTGATTATTATTTTGAGTTTGATTTTTAGCAATATTATACTGAAAATTCCTGTTAAATGCTAGCCTACAATATTGAATTTTTATGTACTTATATTTTCTCAACTATAACATTGAATTTTCGTAATCAACTCCACTTAATGAAATTGGTCACAAAATGCCCCATAAGATATTATCTGTTGGGAGATTTGGGGTTCAAATCCCATAACTTGCAAAAATTTAGGCAGGTGTCAAAACATCTTTACCTGATTTAGAGGGTCTCTCTAATCTCTTAATAGTGTCCAGTTATAGTCTTTCCGTGCAGAGTAAGTTAAGTTAGAATATTACCAATTTGACAAAAAAAAAAAAACACTAAATTTTCATCTATATACTTATTTTGAATGAATTGATTAAAATCACTACATTTGCAAAAATTGTTATCTCTCTCTCCCCTCCTATTAAAATTTCATCTGCCTCTGACAATATTGTTGTAGTTACCACGGCTTATATTGTTGTAGTCATGATTTTCCAATTAAAATTCTTGCCTTAGGTTCATCTTTTATAACATTGTCTACATCATTTTTTTCTATTGTTTCATTCTCCGTTGCATCCTCTATCTTCCTATTACTCCAGTTTTTTACGTAATTTTCCACGAGACCTGCGAATTTCGGTACTCAAATCCTACAAGTATCGATTTCCTAATTTACTACTACCACACGATTAAATTTCACAATTAAGGTATTTAAGATTTTACCAATAACTTCTGGTCTCTTTTGGTTTTATCATCTATTAAAATTTAGATGTGAATATCAAATTTTTCTTTATTTAAACATAAGATTTATATTTCTATGCATCGCATGGATGCTTTTTTTTTTTAAACATATAATTCAGGATTTTAAGCTAGTATGCAATTATAAGGAACAAATGCTTTTCTGCAGTTTTTATTACTAGATTGAATTGAGAATCAAAGATCGTGGAACAACGATCACTTATATTATTGTCATCCCATCTGCACGAGGTGAATTTTTTATTAGTTTGTTACCGATAAATTCTTAGATAAAGTATGTAATTGGAGCAACATGGTCGTGGAATAGCTAAGCAAATCTTTAAGATCAAGATTGCTCAGGCATATGATTATTTAACCAACTTCGGAATGGACATGATCGATTATTCCATCTGCCTCTTATTTTACTCAAAACTTACTTCAACGCCCTATAAATTTTGAATTGATCTTGGAATACTTAATGTTCATGTGATGGTAAAATGTTACAAATATAGTATTTGTAGAGTGGTGCTTTGACACTTTTCCGATAATTCAGATGGCTATTTTCCAATTGGATCTTCCTAAAATTATGTAGGCATCACTCTTATGGCATTATTTATCTATTCCAAGGGAATTAACCAACAGGCCATTGAACTGTTAGTTACTAGAACCAATTTAAGTTCTTCCTACGACTGAAAGTCCAAAGATCAAATCTTAGCATTTGCAGCTAAAATGGTTAATATCATGGACTAGAAAGAAGCCTCATCGAAAAGAGAAAAAGGCACTCAAACCAAGCCATTAATAGTAGTGTATGTAGTTTAGTCTCGCAACATGTGAGTTTGATTTAATTCTATGCTAATATTTATGCGTGGGTGCTTCCTTGTATTGAATTCCACAATTGTGGGTGTGGGTATATATGGGTGTATGTATATATATATGTATAATTTAAAATAAATGTGGATGAACCTGACAAAGGGTTTGTTCAGATAACCAATAAAAACTTATACTTATATATATATATTTATTTATTTATTTATATATATAATTTAAAATAAATCTGCTTAGATGAACCTAACAAAGGGTTTGTTTAGATAACCAATAAAAACTTATCACATAATCATTTTAACCCGACCTCTTATAATTAGAAGACCCAATCCTTCTATAACTATCCTGTAAAAATCTATAACTGTCTTCAAAAAATTATAATCTCAGATTTTTCTCTCTTTCGTAAAATAAAGAAATTCAAGAAAATCAAAATTAGTGATATATGGAACATATCTAATATTATCCGAACGAGTGATTTGTCAAGTTTAACCTGTCAAATATATATATATATATATATAGACACACATTGTGTTAGGTTTTAATCGGTTAATGTTGTTTGGCCGCAAAAGAAACCGACTTTAGGTAAAATATTTAGTACCCGATAGTAAAATAGGCATCTTAATTTTCTTCTAAAGGCTGAACAATATTTAACACAACACATCTATAGTTAATGATCAGATGCATAATATTCATAACCAGCTTAGAGAAGTACACCAATTCATCAATGAAGAAAGATTGAGATTAAATGTTTTTACATGAATTTTGCTCTTCAGGTCATGACATAATTTTTTTTGAGTGCGTCTATATAAAGTGACAAATAAAAATTACTGATATGTCACTATATCCAAAAAATAAAGAAAGAATTTCGACTAAGTATCTAAAATTAGAGATGGTGATTTAATAAGATCTTACTATGTGGAGTGAATTTGACAAGTATATATGAATTTGTGACTTTGTAAATGATTTTCCTTTTTTATATTATTACTATTATTTTTTTAATAATGAGCAAATGCAATTTTGAACTTTTTACCAAGGAAAATAAGAAAATAAGAGACGATAATCTTCTAATATTTCGAACTCCTCCAAACAATTCACATATCAATCGTTTTTTCTTCTTCCTCTCACATTTTTGGGCAAAACCTCACCCGTATTTTTTGGGCGTAGCAAGTTAGTTATGTTTATACCAAGCATAATTTATACCAAACATTTTTGGGCAAAACCTCTACCTCTGCCCTCTACTAAGTGTTAATAAAACATCGTCACTTTGGTTGGCCAAATTAAAATAAATCATATACCATTGACTTGGAGATCATAACATCTCAAATTATTGCAATCTTGTCTTTTGGGCAGCTACAATATGAAATCGGGTAACGTGGGCATGGGCACCACTAGCATTCAGGAATTGGGCAACTATTATCGCATCAGTTTGTGCTGTACATATGCAATGCAATATAACAATTAACTACCATTCCGAATTCTTCCCTATAAATTCGTTCAGAAACAACAATGTATGCATCCCGACAGTTGAAGATTACAGTATTTGATCAGAGATAAACAAATAAACAGCTAGCAGATTAAGTACTTAACAATGGTGAAGACTTCACATCAATCCATTCTCATCTTGGCTCTCTTCGCAATTGCCATTGGTAATAATAATCTCTCCCTTTTTTTCTCTCTTTACAATTGTATAGGTATATAAACACTCTACTGTAACAGTTATAAGTAGTGACTGTGATTTAAAAAAATAATAATTTTAGAAAATCTGTAGAATATAAATATTTAAAAAATTAATTTTATCCTATAATTGAATCCCTTTAAATTTGTCAGTTTTTTTTTCTTTAAATAAACCCCTAAAAGTTAAAATTCCTTAAATCACACAATAAAATGATGGCATAGTCAATATTAAAAATAAATATCACTTGAAAATAAAAAAATTTCAGGAGATTTTGGAAGTTTAGCACATAAAATGGACATCTAATAAAAGAGAGAGGTGATGAAGGGAGTAATATACAATAACTTTGGTGCTAAGAGTAAACTTGAAAAAAAAAATTATTTAATACTTCCTTAAATTTCTAAATGAGTACATAACTCGGCACAAAATAAATTGATCAAAATGACAGATAAAATAAAATGTAGAGAATAATTAATACACATATATATTTAACATCGAAATCCCTCAGTCACCTGGTCATTTAATTACATTTGGAAGTTTAACTTGTCAATAAAATTTTATCTATTTAATGTTGTTGGCAATTTATTGATGTAGGAAAGATAATTAAAAAGGTGTTTAACCATACACATGATGTTCAAAAAACTTGAGCGTGGGGAGCTGTTTAATGGTACCACCTTCGTCTAGAGATTTAGAATTGTTAACGGGCATTTCAGCCAAACTATCACGCTGATTAAAGAACAAATTTATTTAAGAATTCTAATAGCTTTAATAGTGACGTGATTTTTGAAGGTACAAGCACATACAGATTCAATTATTACTTTCTATCACATGAGATTTTAGATTACTATACGCGCATGAGTGTCGCGTTTCGTTTGAAAGGTAGAGCACGTAATTTAATCATAGGCTTGCACTACTTTGCACTCTTAATTTGTAGCGGATTTTCATTTTACACTTCATATTTAAATTTTGACATATTGTATCCCAAACTTACAAATTTAGTCTGAGAAATTTCTGAAGTAGTGTTTGTTTTGAAAATTATTATTTTTGGGTGCTAATTTGAAATTGTGTTTCTGTCCAGGTGGATCTCGCATTTGTTAACAATGCGAGTTCTATTACTTCACATTTGTTGAATGCGATGTTTGGCAAATTTTTTTGTTTGATTTTTTTAAAAAAAATTATTTCCATGATCTCGCATTTAACAAATGTGAGGTCATGGGGAATTCTTTTTTGCACTATTACAAAAAAAATGTTTGTTTTCTTTGTTGTTTAGAAAAGGACTTGACAAAAATACCTTAAACGCTAAATTGTAAACCCTTATTGTAATACCATATATAGGAATACTAAACCGTTATCTTCAAACCATAAACTCTAATTTTAAGGAAATATAATACGAATGAAATCTTGTAAGAAAACAAATTTATTAATATATTGTATTTTTTGATAAAATTTTGACATAACCTCCCATATTTTATGAGCTTTCTCCCTGCTAACAATCATACCCAACAAGGGCAAAAAATATCATCAAAAACCCGACAAGGGCTAAAAACAGAACAATAATATAAAAAACACCAGACAAGGGTAAACAACAATATACAAATAACAAACATCAATCCGCACATGATTGCCAAAAGTAATAAAACATGTCAATGTCTATGATCCCCAAATCTCTCCCCTGTACCACACTCTCTAGAACCAGTATGATCTGGATCTGAACCGTACATAGAATTGTGATGTGGCTCGCTCTTGAGTAGGGTGAGTAATCTGCGACTGCGAAACTATGTTTTGTTCATGTTCATGTTCTTCATTTGAAACACTAGAACCAGTATGATCCGGATCTGAACCACTAAATGACGGTCTAAAAGAGGATGGTCCCACCGGAGTGCGCATTGGTGAAAGTATCTGTGAAGTGTCACCATCGAATTGCATATTAACATGAGGGGATCCAATATCTGCATGGGGCCAAGGTGATGGAACTCGACGACGGTGACGACCACCAACGTGTTGCCCCCCTTGCACCAGAGTTCAATCTACTCTATGTGGATTCTGTGTTTGACGTGGATGTCGAATGTAATCAGGAATTGGCGGAGGCCAAAGATTAAGACGACTTGATTCACCTACTGCACTATGTAGTGACTTAGAAGCGAAATATCTTATTTGTGCCCAAGTACTGGTGTCCAGATCATTGTCCTCAGTCAGGTGGTCCAAGGACATGTAGTACAATCTAGCCATGGCGTTCATCTAACATAAAGGTTAAAATTAGTATTATTATTTAAGTCATTTGAAAAGAGTAACAAAATGAATAACTACTGACTAGATAATCTGCACGTGCACTATCACCGTGGTACTCCTCTGGAAAAGTAGGATGATGACTCAGATTGGATATGTAGACTACCGTCTTCGATCGGTACCATTGCATATAATCATGTGCATGTGTAGTGTCTGTACATGGAAGACTAACCTCAATTGCGTCCCTTCTTGCCCCCAAGTGTCTATATGAGCTCAGTGAGTCAACTCTCAATCATTGTTTACCCAACCACGACAGTCTATCAAATGTAGTGTAACTTGATTCCTAATCAATCTCTGATCTGGTATGGGTTGGTGCAACCCGAATTGTCGCATAACCCGATGAGTCAAGTAGGTAACATTCCACGATATTCCAACATGTCAAATAAGTAACTGCACGCCATATATCACGACCAACAGTGCAATAATGCGTAAGCATATCAAGTACCTCATTCGAGTATGGCTGCCATATAAACTAATACCAACCAATTCGACAAAAAGTAAGTAAATTATCAGAATATGACGAAGATAATGTGCAAAAGAAATATAATCAATGGATATACCTCATTGGATCTCAAACTATGTAACTGATCTCGAAATACAGATAAGACATGCCTTGGAGCATTGTGCAAATCAAATCCAACATCCCATCTTCAATAAAAATTAATAAATATCAAATCCAATATAAACATGTTTAATTAAATAGTTTAACAAAATATATACCTAGATTCATATACTCTATGATGCTGCTGTGCCGGCTCTAACCGATTAGGCTATAGAGTCTACATGCGCTCCCAAACCCATAACTGTAATTATCAATTAGTATGTATTCTATAAATTGTGAAGGAAGTACAAGAACATCTAAAATAAATAAATGTAAAGTATTGAAATGCACCTGTAATAATAGCACTAGTCCGCAAATGTTTCTAGCAGTGGGTGAGGTAGCATCACACATGCTACGATACAGTGTACCTCAGACTGCTGATCCCCAAATATAATGTCCCACAATCTCCAAGTCCCGAAACATGGATAGATACAATAATGGCATTTTGTTACCTCAATTGTCTGGAAATAAAAGCCTCTAATAAGTACAAGTAAATATATACGTGTCATCTGCTGACACATGTCATCAGTCGTATCATCGGGTAGGGGATGATCTAATGCCTCAGACAAACATCCCATTTTCAAACAACTTTTGTCAATATCTGATCTGGTAGGCATAATACCCAATAACTCAAAACATAACTAGCCCCAAATATCTGTAGGATGAGTAGTGTCTTTACCCGTCACAGGTGAACTATCAATATGTAAACCCCAAAGTACCTCTACATCTTGCAGTGTGATGGTTGTCTCCCCAACAGGCAGATGAAGAGGAATGCGTCTTAGGTTGCCATCGCTCGACAAGACTAGTGATCAAAGCATGATTCACTAAGATAGGTCCTAAAGATGCGACACCCTTAAAACCTGTCAAACACATATAATGTCATATGGGATTTGGTATGAGTCTATGATCCCAAAATGTACCATCACAACGCTTAACCTGTAGTGTAGAATCATCGATAAGACTGTCAAAAATAGATCTAGCCCTATGCGGCGTCGTAGGTGATATAATATCATCTATATATGGTCCAGGATGAACAAACTCGCACGGCTGATCATCCATACTTAACAAAGTGATTTGGAAATAGTGAAAAATTAACCCCATAGATAGTAGGAATTTAATTTCATAAATTTTAAATGTTGTATAAAAACATTAAAAGTCATGTCTCCGCAATCACTGATAATACAAATTTTTCGATAAATGAATAACAAAAAGCAAACAGCTACATTTATACAATACAACAAGTATATAAACAATGCAATAGAAATGACATAATCACTATGGTCGCGAAGGGCAACTCCTGCGATTATGCCCGGGCTGATAACAATCGTACACCTTCTGGGCTCATGGGGATCCCTAATATCCATCTTATTCCGGATACGCCTTGGACGTACCCAGCCTGCTCAATGATCTATGAACATACTGTCTTCACCACGTATCTGCCACTGAATAGGTGGCAACTCATCAGGATTGGATTGTGGAACAAATTGCTCTCAGTACATGCGAGTAGTGTACTACTCGACAACTATTCGTGTAGGTTCATCATACTTAAGCCTGCAAACTGCCATCATATGCGAGAATGAGAACCTGTACATTAGCCATTTACCACAAGTACATGTCTTCTGTATATAATTGACAACTTGTACATTACTACCACGACCAGTCCCACGATGGGGTGTCTTAATTCTATAGATACCAATGGAATGGTAAAAAACCATAACTGTGTGTCTTCCACCTTTTTTGTCTGCCTCCAACGACCTTTTCTAATTCATTGGTGTAATAACCCATTGGTATAGACATGCGACAATATTCACCCCTTGCAATATTATCAATAAACTATTTCACTGAACGATAGAATGTACTATCAATTATAGTCTTGATAGGAAGTAGTCTAACCTGTTGCAAGATGTTATTATAACTCTCAGAAATATTTGTAGTGTGTATTTCCTACCTGTGATTTCCCTCATAAGCAAGGCACCGACGGTCAAGGCCAATCTCTACCAGATATGTCCAAGCCTCCGGATATTCAAGCTGTATCGTTTGTCGATGCTTATTCCATTTGCGCATTTGTATCTTGATACCAAGAGACCGACACAACTTCTTCACTTCCACATTCTTGTATTTGGTCATTACATTACTTCGAACATGGCATAGACAGAATCTATGATATGCAAATGGTTCCTGTCATAAAGGGGACTCACTCATAGCATGAAGAATGTCACGATGCCGGTGAGATATTGTACAAATAGTCTCCAGGTCACGCACAACATGGCGTCTCAACTGTTGCATGAACTAACCCCATGTTTGACTTTGAATTGTTTCCTCATCAACAATTGCATAGGCAACAGGTAAAATTTGATTGGTAGCATCCAAAGCTACAACAATAAGTAATTTACCCCGATATTCTCCTTGCAGATGGATGCCATCAATAGATAGGACAGGTCTACACCTGTGGAATGCATCAATCGCTGGCCGAAATGCCCAAAAGATATATTTGAATATTTTGACATACTTACTACTGTTGGGATGATACAACCATTGCACCATAGGTTGTGGATTAGAGCAGAGTACTTCTTCATCATATTGGGGTAATTGTTGAATAGATGCCCAACTTCCATATACAAGCACAATCGCTTTCCTGCGAGTCTACCAAGCCTTCTTGTATG
Organism: Cinchona pubescens; assembly: GCA_025175665.1. Taxonomy (NCBI): domain Eukaryota; kingdom Viridiplantae; phylum Streptophyta; class Magnoliopsida; order Gentianales; family Rubiaceae; genus Cinchona; species Cinchona pubescens. Next base: position 549,250 of record JANKKI010000109.1, read on the forward strand.
TAATGTCAACCTTGAAACTGTTCTTAATGTATGCCTGAATTTATTTGACCTTGTGTCCAGGATCATTTTTAACTAAGTGCATTATTTGGTTAGCAATGTCTATAGATGTTAGATTTCTGTTATTTTTTTCGGGGATTTTTTGGAGACATACGTGACCATCGTTATGATCTTTTACCTACTTTGTGACCTTCCACATATTAAGGGATTCATTGCCACAAACCCGAATACTCTGATCACACACTCTAGGAGCTAATCTACCAGAGAACACAGTCTTGCATTTAGCCACCCATGTCTTCTTTCGACTCTCTGTCACTTTGAATTCTGGTTTTTGAGCTACAGACCACATTCTAACTGCCTTACTGATTTTCTCCTTGCTGTCAGAGCACATGTGTAGCCGAATATCAATTTTTCTTCGTTCCAGTAAACCAGCCCATTTTTATCACTACGGTCCATGGGATCGTAATCATCGTAGTTACCAATATCATTGAAAAATACCATACCTCTAGGTTGACAAACGGGAACATCCTTTTGCATCTGACATTCACCATTGTTTGCCCCCAAATTATCATCAGATTCATCATCTAATACATCTTCTAAATCTGACTTTGACTTGTAATTCTCGTCGAATGCATACCACGACGAGTCACTATTATCATAATCACCTATCAAGCCGAGTATTCACCTATGAAAACCTTCTTCATCTATTGATTATTGCATGGTACTTGGGCCTTCACCTACTGTAGTATCCCTTTTATACTGATTGATCAGATGGCATTGAGTTTGACAATAATCAATGTCAAACTCTGTTATAAGGATTGTGGGTTTTGCTCAAGGGGCAGAGATCTTGTTCCTTTAGGTGTATGTGTCCGTCGGCGTACTTGAAGGGTGAAGAGTAATGATCATTCAATTTGTTTTATCATTCAATTTGTCCCAAATATTTGAATGGTGTAAAATGAGTCAAAATTAAGACAAAAATTTAAACATTTAATCAAATAGAAAAAACTAATCCGTTTATTTTCAAATTTTATATATAGCAAACATATATAATATATTATATTATGAACGGTTATATTTTCAAAAGATAATTTAAAATTATATTTTACGAGGTGTATTGGAAAGAAGTTCTCTCCAATTAATGGAGAGAAGCCTAGTTCTTATTAAACTTCTCTGTTTTTTATGTATCATCTCTGTGAATTTGTAATAGAGTAAATTACAGGCTAATGATGTTGGCACTTTACATTAAGCAAATTTAAACACTTCACCCCTAATATTTCACTAGTAAAATTACTTAAATTTGTTTACAAACTAATCCCTTTATTTATTTAGTGTTACTAAAGAAAATATTTTTATCTTCCTGTACAATTTCAAATATTCACTTTTGATTAATCTATTGCTCTTTTCTCAAAGTACTAATTTTTTAACACAATCCAAAATAATACTTAATTATTAATTCAAAGAATTAATGATAATTATTAGGATAACTAGGTAAGAAAATTTTATATGATGCATGAATTCTTATTAACTTTCTATTTTAATTTTTTATATTTTATATTATTTTAACACTTTTTGTTCATTATTATATATCTATATTTTAGTATATATTCATGAATTTATTTACTACTAGCTACTTTTGGTAAGTTTTAATATTTAAATTATTTGAACATAGATATTTAGGTAATTTTCATTAATGAAATACTTTAAATTTATGTAGAGTACCTAAAACTAATTATGGAGTGTCAAATCAATACCCAAATTATATTAGGAAATACAAGATTTTAAAATTTTTAATTATGCAAAATTTAGTTAACAAGAGACAAATATTCACTTTTGACCATGTTCCTATTTAGTCCCTTAGTTTTTAAATGTGTCTATCAATAGGACTAGAAATTTCTTATACGACACGACAATACAATACGAATCTGACACAACTCAAATCTTATCGAGTCATTATTGAGTCAAACCGTTTATGACACGAAAGTTAATGGGTTGGGTTGGGTTGGGTTGGGTCAAATCTTGAGTTACACGATAACCCGATAAATTGCTAAATGAATAGATTTTGCTAAAATATTACCTCGATTGTAATTTAATAAAACAGATTTCAATATTGTAAATAATAGTTTTAATGTAAGATTATTACATCAAACCTAATAATTAATTTAAATGTTCTATAAAAAATTTCAATAATTTTAATAATTTACACTATCTAAGTGCAATGAGAACAAGATTAGCATTAATAAAGTTAGTAAAGAATTGAAACTTGAGGATTAATTTAAATCGATTACAAGTTATTTAACTTATTAAATAGGTTGATACATATCTGGTAGGAGTAAACGGGTTAAATGAGTTAAACACAAATAAGACACGAAATAAAAAGGTCAGACACGAACATGACACAATAAGAAATGAGCCCCACATGACACGACATGAATACGCCACGAAATGAAAATGGGTCATACACGACATTATCCATTGCCATCCCAACTATCAAGTTCATAAATTTTTAAATTTAGTTAAATGATGCGTCAATATCGAAAGTATGGTTATTTTTTACTTTGCCCCCCAATGTTTGATTTAATATCTATTTTCTGCTTCTAATATTAAAAAATAAAGCATTTATATCTTTTTTTAATTGATGATGCCTAAAAATACCATCCAATGGCTCGCAGACACGTGGCCAATTAGTCAAAGAGGTCAAAGATATGGGAGGGCATCTTGTTTGATAATTTTTTACCTAAAATCAAGTTATAAAGAACTTCAACACATTAAAGCCCCTCATGGGTCCAATAATTATTCCAAAACCCATGAACTATCCAAACCCATTATCTCATTAAGAGGAGTAGAAATAGTAAGTTGGCAAGGTAAATAAGGATATGCAACATTCATACAACTTCTCATTTGCCTTTTCAAGCTCACAATTCACTCTTAATCCTATTTTTCGCATAAATTCTGACTTGAGCGTCAGAACTTCTTCCGGGAGACACAGCCCCACTACTCTTGTTCTTGTTGTAGGTTGCATTTATCATGGGATACGTGCGCCTTTACCTTAGTGTTAGAGGATTTGGACAATAAAAGACTCGAACTTCAATATTACACTTTGGTGCTATATTTTTCATACATCCAGATTAATATTTTTAGTTAAACATTAAACAATTGACTAAGTGACCAAAAGAAATGAAAAAAACTACCTTTATAACAATTTCTTTAAGCTAAAAATTATAAGCTTCAAAAATATCTATAAAAAAGTATTTTCTTTGATCAGTCTATTGCTTTTGTTAAGTCAAGATTACATAAATAAATATAAATTTTGACAATAAAAAATGTTAATATATATATATATATATATATGTAGATATATATGTATGTATGTAAGTAAGTAAGTATGTATGTATGCATGTATATATATATATACACACACACATATAAATAACTATTCCGGTTTTATTTTTTTTTTCTCTTTGTTTGCTTATTTTATTAGGTACATAATTTACATACATAGTTTTTTTTTTTTTTTTTTTTACTAAATATATCATTAGAATTTAAATAACCTAATTCACTCATAATAAAAAGATAATATTTTTAATAATGTATTAGAACACAATATATATTTGAATAAAATTTGTTAAATATTGATTTTGTCATTTTTATCAATTAACTAGTCAATATATAGATAATATTTGTCCGAAATTATTAGAATGGGATAATTTTGTATATTTTTTAAACTTGGGTAGGACAAATTTGACAACAAACTATACCTTAATCGGGCAAAATAAGGGGCTTATTCCACTTTGCACCCCTAATTTTTACTTGATTCTCACTTTGTGCCATATACTTATTTTTTGGATAGATTGCACTTCGAACTCTTATATTTATCCCATTCCAATTTAATTTTCAACACTATTATCAAAGTTTACTGGTAAAGCATTATTGTTAGGTTATTTTGCGAGTTTTAAGTTGGAGCAAAGTTTTGATATTAAAAAAAGGTATTGAATTCAAGCCATATAAAGTCAAATAGAATGCATGAAGTTTGTAATAGGCATTCCTCTTCTTCCATTTCTTTACTTGTAAATATTAGTGGAGTTAAATTCTCTTGGAAAAGATAAGCTTAATTCAATGAGGAAAAATAGCTATTAACACTAAAAAGTTTAAAAATCAAACAACTTAATTAACTTATCTTCTACGATAAACAATGCTTATACGTTGATCCTAAAGCATAAAAACCATATTCTGTAATAAAAACATACACTCCAGTTACAAAGACTATTTTTATTTTATTTTGCTAAATTATTAATTATTTTTATACAAATAAAATTTTCTACCATCTTATTATGAATTTATGCCACAATTTCATATAAATCTAAGGAATTGTGTTATAGTAGTTTGAAATATATATAATAAAATATAATAGTATCTTTATTTGATTAAACAGAGAGTGTTTTAGATATGTCCATTACACTTCATTAAGGACATATTAAACACGAAACTATTTAGAAGGAGAAAAAAGTGGCAGATACCTCAAGAAGGATTGTATGACTAAAAAATATGCGGTTGTATCCTTAAAAGTAGGAAGTTAGTAAGGATGTTCATCTTAACTCGCCGACCCAAAAATTTTGCTAAACTAGTCCATTCTGAATTGTAAAAATTAAGTATTTGAGCCAGTTAATTACACTAGGTCAGATAGCTGGTCAAGTATTACCATTACCGGGTCAGGTAGTGGGTTAGAAATTTACGACTAGCTGAGTACCCAACCGATCCATATATAACAGAGATAATTCTGTAATTTTGTATATTATGGCCTTATATTAATGGATTTTTCTCCCCTTTCCCATTCATTGGGGTATATATGTAATTAGTAGTCTTTTTAATTTTTTTTTTTTAAGTTTTGACAGAAAAATTATAATATTGGACCATATTAGGTATCCGATCATCCGACCTGTTTTGACTGAGTACCCACTTGACCAGGTATCCTATGCATGTAGATCGGGTATCATTTAAAAGGTGTTAACCAAATACATGGCATTTAAAAAGTTTAAGCTTGGGGACTTGTTTAATGGAATACCACTTGCTTGGAAGGATTTCAGCAGCGGTATAGTTGAGGCCATTATAAATTCCGTTCGATTAGTTACAATTTCTTGGAGGGGTTTGCCTAAGACTAGGCAGTTGTGGCCTTGTGGGAAATTGCTTAAGAATGAGGGCTGGGGTTTGCCTAAGACTAGGCAGTTGTGGCCTTGTGGGAAATTGCTTAAGAATGAGGGCTTCATCCTCAGTTTTTCAAACTCATGAAAGCATAGAATGCACAGTTGTTTTGGTTGCATATTGGAATGTTTAGTTGTTTTTCTGTTTGATATAATTTGGAGTGTTAAAGAATATTGATTTTCATCTTAAAACCAATTGGTAATAAGTGGAGTGGATCAGAAACTTATTAATTAGTTTAAGATCTTTTGACTAGTCGATGTGGGATATTTGAACTTTAACACCACCTCTCACACATGACTCGAGTTGAAACAAGAAAATTAGAGGCTTAACCGAAACCAGTGAACATAGATATTGACATGACTAATACCCATGAAGTCAAACCCAATGCCATAACCAGGAAAAGCATTGCCTTGGCAGAAACCCACGAAACCAACACAGAAGAGTCCGGGTCATGTGTGGATGGGTAAAACACATTGCATATTGGAATGTTTTGATGTTTTTCTGTTTGATATAATTTGGAGTGTTAAGGAACATGGATTTTTATCTTAAAATCAATTGGTAATAAGTGGAATGAATCAAGAACTTATTATTATAAGATTAGTTTAAGATCTTTTGACTAGTCGATGTGGGATATTTGAACTTTAACACCCCCTCTCACACATGACTCGAGTTGAAACAAGAAAATTGGAGACATAGCCCGTTGAAACAAGGAAATTGGAGGCAAATCCCAAACCAGTGAATAAAGATATTGACATGACCGATACCCATGAAGTCAAACCCAATACCATAACCAGGTGAAGCATTGCCTTGGCAGAAACCCACGAAACCAAACCCAATGCACAGAAGAGTCTGGGTCATATGTAGATGGGTAAAACACTTGAGGGTAGTTCTGATACCATGTTAACGAACATGGGTTGCCATCTTAAAACTAATTGGTAATAAGTGGAGTAATCCAAGAACTTATTTATTAGTTTAGGATTTTTTAACTAGTCAATGTGGGATATTTGAACTTTAACATGGAGGATATCCTCATTGTAAGCTCTCTCTTATCCCTCAATCAATACAAATTGCTCTTTTACTTCTAAAAAAAAATTGGAATACCATTATTCCGCCTTTCCACCTGAACGGTAAGGATGATTAAATGCATATTTTACGAATTTTAATAGTATTGTAGAGACCCACCCAATAACTAAGAAATCATAAAATCTTCAATGAAGTAATTATTGCATAAGTAACTCTTAGGGAGTTACAATGTGAGATCGCACACATGGGCACGAATTTAGAACTACAAAATTTGTGCATTATGCAATATAATATTGTAACTACCATTCTGAATACTATTTAATGCAGCTGGTGGTGTAAAAGATAATTTAAAAGGTGTAACCATACACATGGCATTTAAAAAACTTAAGCATGGATATTAGTTTAATGGTAAACGAGCTTAGTCAAAAGATCGAGACTGCGGTTAACCGGATTTCAGCCAAATTATTAAGACTAATCAGGGCATACTCGATGTGTATACGAAGAGGGAAATTTTGTATAGTTTGGTCCACTCAACATATGTGTATCTCAATATAATTCTGCAATAAAATCATTTTTCGATCCTAATAAAGTAGTATTTTTCTCCAAATTTTAATGTACTAAAATAAAAACAAATTAGTTGGTAGTTGATAAAGGAAGTTACATACGAATTTTTAATTAAAATAAAAAGAATTAGTTAGATAATATTGGATAATTGATAAAGGAAGTTATATAACAATTAGGAAAAATAAATAAATTACTATTTAATAAGGACATTTTAAGAAAAATATTAATTTTTATATGACATGTCATCAAGTTGACCTAGTACTTTATATATAATTAGATTAGATGATTAAAGATTAATTTAAGAATTATTTCTAACAGCATTATTGACACTATGATTTTGGTAAAGTAAAGGCACATATACAAATTCAATTTATTACTCTCTATCACTTACGTAGGATCATACATAACCACGTGACTGATCGCGATAAGTTTGAGAGGTGAAATAAGTAATTCAATCATACCATAATATAATCAAAGGTTGAAAATTGATGTCACTTTCAGAACTTTATTTTTTCCACAGATTCGTTTCACTTTCAGAACTTCTGATTCTTGAGCCACTATGAAATAAAAGATTCTTCCATTGACTTGGAGATTATAAAAATCTCCAATTATTGCAAATGGAATTAGTCCTTATTGCATTGAGTTCTTTTAGGGAGTTACAGTATGAAATCGACGCACATCTCACTATTTGATTGAAACTGCAAAATTTTTGCATTATTCAATACAATATGAAAATTAATTTACAAAATTACAAATTCAAAATCACTTGTCTAAGTCACTCGTGTGGAAAAATTGTAATAAATCACCAACCTCTTAATTATGAATACTCAATCGGATATCTTTCCTTTTTTTTCTGAATGTAATGACACATTAGTATTGACTTTAGGAGGATAAATTCATCGGTAGATTTACAAACAAAACAAGTTGGTCCATAATTTATATCTACTTTAGACAGTGAAGAAGTACTGTTGATACTAAACAATAAACCCTATACATGGATCCAATATCAACAAATTGAAATTGATGTCTTGGGGAGCAAACATTACTTAAAGAGAAATCAATTGGCAACATGGTTGTTGATTTGGTGACACGTGTAGCCGATAAAGAAAATATAGATATTGTTGATAATGTTGATAATTTCTCTAAATGGTGCTCTTAATCTTTCTCATCAATGGGAGAATCAACAAAGGGACTTGGACAGAGACTTCACTTTTACGGATGATAATGATATCTAGATACAATATTCATTTTTGGAGTTTTATTATTTTAAGTAATTTAAACTCCAAAAACCATTTGATGCAAGTATCATGCACCGACGACCACCTAACAAACATGGATTTTCATTATTGGAATTTCATTATGTCAATTAGCAGAAACTCTATCAAGTTTGGTGTCATTTATAGGCAACCACCTAATATGGAATAATCAACATATTGTAGTTTGATGGCCAACATTTAAAATGACTTGCCGTATCATGATACTATCGGCATGTGGTACATATCGACGCTTATAGAAGGAAGTGTTATGGTAACAAAAAATCTTTATTGATTGAAATAAGCTGGGAAAAATATTTGTTCAAGATCGATAATACATATGGTTCTATTAAAAATTCGATTATGAACGTCGATCCTAAAATTATTGATTGCTATCGATTGATATTCATTAACCTTTATATTAGTTTTTGAGAATAGAAGCACTCCATCAAATCTTTACATGTGCATGAATAGAGTGCTTATAGGGCATCTATTGGTACAAATCGGCTGGCATAGCCGATTACAAGCGTAGTTGCTGATATTAGTTGTTTGTACAACAATTGTTCTAATACTAGTTGTACTGATTGTGTATTATTATCAATAAGTAAAGTAACAAATCGGTGTAGGTATGCCGTTACCAATAGTGCCGATTAGGTGTTATTGTCAAATTGGACCTAACATTGATCTAAGAATTGGTGGAATTAGTGGTGAGGAATATGGGTCAATAACCACGAAATGTAGCATAATTAAAATCTGCATGGAAGCAAATCAGTCCACAAATTGGAATATAGATACTTATGGCTATATGGGTAGAAAAAGAGGAAAAAGTTCAAATTTGAATATGACAGTTGCCAATAGTAGTATTTAAGGGTTGAGAATGCCTATAAAAGACATAAAAATGTCCATGGAAGGGACAATAATAATCAAATGGTTTAGCCTCTCAAAATTTGTAGTTTTAAGTAGTTTATGCAGTTTATTTCTAGTTTTAGGCAGTTTAATTCATTTTAGCAAGTTCGTGTACATTTCAACAAGCATTTTATGCATTCAGCAAGTAGTTAATATATTTCAGCAAGCAGTTTATGTATTTCAGCAATCATTTTTCTTTCTAATTTAAAATTTCCTTTTAACCATACATTTTCTTTCCGATCATTCCAAATTCAAGTCTTTGTACAATAATTTTAAATCCTTGAAGTTTCAAGGTGGACGAATAGCAACTGTTTAGAGGTCAGATTCACATTTCAGCGTACTTTAATTTTTTTTAACACTTCTACTTATGCAATGTCACAGTCTTGACATTTAAATCGGTTTGTTTACCATTTTCATCCTAGCGGCGCAGAAAAATGCATGAAGAGATGCCCTCATACAATATTATGACCATACAATTCCAAATTCTTCCCTATAAATTCATTAAGCTACAACTAAAGTGTACACCAATAGTTCAAGATTTAATTTGATAAGGGATACACAATAAACAGCTAGAAAATTAGCCATGGCAAAAACTTCTCCAGTTCATACCATTCTTGTCATGGTTCTCTTTGCGATCGCCATTGGTAATTTGCTCTCTCTCTCTCTCACTTTCTTTCCCTAACTCTGTACTCCTTATAAACACGGGCATCGTAAGTTAATCATAAGTTACAAATCATTTTCCAAGACTAAAGCGACACAGGTCGCAGAAACATCGAAGACAATGCAGTCGGTAGGAAACTTCTAGAAGTTGTGTTTTGGGTGACAGATAAAGATTGTGAAGAAAGTATTGCATTTGCGTTAGGTAAAGTTACAAGACGTTGCCGATTGAGTCTGGCTAATGGTGTGAGGTTATGCGAGGAGACGTAGTAGTAGCTCGACGGTGAAGAAGAATGATCGTCGTTTATCTATATGAAATAATTGCCTATGCGTTTCCGCGCTATTAGTTTAATTTTCAAACTTGTGTTTTGATTTCTCATGCTATTCATTTTTATCTTTTTAAATTTTGAAATAATACAATTTCATTTAATACTCAAACATTTGGGATGTAATACTGTAATCCTAAGTGTTCCATCATTTTTTATTGTGAATGAACTGGAGGGATCATGCACTAAATGAAGGCTAATTACTTGGAATGTGACTCTTTCCCAAAATCATTGCGTATTCGTAACTGTTTTAAGAAAAATTCTGAAACTTTGATTAATGCATTTTGAAAATGTGAAATTACATGGATTTATCATTTCATTTTCAGGCTTCTTGAGAAAATCCAAGAGCTGAAAATGTAATTGAATTTCGACATAGTAGAAGTCATCATCGTTACACTCAATGACTCTGTAGCTCACTTTTGATCTTTCCTGGAATTGGACAGAAGGGTACTAAAGTTTTGGATAACGATTGCTTTTGACATTTCATTCGCTTTGAGAGATCATCATTGACCATGGAGCTTGAGTTGTTTGGGGAGGAGAAAAAGAACAACAAACTTGTGTAATGCTGAGGAGGAAGCTGATCTAAGATTGAAAGTCTGTAGGTTCTCAAGTGATGGGGTGTTGGAGATGCTGGTTTGATTTCTCCCTTGGAGATGATCTCAATGTCGATATCTGCAGTTTCTTGATTGTTACTCGTGTGCATAATGCAGAGCAGGAGTGCAATAGCTTGTGTAAGATAAATAATTGAGGACACAAATTTGGGTAATTTGTCATTTTTACTTTGACTTACAAAAATTAAGAAATGTTTCAACTTCCCGCTGTACATAGCACGCATTTAAAGTGGAATATTTGTTAAATTTTTTTAACACTATCAAGATTTGGAACAAAGTGGGACACATACAAGAGTCATAAAAGGAGTGCAATGTATCCACAAAATTTAGAATGGTGGTACAAAGTGAAAATTAATCATAAGTTAGGGTGCGACAAGTCCACAAAATTTAGAATTAGGGTACAAAGTGATAATTGATCATAATTTAGAGAGTGCACCCCTAAATAAGTGTATTATATTAACATACCTTGCATTGGTCAATTCTAATAACAATATTAAAAATTAGATTCAAACGGGATAAATCTAAGAATTTGAGATGCAATTTGTCCAAAATTAAAGTATAAGGTGTAACATGAAAATTGACTACAAATTAAGAGCTGCAAAGTGAAGTAAGTCATTTTTACTTGGGCTAATTAATAAACCTTTGCAACCTCGAATTATATGTTTTGACTTTGATAGCTTCACACTAAACTTCCAACTTTAACACTATAGTACCTAAAACTTTATCTCCAACCAAATTGATAACCCTAGTTAATTATAGAAAATAAACAAGCACTTGAGGAGTGGTTTAATAATAAGCCCCACTTCCACATTATATCTCGTATAACTTATATATGATCCTTAAACTGCATTCCTAATTTTAATTTTTGACAAATTACACTCCTATCTCTCAAATTTATTCCTTTAGTAAAATTTTGAGTACTATTATGCAAATTAATAGATGTCCAATTGTGCAAACTAGGCAGTTAAAGACTATACCAAAGTGGCCGGAATGGATATGGTAGTCACCATGTGTCGAAAATTAGAATTGAGGTTGCAAACTAAGAATTGAAAATATGCAAGGAATTAAAAAAAGGAATTAATCGTGACTAACTCCATTGATATAATCCTCCCCTAAATAGGTGTGCAAAATGCATGCACACATAACATCTATCAATTTTAGTAGTGAAGTTAAAAATTGAATTGAAGCAAAATGAATCTTAATAGTTAGGAACACAACGCCTCTAATATTGAAATTAGGTGGTGAAAAGTGAGAATTGAGTATAAAATACATTTCAAAGAGAATAAATTATTTTTTAAATAGTTCATTGATAGAGTAACATGAAAATAAATCAATCATGGATGGATGTTGCACATGACACAAATCAATTCGACTCAAGGTCCGTTAGTAATAGAAGTAGTTTACTTTCCTAGTAACGAAGGAAAAGGGCAAGGCTTTTTCTTGTTCAAATACCTACTTTAATTTAAAACTTTAGTTACTAAATTCATTATCGTTTTCAATTCTGGTCCATTTATTTTCTCTTGATTGTGGGTCCCATAATAATATAGCTATGATTATGTCTAATTTACAACTACATTACCTTATAATTTATATTAAACAAAATCAATATTTAGTTGTCCACAATTACTTGTGAACTTATTATTACAATTGTTATAAGTTTTTTAACTCATATTGATAAAATCAAAGATGAAAAATATCAAAAAGTTATATCTCATAATATTTTTATTTGGTCACCCAAACAACGAAAAACAGTATCAAAAATGGAATTTTTTATGGAAAATATTTTTCTTAAGGAAAACATTTCCCATCCAACTGCCATTGTCGGACAGACGGACCTTAATACACCATTTTCCTAAATCCTTATGTGGTTTTTAGTCCATAAGAAACAAAACAAAGACATCTAAATCTATAATAACTAGAAGGGCTAAATGTCATACACTCCACTAAACTCTGCAAAGTTACTGAGTTTGGTCACTTAACTTTTTTTGTGGCTAAAATCATTGATGGACGTAGCACACGAAATAGAGAAATTTGACTCAAGGTCCACTAACAATACAAGTTGTTTACTTTCCTAGTAGCGAAGGAAAAGAGCAGGGCTTTTTTTAATTCAAATGTCTGCTTTAATTTAAAACTTCAGTTACTAAATTTATTGTTGTTTCAATTCTAGTCCATTTATTTTCTCTTGATTGTGTGTCCTATAATAATATAGCTATGATTATGCATAATTTATAACTACATTATTATATAATTTGTTTTAAACAAAATCAATATTTTGTTGTCACAATTACTTATGAACTATTTATTACAATTATTATAAGTTTTAAAACTCATAAAATTCATAAAATCAAAGATGAAAAATATCAAAAAGTTCAATTTCAAAATATTTTTATTTGATCTCCCAAACATCAAAAAATTGTATCAAAAGTGGATTTTTTTTGTGGAAAATATTTTTCTTAAGGAAAACATTTTACATCCAATCAATCGGACCCTTAATACACCATTTTCCTAAAGCCTTATGTGGTTGTTAGTCCATAAGAAACAAAACAAAGACATCTAAATCTATAATAACTAGAAGGGCTAAAAGTCGTATACTGCACTAAACTCATCAAAGTTACTGAGTTTAGACACTTAAACTGTTTTTTTTTTTTTTTGTATAACATCGTTAATGAAACCCTCCTTCTGTTTATCGGAGCTGTTAGTTTAGACGTTACCTAATGAGAGGCACATGATTTTTGAGGGGCAAAAAGGATCATTAGATTTATTGTTTTCCTTTTTTCTTCTCTTCCTTTCTCTTTTTGATTTTCTTATCGTTTTTTCCCCTGTAACTTCGGCCTCTTTTTCTTCTCCGATAGATGGCCAACATCTTTCCTCTCTTTCTCTTACCTCTAAAACCTCCATCACTTGCCATAGTTAATTGGATCCATCTTAGTTTCTTTTCCATATTTATTTTCATCTTTATTTCTTGGTTGAGTTAATGATATCCTTTGAATGATGCAGAAATGCTTGGAGTGTAGAAGATACTTTTTTCAGAACCTACAAGACCAATGATAGAAGGATCTACAATTACATGGCTGCTTATTTGAACTAGGGGATCTTGATTTTGGAGACTCATGGATCATGTATTTTTTAGGATTTTAGACAACGGTTCATTTTTTAATTTTTTTTAATTTGATTCTTATAATAATTTGAAAAAAATATTGAATCTTTGATTGAGTGGGCTGTAGCTATTAGCCTTAACTAGAATAGAGAATAATCTCATATAACCAATACTTTAGCTTTAACCTGTAACCTATATAAATCAACCAATAATTATTAGAGACATGCACTGCTAACTTACTAATAAATAACGTTAATGGTTTATGTTATTTTGTTCCTCCTACCTAGACATTTCCAATATTTTTTTACTTTACAAAATGTCTTCGCCACTACGCACGATTGGTGAAGACAGAATTTTACCAATTTATCAATTTAGTTATTCTTAACATTCTACAAGTAATTGTTATATTTGAGATATCATGGTTACCTAGCATATAAATTAGGGTAAATCATCGTAAATTCTCATATATTATAATCTTTTGACCCATAATCTATATATTTTTAGAAATTTACCTTAAACTCTTATATGCCTTGTCTCAAAAGGTAAAATGAACAAAAATCATCTAAATTAACGACGTTTAAAAAGCACACGTTTCGAAACAAGTGTTTAATGGAAAATATAATTTTTCCTCAAAAAATTTAGGACAAGTTACTATAAACCCCATGTGGTATGAATTTTGGACCCATAACCCCTATATATTTTGTAAATATATCCCTCAGGTGGTTTGGACTAAAAGGTAAAGCAAACGTATATCATCCAAACTAATCCTATTTATTACACACGAGCCCCTATTGTGAGTTGTTGCCTAAAAATTCTTTTTCCTTTCCAAAAAATTAATATTTTATATCTAACCTACTCTAATTGTTACTTAAATAAACTTATTCTCAAATTTGCTACACTTATCCATCATCAACAGCCAAAGTGCAACTACAAAGTTTTATAAGGTACTTTTTCGAAATTTTATTTTTTTTCTTGCATTAATTTACATATCTTTAATTGTAATAATAAACTAATGTCGTTTTCTTCATTTTTTTTCATCATACAAATCGAAAGGTAAAATGACTTAAAATAGGGAAAAATAAATTATCCATAAGCATTTATTTAAATTACATATGGGGTAAAACTGTAATTTCGACCAAAATTGTGACTTTAAATGATTTTTGTATGTTTCACCATTTAGTCTATGCTAGGGGTGTTTATTCAACTAGTGTTCAACTTTTCGACTTATTTGACTTTGGACTTGAAGAATCTCAAAGTCATCCAGACAAGTCATATAAACCCAAAGTCATTTAAAGTCGGGTTGTTAAATTTGACTTATTCGATCGGTAAGTCGAATAAGTCAAACATAAATTTTATTCCATTTCATATTCTAATTCCAAAATTTAGTACTTCATCCCACAAATTTCATATCATTCCACAAATTCAAAATATATTTTTTGTTTTTCATTTTTTTATTTTTTTATAAAATAGTTTTACTTCTATTATATTATATTTATACATATCTTGATCAAGTATTTTTTTTTTAATTATTTTAATTTTCACATTATCATCCTTATATAATGTGTGTACAAAAATATAATTCATAATATATTATATGTACAAGTTTCAAATAGATTATATGCATAAATTTCCACCTACATATCTTTTTTTGTGTGTGTCTAATATATATGGCCGGGTACAATATATATATATAATGCACGAGTTTGGAGCTAGTATGCATTTATAAGGGCAAATGTTTCTCGCAAATTTTCCTTTTTGTTTATGATTGAGATGTGCATTGATGTAGGTTTTTCTACTAGATTGAAATGAGAATCAAAGATCGTGGAGCAATGTGCACTTAGATTATTGCCATCCCATCTGCAAGAGGTGAATCTTTTATTAGTTTATAACCGATAAATTCTTAGATGAAGTATGTAATTGGAGCAACATGGTCATGGAGCAAATCCTTAAGATCGAGATTGCTCAGGCATATGGTCATTTAACCGACTTTGGAATGGACATGATTGATTATTCCATCTGCCTCTTATTTATTATAAATTGCCATAATTTGGCACAAAATATATTCTTCAAAATGAAGATAAAATAAAATGCAAAGAGTAATTAATACAAACATATTTAACAACCAGATCCCTTAGTCACATAATCATTTAATTACATCTGGAAGTTCAACTTGTCAATAATATTTTATCTATTGAATGTTGCTGATAATTTATTGATGTAAAAGATAATTTAAAAGGTGTTAACCATACACATGGTGTTTAAAAAACTTGAGCGCTTACTTCTGGGGTGCAGTTTAATGGAATACCACCGTCCTCTAGAGATTTAGAATTGTGAGCCGGCTTTTCAGCCATTCTATCAGGATGATTAAAAATCAATTTTATTGAAGAATTCTAATTAGTATTACTGATGTGATTTAGAAGGCACAAACACATATAAGTTCAATTATTACTTTCTAAATCATGATATTTTAGATAACTACGCGCATGAGTGTCGCATTTGATTTGAGAGGTGAAGCGTGTAATTTAAACATAAAGTTTACTCTAGTTTGCACTCTAAATTACAGTTATTAAATCTGGTTCGAGAAGAAACTCGGCAAGGGGTGGGTCAAGGATTACTGTTTCAACTGGCATGTTACTAATCCAATTGCTAGATCACTAATATATATTATTTATCTATATGTAGAACAATTTTAAATTATTAAATACAAGACATATATTAAAAAGTATTTATAAACATATTTATCAAAATTTTAATATATTCTTAATGAATTTCTCTAAATATATATGTAATAGATTAAAATAGTTATGTTTAGTTTCTCCAATATCATAATACCTACCAATGTATGAAACTATGTTTTCATAATCTGTTAAATAGTTACTTTGTGATAATAGTATATTTATAGAAACTTGTGTGTATTTGTTTGTCTATTTCTTGTATATGTACAATTTTAACAAATTTGCCAATTCAAAGTTACAAGAAATACTATGCCTTAAATACAACTTATGTCTTCAAAAGTTTGTTTTAAAATATATATTTTCTCATTGTTTAAAAGATCTGTACGTTTTATTTTGACATAGACATAGTTATTTAAAATTTTAATCAATATAATAACTATGTTAGATTTTATTTGAAAGAGATAAAGTGAAACCAACCAAAAAAAAAAAAAAGAATATAATTCAATAGTTTATAATAAGAACAATAGGAAAACCCAACAATTTCTACGTATGGTGTAGTGGTCTGCCTGTATTTCATAACACAAGCTGGCCTTGTGTTCGAACCTTAGGAAGGAGAATTTTTACCTTCCAATTTTGCAATCCACGGGTCTTAAAAAAAACCGGCAGGGCATCCTATTTTTATAAAATGTCTTTAGGTTTACACGAGTACTAACAGAAGTCTACTCTCTACAAAATGTTAATTTCTACCAATTAACTCATCATTTTGGGGAAAGAACCTTCTCTAAATTAGAATTTGGCTGAAAAGTAAATCAAACTTAGCTCGGTAAAAAATCGTTCAAGATTGATTTGTCAATAATATATAAAGTCAAT
Organism: Cinchona pubescens; assembly: GCA_025175665.1. Taxonomy (NCBI): domain Eukaryota; kingdom Viridiplantae; phylum Streptophyta; class Magnoliopsida; order Gentianales; family Rubiaceae; genus Cinchona; species Cinchona pubescens. The sequence goes on from JANKKI010000109.1 coordinate 566,425, forward strand.
TTTAAAAAGATTTAACATTCGTTAATTTTTATATTCGGCCTAAACTCTACTTGATAAGTTAACAATATAAATTTTTTATATACGTCGACTCGATACATAAGCCAAACTTAAATACAATTACAAATTTATTAAAATAATTAAATAAAGTTATACACTTAAATGTTCAACTTCTTTATATTCATTTACCGTACCTGTATATGCAATAAATGATTCACACATTGACATGGAGATCATAAAATCTCTAATTTTATTGCACATAGATATTTGTGGAATTAGAGTACGAGAGCGACCTACATCACATGTGCAATATTTTAGAACAGCAAAATTTGTGGCTTAAGGTAGAATATATTATAGGAGTACTTTCATTTTGCACCCCTCAGTTCATATATAATTCACACTTTATACTTTTAATTTTAATTTTGGATATTTGCCCCAACTCTTAAACTTTGTCTCACTTCACTTCAATTTTTAATACTATCATCAAAATTAACCTATATCTTTGCTCATGCACACAAAATATTATGACAACATTATTCTACATTTTGATGAATCTATTATGCACACAAAAATATTTCGTAAAATTTTGTAACGGTATAAAAAATTGGATTGAAGTAGGACAGATTTGAAAGTTAAGGATGTAAAATATCCAAAACTAAACTTTAAAATGTAAAGTGAGAATTAGATACAAGTGTAAGGTTGCAAAATGAAATTATCCCTATATTAAAATAAAATTTATGAATTCTTCCCTGTATATGACTCATTCATCAATAGTATATCCCATTAGAATCTATCACGACCAAATGTTTGTCCTTCTAACTCAATATAAACAATATAATAAACTTTTTCTCACATGACTTATTGGCGACATGTCGAATATTAAAGGTAGAGAGAGATGGGTTTGAAAATAAACAAAAAAAATATAATTTTATATTTAATATGTATTGATAATTACGGATATTTATATAATAATTCATATACAATATTATTTTTGTAACTCTCTTGAGAAGAAATAATCAATTATCATATATATACATATATATATATATATATATATATATGCATAAAATGAGGATTTTGAATAAACAAAAATAGTTAAAAATAAGATTTAGGTAAATTCATTCAAGAGAATTCTATAGTCATTTTTAAGAAATTATTCTCTTAACTTTAAGAGTTTGTACAGTACAAGATTTTAAAACACATGATATTGTATTATACAAGTATTTAAAGTATAAGGGAATAGTTCCCTAAAAAGGACTGTAATAATTTTTCATTTATTTATATTTAAGACAGGTAGTTAAGCATTTCATTTTTTACTGTTTCTATTTACTGTGTAGATTTTTTGTATCTATAGTATGTCACATGTTTGTTTTTTATGCCTTTTCACTAAACACCCCTTCCCTATACTTTATAGCATAGATAAGGTTTCATTAGATATTCTAAGAATAGTCTAATCTTAATTGTACTTGGTTTAAGGTTGGGTTATTATTTCATTAACCACAATATGCTTATACTAGGTTGTAATTCCGTGCTTAGCACGGGATAAACTTATGTAACTTGTGAGTGGCGAAAGTGTAATCTAATTAAATAAAAATGGGGAAAAAATAGAAGTAAATAATGAACAATACGTGAAAGTAAAAAAGAGACGTAAAGCTAATCTTATGTAAAAAGACTTACCAAATCAAATAGCAATTTGATTGGAAGATGAAAAGAGCTTTGTACCTAATTTCCGTAATTCTTTCCCTACAGAAAACTCATAATTTTTACGCACTTTATTCCTATAATAGCAATTTGATGGATATAGTGACAGTGATATACATGGTCTCTTATCCACATGTGAAACAACCAACTAATCTCATATGATATTATTATAATTTTGCATTCAGATGGGATGTAAAATAACATAAGAGAAATCAAATATTCAGCCTTCGATAAAAGTCATTTTCGCAAAAATAAAATATAGAAACTTCCATGTCTAACTACAGAAATTCCAAAAAATTCCCCATTTTTACCACATGTATATAATTAATTTTTAGCCATATTTAAATTTAAGTTCTTAAAAGAATTAATAAATAGTTAGGAAATTATTAGGAAATAGTTAAGAATTTGGTTTCCCTCATGCTTGGAACTCCAAGAGAATTATTATCCACCATCATTTTTTTTTTTCGTGCAAATTTCCTTCCAAGATTTAATTAAGAAATGTTAAAAAAAAAATGTAAATATAGATTTATGCCATGCATGTGAAACATAAAAATATGCTAATACTCAATTTTAACATTAGAAAATTCATGTTAGAATCTAGACAAATACAATTCGTAGGATAACTTATATTGTAATTCCATACCCGTACTTATGCAATTGACAACTTATTTTTCTTGTATTTGTATTTTACTTGCTTGGTTGGAGGTATTATAAATATAAACCGTCTACATAAAAAAGGCAACATTATAAAGGAATTCTATCTAGATGTGTTTTTGGGTTGACTAAACTGTAAAAGCAAAATTAGTATTATTTTTTTTTTTTTTGCCAAGAAAGAAAAGAAGTAGAGTTTATATTTACACTCCTGGGGCCGTCGACTCATTTCAAATGGTGCTGTTATTATATTTTACACTCCATTAATGCCCTTTATATGCCAATTTATGAATTGAAAAATTATAGCACCAAAAAGTACAAAAAAGATGATATAACGAAAACCACATAGAAACAAACAACAAACATAATAAAAACTGAAATAATGTAGTTGACTGCTTCTGCTTGTAAAGGATTTACTAGAAGAATACAAATATCTTAAACAAATCAACATAAAATCAAATACTATGCTAATAAATAATAAATCCTAATAAAGAAATAAAATTTTTCCTTACTGCTATTTATCTCTTTAACGTTGCGTTTGGGAGTGATGAATTTTGAAAGAAAAGAAAAGCAAAGAAGGAAAAGTTGAATTTTCATCCATTTAGGAGATTTTTTTTGGAAGGAAGGAAAGGAGAATGGAAAGGAAAATGAAGGATACTGTAGCTGCAACAGTAAAAAAGTTTTCCTTCCAAATTAGAAGGAAATGGAAGGAAACTTACTTTCAAACATGCTAAAATTTTAGAAAATATCAACTTTGTTCTCAAAAGACAACATAATAAAATTTTATTTACTTTCATATCCCAAATCATTTCATTTCTTTTCTAAACTCCCAAACAACATCAAAATCTACTCCTTTCTCTTCTCTTCTCTTCCTTCCTTCCTTATTAACAACTTTACCTTCTTTTCTCTTGCTTTCTGAACTTCCAAACTTAAGATCTTAAACATCTATTGAGCTATTAATAAAACTTCTTTTACACTGGATAACATATCAGCAACAATGAATAAATGAACAATAATAGAAAAATTGACCTTTCAGAAGCAATTGAATGATTACATAGGGCAGGTATCAAGATCCTAAAGATTTGTTAGGGTTTTAATAGATTAACAAGACGTTGAGTACAAGTATTTTTTTTAGAAAATTTTTGTATGGATGGAGTTCATGACACTCTATATCAACCCACATCACCCATTTATACTGTTGTGAGATACGATAAAGTGATATAAATTAACGAATTCATAACACTATATCATTGATTCGATCTATATAAAAAAAATTTTATTTCTTTAATATTTTATAAAGCACTTGAATAGTCCTTCAAAACCCACTTATTTTAATTGGCAAATATTTAGGTAGACTCGGTGTTTACCCCCCACTTGTAGACCCTGTAGTGTAGATTAAATTTTAGAGAATATATGATATCAGTTGATACAAGCAAGAGTACTTTTAAAATTTAATCCCGACTACAAGATCTACAGATGGGGCCAAAGACCGGGTCTATCTATGTATTTTCTATTTTAATTTATCAAGTCCTCACAATTTTCAAGAAAATCGTACGCCTTTCCGTCATCAACAACAAAGTAACAAACAATTTAGGCTAAAAACTTCAACCACAGAAGATTATTGATTGTATCGGGTTCATTAGACTAAAAAGTTTATGTCACAAAAGATTGTTGATTGCATTGGGTCTGCTGACCCATTCTAATTAGACTTTACTCCATTTTACACTCTTTAATTTATATCTGAGTCTCACATTGTACCGTATGCATATTTTTTGAATATATTATATCCTGAACTCTCAGATCTTGCCCATTTCAGTCCAATTTTTAACATAGTTATCAAAGTTAATATACATTAAGTAAGTGTTTACTATACACTTGTTTTGAGGCGTGTTGCACCAATAATTTTAATTATGACTAGTTCGACTTTGCACCCCCTAACTTATCCACAATATCTATGAATTCCCACTTTGCAACCCGAATTCTAAATTTTTGGATACATTTTACCTCCAACTCCTATATTCATCCCACTGTAGTCCAATTTCTAATATATTTAATAAATTTGACGAATGTTCCACTTTAGGTGCATAGAATCCACGATTAGAATATCCGTTAACTTTGATAATAATTTCAGAAATTTGACTGAAATGGATAAATTTGAGAATTCAATGTGCAATATGTCAAAAAAAAAATAAGTATAGAGTACAGAGGATCAAGTGAGAACAAGTTAAGGGTTTATCATAAGCCCTTCTAATTATTATCATCCCTTTCCCGCATTAACATTCAAAAGTACTTTAGGGCCTTACTTCACTTTATACCCCTTAATTTATACCTGATTCTCATTTTGCAGCTTATACTTATTGTTTGGACATATTGCACCATGAACTAATAGATGTATCTCATTCAGTCCAATTCTTAATTCCGTTACCAAACTTAACGGAAGGTAAGTAAGTGTATACCTATACGCTCTTGTTCGGGAGTGTATTGCACTAATTGTAGTAGTCATGATTAATTACTCTTTGCACCCCTTAACATATGATCAATCTTCACTTTACACCCCCAAATCTAAATTTTGGATACATTGTATCCCTAACTCTTATATTCGTCCCACTTTGTTTCAATTTTTAATAGAGCTAAAATTTTGACGAATGTTCCATTTCGGTGCAATGGTTAGAACATCCGTTAGCTTTGGTAATGGTGTTAAAATTTGACTAAAATGGAAAAATTTTAGAATTTAGATTGCAATATATCCAAAAAAATAAATATAGGGTACAAGGCGAGAATCGAATACAAATTAGAGGATGTAAAGTGGAATAAGCCCTTAGTTTAGAAAAACCTTTGTAATGATTCTGCTCACATGCATAAACTCATTCCAATCACGTACTCTATCTAAAAATTCATCGATAATAAACTGTCCCTTAAACTCACTTCTACATATGAGATTGCAAGAATATTAGGGATAATTGTTCGATGATTTTTTATTCCATTTTTATTCTAGTAACAAAAACTACATCAGCACACAATCATCAACAAAATGGAAAATTGCAAGAAAAACATTTGACTCCTTAATACTTACATACTAGCAAAACACGGATAGAAAAAAAAAAAAAACACACACACACACACACGCACACACACACACAAAACGTACCTATGCTATGGACATACATATAAGTCGTATTTTTATAGCAAGAAATTTTTTATTGATATCTAGTTTTGAAAAGATGAAGAAAATGAAAAGAGACCAAAAATTACAATTAAATTCCTAAATATATTAGTGGAGGTTGAGGTCAGGACATGGAGGGCAATTTTTGTGTAGATGAACATTTTGAGAGACAGCCTTATACTTAACATTACACATGGGGAAACAGTATTTACTTTTTTAAAAGGATAAAACATAAAATTTTAAATTTATATATAGAAAATATTACGTCTTTATAAATTTTTTTGGGTGAGTGCGCTGCCGCTTCACACTAGATCCGCTAAATAGTTATACCATATCACGAAGTTTGATCATGTTGTAGCTCTAATTTAGGGATGCTTAAATACATCAAATTTTATTCGCGAAAATTTGTAGTCTAAATAAATTACTAACATAGAATAAATAGAAAGATAAAAAATTACAATGGGAATGATACACAATAAACCTTAAGCCCAACAAGTCTACGTCAATGTTTTCAAAACTGGACCGAGCATTGAATCAGTGGCCTGTCCGATTCGTGGTTCAATCGGTCTGACCGGTTGAATAGACAGTTCACTATTTTAAATTTTTTTAGGTGGTATAATTTAAAATTACATAAAATATAGTTTAAACTATTCTATTAGTCCTTACATTACATATTTATATTTATTTAATCCCTCATTTTTAAAATGATGATTTTTAGTCCCTTACAAATGTAAAATGTCGAATTTCGGTACCTAGACTAAATCCCGAACACTTTTTGGTCTGAATTAATCGTGTGTTGTTTACCACAAAATGACATATTTTTTGAGTAAAATTTAGGAACTAGTTTTTCCTTTCCAACACATTGTTCTGTCTCAGATTAGATTATAAATTCATTGAAAAAAATTTTCCAAAGTCAGATATTAAAATAAATTTAAAGACAAACGAATTGCTAATCAATCACTTACTTCATATCTTTCGCACTCATAAAACATTCTACTCAGATGAATTTATAAATTTGTCCTAAAATTTGTAGTCTAAATAAATTACTGACATAGAATAAATAGAAAGATGAAAAATTACAATGGGAATGATACACAATAAACCTTAAGCCCAACAAGTCTGCATCAATGTTTTAAAAACTAAACCGGTCATTGAACTAGTGATCTGTTAGGTTCGCGATTAAACAGGCAGTTCACTATTTTAATTTTTTTTAGTGTGGTATAATTTAAAATTACTTAAAATATATTTCTATGAAATCCAAAATAGAAGAGTTTAATTATATTTTGAGAATTCTGTCCTAATATCTAAAATTACATAATCAAAATTCTAATAAGAAAAATAAAAATTGTATGTAAACAGAATGTAAAAAAGATAAAAAAAAAAGTTAAAATAATATTTTGGCTCATCTGTGTTCATTTCTTTGCCATTTTGGAGTTTACTTCATTATTTTTTTATTTTTCTCTTTATTAAAATTATTTTTTATTCTGAAATTTAAAAATCTCTTAAAACCAGTTGAACCAGTTTACGATTTTTTCGGTTCTGTCGGATTTTTTATACAGACTGGATATATAAATGGACCAGACCAGTAGACCTTTCGGTTCACGATCTGACCAATCGAACCGACCGGTCCGGTCCAATTTTCAAAACATTGGTCTACATCCCAACATCTTTAAGCCCAACAAGTCTACATCCCAACTGCAACACTACAGGATAAATGAGGCTTTATTACATCTATTAAATATAGTGACGACACGAAATCTCGTCAATAAAGGGTGTTATTAGTGACGACTTTTGACTTGGTCACTACAAAATGGAAGGATTTTCCTTTTAGTGACGAGAATACAAAAAGTCGTCACTAAATAGTCATTATGCCATCACTTAAAGACTAAGCGAAAAATTGCGCGAAAATATCTAGGATTTAGTTACGATATTTTGTTGTCACTAATATTTTCAGTGTTAGTGACGATGTTTCATCGTCGCTAATATTTTAAGAGTATTCTAGGATTTAGTGAGGATTCTCATCATTGATATTTTTAGTATTAGTCATTGGTTTTAGTTATCAGTATTGATTTTACATATAGAAAGTAAATAAAAAATTTTTACTGTGGGTTTTGCTGGACACAATTGAATCCATGATTAATAGTTTGAAGTATAATTCCCAGCATACTCTTAAAATATTATTCTATAAAGAATTTCACTGTGTTATTTTAAATGTCTCTTATAACATCTAGAATAATGACATAATGAATCTCAAATAGAGGATTGTGATGTAAGTACCGTATCTGTCTCTTATACACATCTAGTAATGTGTATAAATCTTAGCTACAACATGTCTAATGACAACAAGTATAATGCCACTAAATTCTGGCTTATATGGAAACTTGGCCTGTTATGATGGCCCCATCTAAATTCTAATTGGGCTACCAAGTACCAAATTAATATTTTGTTACAATTATACACATCCTAATGTGTATAAGAGACAGCCTAATTTGACTATCTTAATGGGTCAATACCCAATATATAAATTAATGTGTTATCTACCGACTTGTCCAACTATATAGTAAAAAAGCCCAAACAATTTGTTCCCACATAACAGGCCAATGTATGCATGTATGAGACAAATAGGCCATTTAGTTGGCTTGTGTTAGTATGTTGTAGCCCAAGTGGGTAGATAACACATTAAGATATATATATATATTGACCCATTAGATAACAAATTAGGAAACATAATGTAACTAATTGGGTTTGGTACTTGGTAGCCCAATTAGAAGTCTATAGATATTATTATCTTAAGATGGTTTCCATATAAGCTTAATTTGGTGGCTCATAAATTTATTATGTGATACTTACGTTTAATCAATTTTCTTTGGACTCTCCAGTATTCTAATTTTGTCCTAAAAATTTAGTTAATGCATGATATTTATTTCTATGAAGTGCATTATAAATTATACTAATGTTAGAATGATTTTCATAATTCTTTTTGGTTTGTTAATTAATTTGTTAGTAAATCATTATTTAACAACATGTTCTAATTTGAGTCATAACTATTAATTTAAAATAATTGCAACTTCCCAGTTTAATCTAAAAACAACGTGTTTCTTTTTTGGTTTGTTAATTTGATACTTTGTAAGAAAGATAACAATAAGTATTTTATTCCTTAATTTCACATAAACAAACTTTTACATAGACAATGATTTACCAACAAAATTTTAGTACTTCATTAACAATTAGTACTGTAATTATTATAATATTTTTGTTTTATTAACTCAGAAAAACATATTTTTATTAAACAATAAGTATTCAATTGACTTATAATTACTTATTTACTATTTTTGCAAGTATTTAGTACAATAAACTTAATATTTTTGTATTTATTAACTCACAAACTGAATGATGCACATAGGCATCTTTTAAGTAGCCTAAGTAGGTTACTACAGATGCAATGAAGACCACCATTGGTACATCCACAAAAAAATACTAAGAGCATCTGTATTGCCCTACGATATATTGCCACTACGGAGGGGGGTCCCGGGGGGTGTCCCCCCTGGGCGGTGAGGTTTAACATCAAATTTCAAATTAAGAACTTTACTATTAAAAGAATCTATCCAAATTAACTATTATTGATCTTTTGACCAAAGTAATGTACCACACATTAACCCGATTGCGGGTTAACCTACAATAAATTCATACACTTTTATTGACCTTCATTTTATTTATATATTTAATGAAACCAAATTTAATTTCAAATTAAAATATTTTATCAAAATATAATTTTGAAATTAATCACATTCGATACCATTCAAGATGAATATTAGAGTCTAGAATATCAATATTATCATAAGGTTAAGAAACATGAAAAATATCAATATATTCTCCACATTCTATATAACTAATTAATTTACACAATATGTTAAAAAATGTGAGGTTTAACATCAAATTTAAAATTTGCACATTAACCCGCAAGCGGTTTAATGTATTGACATTTTTACACATTAACCCGAACCCGAACTAGAACCCGGTCCTTGACCCGAATCAGAATTCCGCATCATATGCATCGCTGCAATTGGAAAACGATGTGGTCGAGACTCAGAAAGTGAAGATCGAGTCAGAGTCTCGATTTCTTCGACGAATCCACCTTTTTCCCTTCCTCCTTCACCCTCTTAACAAAAAATCCCCTAACTTCTTCTCGGCCCACCATCTTCCTTTAAAACACCGCCATCCCACACTGCTTATTACACTGCTTCATTAACTACTTCAACCCTCATCTACCACCATCCGCCCTCTTGCACACACCCTTTTTTCTTCAAACTTCCACCTGATTCATACCACCCACTCAAACCTTTACCCCGATTCACACCATCCCTTGAAGCCATACCACCAATTTCGAATTATACAGGTAACTCCTCAAGTCACTGCTGCCGCCACCACATGCAGGTAAAATCCCTCTATGATTTGTACTAATTTTAAGTTTCAAGCCACACCCCCCTTCTTGAGTTAGGGTTTTTGATTTTGTTATGTGTGATTTTTAGCTATTTTTGTACGAATTTAAATTTGTTAATCCTTGTCCGAATTTGGGTAGTTGGAGGGATTATTTTTTTAGATCCATTTTTTTGTGAATTATCCAAAAAAAAAAAAAAGTTACCATAGGATATTTTATAGAATCATTTTTAGAGAATTTGCTGGAGAATGTACTTCAAATAACATGCTCTGGATTCATTTGGTCTTAGCTTAACCAGAGTTACCCTTATCACCATTTTTCTTTTCCTCTAGTTGAGATCTGATTATGTCATACAACCTTAAACAGAAGTTACGTACTTGATTGAGTTCTCTCTACTTCGGCATTGTGTTACTGTCACGAAATTTGATTTTGAATCAAAAACTTGAAATGAAGGTATTGTAGGAATTTCTTGATTCCTCTACCATTTGCTGATTTGAATCCTTCCTCTTCCTATTGAACTTCTATTTAGTATATTGATGTTATTTCTGCATATTCAAGGAGACAGAGTTCATGATATTTATGTCTAAGGCAGTTTGCTTTTTGGATACTTGTGTAGTCTTTAAGGAATTTATTGGTGAACACTTGTATGTATTAGACCTTGCTTCCGTGATCACTTCACGCATGACTAAGGTAGTCGGATGTGTGGTTCTAATTCATGGATTCTGTGTATTTCTGGCATAGGCTTGTAGATTTTGGAAATGGTGTATCTTGTTGTCCAGTAGTAATTAAAATGTCAAAACAAGCAATAAAAAGTTTTTCTTGCAAGTGTTGTGGTTGTTATATTTCCTGAACCTCCCGGTGAATATTTACTAATTACAAATAATGATGCCCATTATTGGAGGAACTCTTTGTGACTGCTAGAGCTTGTGAATTCGTGACAAGTAGCTTCTACACAAAATAACATTGTAAGTGCTATTAAATAGTACCTTTATAATTATACCAAATTTTTAGCAAGTAATTGATTATTTTACTACAAAACATGAGTTGATGATAGGAATTTAGTTAAGTTTTTTTGTGTTATATTATGAAGATGTCCATGGAAAGATGTAAACATGTTTTAGTGATGATTTTCCATCAATATGTGAAAGTGCCATTTTTTGTCTTTATTGGTTATTGAATGTTTGACTTCATTAATTTTGAAGTTATTGAACTTATACAAAAATTGTTTTATGTTTCGAAGTGTTGGAATGAAATTAAGTTTTTTAATTAGTTTAGTGGCTAATACTGCATATTTAGTGGTTGATTTTAAGTAAGTTGTCTAATTTTTAAGAAAATCATATTTAGGATATGGACAAGAGTTGGATGACAATTGACAATAGGAGGGACGAGCGATATGCATTGGGTCTTCAGGGGTTTTTAAAATTTGCATATTCTAATAAAGATTAGTCCACTAAAATTTCATGTCCTTGCAAATCTTGCAATAAACAACTTTCGTAATCAATCAAAAGGAATTGTGGAGCATCATTTGATGGTGCATGGAATTAGTAAAGATTATGTTACATGGGTATATCATGGTGAGTCATATCAAGATGATTCAGATGAGGAGCATATACTGCATGAAGGGTTCCATGATGAAGATGAGGATGATGACCTAGATGGCATATTAAATGACCTTTCTCGTGCTAATTGTGGAAAGGGTTGGCAGGATATTGGTTGTTCTTCAAGTGATCTGTATTGCAAACCAGATGCATATTTAAGATTGTTAGATAATGCTAAACAACACCTTTACCAGGGTTGCAAGTCATTCTCTAAATTGTCATTCATCGCCTCTCTACTTCACCTAAAGACCATGAGTGGTTGGACTATCAAATCATTTGATGGTTTTCTTGAAATTTTCATAAAAACTCTTCCAAATAGTGCTTCTGTGCCTAAATCTTTCTATGAATGCAAAAAGATCATTCGACATTTGGGGTTCAAATATGAAAAAATGATGTATCATGCATGCGTGAATGATTGTGTTCTCTTTCGTAAAGAATATGCATCCAATACCACCTGTCCTAATGATAAATGCAATGAGCCACATTTTAAGGAAGAAGGTCACAAGGTGCCTAGAAAAGTTCTTCGCTACTTTCCTCTAAAACCAAGGTTGCAAAGATTGTTTGTCAATGATGAGGTAGCGAATGATATGAGATGGCACAAGGAGAAGTGTGTTGATGATAATAACATCATGAGGCATCCGGCTGACAGTGAAGCATGGAAACATTTTGATAGAGTTCATTCTTCCTTTGCTCATGACCCAAGAAGTGTTAAGCTAGGCCTTGCGACTGATGGATTCAACCCATTTGGTAATCTTAGTAATGCTTATAGTATATGGCCTGTTTTCCTTGTCCCTTACAACCTGCACCCTTGGAAGTGCATGAGAGATCCTTTTATCATTATGTCAATGTTAATTCCAGGACCTAAATCACCAGGAAAGGATATATATGTGTATTTTCAACCCTTGATTAATGAATTGATGAAAAGGTATACACAATTTGATTTATTTTACATGAAATCTTCTTTCATATGTTTTTGCCCTTAACAAATATGTATTGAAATTGCCACAGAGGAAGGTTGAAGGCCAAGATGTTTCTGCCATTGATGCTTATAGGATGGCTCATTTCTCGAAAAAGAAGAGCAAGATGGTTAATGATAAGGCTAGTGCAATATTGGTGAGTACTTAGAGTTATTATTATATAATCAATTGTTATCGCCGAACATGTTAAGATTCATACTAAAGTTTTTGGGATTTTTTTGTACTTTTTGTTGTCAGGAATCTTGCTTAATTTAGTGGCTAGGATATGCTTTATTTATGCTCTCAGCTCCTATGTATATGTATGTGTATGTATATATATTAGCTTTACTGGAATTCTTTCTTGTTATTTGGTTTTTGTTTCACCCCTTCATCTTTTCTTCCATAGCTAGATAAGGTAACCGTAATTCAGCATATCTTTTCAGCATTATGTTCGCTTATCATTATGCTTGTGTATACTAGACAATTGAAGAAAAATTAGGCTTATTTCTGTCTGTCTCATAAAAAGAAGTTCCTTATCTGTCTTGGTTGCCTATCATTTTTTGTTTTCCTTATTGAATTTGGTATTTGTTTAATAAGTCCAGTTGTCATACTTTAATCGACCTAATAGATTTGTTAATTAACGTATTTTCTTTTTTCCATGTGATTCATCTTGCAGTGAAGCTCACCAACAAGTAAGCTTATTTGGGAAGAAGTGTAACATTTTTCTTGCCCATGCTTTTGATGTTGCAGGCCTTGTTTGGCTCTTTTGTACTGCTGAATTTATGTTAGTTATATTTGAAGACATAGATATTGTAATCTAGTAGGTGTTGGAACTTATAAATACTTGACTATTATAGTTATTTGGCACTCTTTTATGCTGTTGGACTGTGATTATGACAATGAAATCCTATTTTAAGGTTACAGTTTAGTTTTATAATTAGATTTTAGTAAAATGTCAATGTGTTTTTTTGGTTTTGGCATTGTTAGTAATTAAATTTCCAAGGAAAATTGCTTATAGGTCTGAAAAACTTGTGACCAACTTCACTTGTCACAAAAAAGTTTGAGAAAGTCCTCACTAAATATGTTGATCAAACACATATTTAGTGATTACTTTTAGTCGTTGCTAAATGTATTGACCGAACACATATTTAGTTACTCATCTCCTGTCATCACAAATGTCGTAACTAATTATATTAACCGAATACTTATTTAGTGACTCCACCGTCATCACAAGTTGTCACAAAATATTGTCACTAAATGCGTTGACCAAGTACATACTTAGTGACGTCATTTGGTCGTCACAAAATGTCGTCATAAAATATAGCATTTAGTGACGACGCGCCATATTTAGTTACCATTTTTAAGTGCCTTTTGTGACTACGTATACTCGTCACTATTTAGTGACGAATATTTATCGTTGCTAAAAACACTCATTCAGTGACGACTTTGAATTGTCGTCCACTATATGGCTTTAGCATTGAGCCTTTAGCCACGCACAGTGACGAGATGAATTGTCGTCTCTAAAGTATTTTAATGACGACTTCTTAACTTTTTGTGATGACTTGGCATGGTGACTAAAACTCTATTTTCTTGTAATGAATTAAGTATTAAACAAAATACATAACATCCCAAAAACAAAAAATTAAGTCTCAAGACAAAATACATAACAGGGCTTAATGGCCTTAGACAAAATAATACAGCACAGCAAGTTTTACATCCCAAGAAAATAATATACGAGAAAAACATCCATACTTAATTATGAACCAAAAAGCATTTATCTCTTAACATGGATGGTAGAATCCGTATGGCTCTTGTTTTTGCAATAAAACTCCTTTATTGTACAGCATTGACCATAGGATGCTCCTCTGTTATGCATGATCAAGATTTCAAGACAAAATCCAAATCAAGATTTCATCTTTCCGCAAATGCGAATAATAGAAAAAAAAAAAAAAAATCCTAAAATTATAAGTACCCATGATAGTATGAACCAAATTTACAATACATAGAACAAATAAACCAAGATCTGGGAAGATCTGAGACGTGAGAAATCTTAAACTTACTAGATTTGAGATGAGAGATCTGATAAAAGGAGGCTTCTTTCTCCTTCCTAAGTTCCTATGACTGTGAGGACTAAGAACTGAGAAGTGAGAACTGTGAGCACGATAACCGAGTGATGCCTACTCGAGAGGTGGTGGCCGGAGAGGTAGAGCAGAAGAGAGATGGTTAGCTAATGAGTAAGAGAGAGAAAGAGACTAAGTGGAGGCACGGAGAAAGACTCTGCGGTTGTGAATAAGAGAAAGCAGAGTCCAAGTGAAACCCTAAAATGCAAATTTATAAATTTATCTCTGAAATAGATTAGATCGGGTATTCGGTAAGTTTCTAACATGAGACCCGCAACCCTACCCTAAATTTTAGTAACTCGACCCGGTTACTGAATATTTTTGTGCATCCTAATTTATGTGATAATTATTAATAATCGAGATTATTACATGAAGTTCCAAAATACATCCTCAGTCATCAAATCCCCAGTAGCACGGGATGTTATGGTATTAAAACATTTAAGATTTTTGTATTAAAAGAAAATCCTGTTATTCCTTTTGTCTTTAGGAACCTATTTTGTATTTTTGAAAAATTTTGGGGACCCATTTTGTACAATTATTATAGAATTTGCAATTTTGTTTTTCGTATTCTTTTAAGTAAATAGCCACTTTACACGAACGTGGCCATTGCTATTAAAAATTTTAATTTTTCGTTAATTGTCTTAATTTTGTTCAAATTCGGAACATTGGAAACTAAATTTGTTTTATCTGAAATGTAGAGGATTAGTTTATTGAATATCCAAACAAGGGAGACCAAAAATGTATTTTTCCCTAATATAGGTGATATTTTGTATCCCACATATAGAACCCAAATAGAAAATAATAATAAAGACCGAAGGTGTAAGACAAATTAAGCCAGTGATAAACTTAGAATAGCAACACTCTTTTATTTGCTTGATTAGATACAAAGATGTAGCTTTACAGGGTAATTAAGGGCGGAGTAAAGTAGTCGTACATCCGCAGACTCCCATAGCTATCACTAATTACAACATCTCAGCATTTCCCTTCCTCCTTAAATAGCGAATGATACCAATAAAAATGAAAAACGCACACATAGACACATTTTCAGGTTCATGGATCGTACCATAAACAACTGAAAATAAATAACAATAATAAAAACGAATATCATCATGAGAAATTAAAACACACACATATTATATATAGACTGAAACTGAAGCATTAGGCGGCAAATAGTTGCATGTCGATAATCATTCTTCAGCATTCGAGTACTAGAGCGGCTCACAAATGCCCACAACACTACCCTGAAGAAGGCAATGGCCTTTAACCAAGTGCGCCAAAAATGCCTGACTGTCTAGACAATCTTGATCTGTCTTACAAGGAACAGTGAGTTGAAGAAGCTTTCTTCCCACCATTGTGTGGTCCACGACGTTTCCTCGACCCGTATTGCTTCCATTTTTGGAAATGATAACGCTGCAAATGAATTTTTATTTAATTAGATTAACTTAATTGTGCCAGGCTGCCATGTTAGAGAGAGAGTTGAATTAATTACCAATGGCTATTGCGATGAAGAGAACCACGACCATAATAGATTGAACTGAAGAAGTCTTCACCATTATTATTGTTAATTTGCTTGCTGTTTACTTGATCTGATCAAGTAAAATCTTGCAAATGTTGGGGTGGTGGTATACTTTTGTAGTTGCTTAAAACTGAATTTATAGCGAAGAATTAATTGGGATCCTAGTTATAATATTATTATTGCATACAGCACAAAGTGATGCAATCCGAATGGTAAATAATATAAATTTAGTGGTATATTTTATTATTTCTAATCAGTCAAACATTGAATTATTGGGATGCATATATTGTTGCTAAAGGCGTCGAATTTATTGGGTTGAATTCAGAATTTTAGTTATAATACATACACATAAGCAGCATTTTTTTTTTTCTTCCTTTTTCTAGTTCTAAAATAGTGCCCATGTGAGTTGGTCTCAATTTTTTTAATTCCCCAAAGGATGATATGCAATAATTGGAGATTTTATAATTATAAGTCAACGGTTAATAGGATTCTGAATACAATTGCTCATATGTTAGCCCGTAAAACTAAGGATGTTTGTCATTTTCTTTGGCTTAGCCCACCAGAGTGGATTTGTAATGCCTTACAATCAGATTCTAATCAATCTTAATTAAAGTTGATACCGTTTTTTATTAGAAATAAAAATATGCAAGTCAATGGTTGGATCTTTTATTCTAATTCAGCAATAGATTACCTAACGATGGAATGGAAATTCGACAATTTTGTTGAGAGAATCATTTCTTTAATTTTAAAAGTTGGTACAATATTAATTTTTAAAACACATGATATTATACTATACAAACCTTTAAAATATAATGATATAATTTTTTCTAAAGGACTGTAGAATTTTTACATCCAATATAAGAGACAGTGAACAGAAATATTCTTCATTTTAAATAGGGACGAGTATGGAGGGGGAGGGGGCTTAATTTTTGGTTTCATGTTGATTCTAGTTCTCAAGGTGAATGGTAAATAACAAAGTTGCACGCCGTAGTTTTGGAAGTTACAACACCTTTTTACCGTTTAACTGTATTAATGAGGCCACTATGGTGTAACTAAATTACATGTTTCTCTTCTGAAATAATGCGGACACACGTCACACACTCAATTATTTATAATCCCATGTGGTATAGAGCAATTGAGTAAGTTTTTATATGTTTGTAACCTCTAAAATTTGCAGCGTACATAATGCCTAATAGAATTCTTAAATAAATTAACTATCATTCTAATAGTTTGGCTGCTTAACTGTATTCTCAATTTCTTGGCCAAGGTTGTATATATATTCCTTTAAACTGACCCCCATGCATAAGTATTTGATGTATCATGCGTATGACTAACATTATCTTTTACACTCGATCTATATACCAGCAGAATTTAGTAGTAAAATATCAATGACAACTTGATGGCAATTAAATGACTATGTGGTTGAAGGATGAGGACCTTAAATATTTGTTTAGCTATCAACGATATTTAATAGATAAAACATCACTAACAATTGAGTTTCTGGAGGTAATTAATTGAGAATTTGGCTAGGGGATCTAGCTTTTAAAGATATGTTGAATCAATATTAATAAGTTATAAATCATATAAAACTTCTTTTACACTCATAATGTATCATATAAGTTATCAATCGTCATTAATTAAATGACTGTGTGGTTGAAGGAACAAAATCTTAAATATCTGTTGAGCTATGAACGACATTTAATAGATAAAATATTATTGATAATTGAATTTTTCAGAGACAATTAAAGGACCATTTGGCTATCTAACCTGTTTCTTAAAGATGTGTTAAGTCATTAATTAATAAGTTATTAACTATATAAAACTGTTGGGTATGCCTTGTATCTTTTGTTATGTCCCGACATTGGTTTAAGAAGAGTATTTCTCTCTCACCCAATCCTTATAAATTAAGGATCTTAATTAATTTGCAGATGTACCAAGCCAAGAGAGGTTTAGTGGGCTTAACCATCCAGCCGATTTGATTAAGTTTATTGTTATAGTTCTCTTTATTTATATTCGTTAATATTTTCAAGGGTTTATTAAGTAATTTTGTAAATATCCGGAGTTTCGATCCTAACAAATCTTTGTGTCCCTTTTATTGTTATATTTCTTTTTATTTATATTCGTTAATATCTTCAAGGACTTATTAAGTAATTTTCGTAAATATCCGGAGTTCCGATCCTAACAAATTGGTATCAGAGCCGGGGACCCGAGTTAAGCCGATTTGATAGTAACAAAGTTTTGGGTTGTGAAATTTTGAATCATGGGTTACTCATTGGCAAGTAATTTCTTCTTGGTATTGGCCGTTTTGTTACACTCTTCTTTGTGTATAAGACGTTTGAGCTTCCGAGTCGTCCGTTTGGTATTGCATTGTCATGAGAGCCTATTTTGTGGATGAAGAGTGGACTTGCGTGAAGTACAAATTTGGGACTTTGTTGGAGAAGGTGGAGTAGCGTCGATCCACTTGTAAATCGAGAATCTGGGTTATTGAGCTTTTGTGGAGAAGGTGGAGAATTTCGTTTGTGAAAATTTGTCATTTTACGAGGATTTATTATGCGATACAAGTCAAGGTGGAGATTTGTTGGGCATGCCTTGTATATTTTGTTTTGTCCCACATTAGTTTAGGAAGTGTATTTCTCTCCCACCCAATGTTATAAATTAAGAGTCTTAATTAAGGTTTTAAGTGCACCAAGCCAAGAGAGTTTTAGCCAGTTTTCAGGGTCTTTATGACCATCCAGTTTTTTATCTTATTTGGGTTCTCTTATACACATGTTATAATGTGCATATAGCCCATTTTGTGGAGGTCTCTCCAAATTTGTAATCCTCTTAAATTAGTGGATGTTTTCCCCTTCGCCCGTGGACGTAGGTCGATTTCCTGACTGAATCACGTAAATCTTTGTGTCGAATGACCGAACCACGTAAATTTTTGTGTACCTTTTATTGTTATATTTCTCTTTATCTATATTCGTTATTATCTTCAAGGGTTTATTAATTAATTTTCGCAAATATTCGAGGTTCTGATCCTAACAAAAACTTCTATTGCACTCAGTAATATATCAGCAACATTTAATAAATAAAACATCATTGACAAATTGATTTTCTGAAGCCAATTTAATTTCTTCATTATCTTTGAATAGTTAATAGATAAAATCTTGAGTTGTTGGGATGCATATTGTTGCTGAACGCTTCGAATTTACAGATGAGACATCAGAATTATAGTTATATTATATTGTATAAACAACAAATTGTTTGTAGTTCTAAAATAGTAGTATAGTGAGTTGATCTCATTTTTTTAACTTCTCAAAGGATGATATGCAATAATTGGAGATTTTATAATCCCCAAAGTCATATGGTACAGATCTTTTATTTTAATTCTGCCATTAAGATTGCATGACGTTGTAATGATGTTTAAACATTAGTTGCTTGCAAGCTCAAATATCGAAATGATACGGGAAGAAGAGGACGACTGCTCGAAGTATGGTTATCTCGTAGATGTTCGATTCCTTTAGATTGTTTTTGGATAAATGGATTTGGGAACGATTTAAAAAATTCACTCATTTGTTAGAAGAATATATAAGGTTTAAATGGATGAATTTTAAATTCACCAAAGCTAAAAAGTATAAAATGAAAAATTTCAAATAATTTTCTAATTTGAGTAGATTTGAAATTCATTAATTTTGACTTTACAAATTCCTCCTACCAATTGATGCATTTCAAATCTTTCTCTAAATCCATTGATCCAAATACAACTTCATGTGATTCGATTCCGTTGAGATGTTATTAGTTTTAGCAGGTTCGTAGACAATTTAATAAGCCGGCTCATGAATTGGTATAGAGTAATAAAGCGATTTGTATGTGTTTGTAGCCATGTTTAAAAGTACGAACGTTAATAAGCCATTAGATTTCTTAAATAAATCTATAATCATCCTAAAAGTTTTGGCTGTGTTAGAATTGGAACCTAGATGTATATGCAGAAATTACTTAATAAATCCTTGAAGATGATAACGTTATAAATAAAGAGAAATTTAACAATAAAAGGGACACAAAGATTTACGTGGTTCGGTCGAATCGACTTACGTCCACAGACCAAGGGGAAAATCCACTAATTTAAGAGGATTACAAATTTGGAGAGACCTCCACAAAATAGGCCATAGGCACCATTATTTCTCTTTATTTATATTCGTTATTATTTTCAAGGGTTTATTAAATAATTTCTGCATATACCCGGGTTCCAATTCGAACAAACTGGTATCCTGAGCCGGGGACCCGGGTTAAGTCGATTTGATAGTAACGAAGTTTTGGGTTGAAAAATTTTGAATCATGGGTTACTTGTTGGCAAGTAATTTCTTCTTGATATTGGCCTGTTTTGTTACACTCTTCTTTGTGTATTGAAAACGTTTGAGCTTTCACATCTCGTCCGTTTGGTATCTGTGAAGAGTTAATCCTATAGGCCTATTTCTTGGATGAACACATCTATTTGTATTGAGTACAAATTTTGGACTTTGTTGGAGAAGGTGGAGTAACGTCGATCCATTTGTAAATTGAGAATCAGGTTTATTGAGCTTTTGTGGAGAAGGTGGAGAATTTCGTTTTGTGAAAATTTACCATTTTACGAGGATTTGTTAAACGATACAAGTCAAGGTGGAGATTTGTTGAGTATGCCTTGTATCTTTTGTTTTGTCCCAAATTGGTTCGGAAAGAGTATTTCTTTTTCACCCAATGTTAATAAATTAAGAGTCTTAATTAAGGTTTTGTGTGTACCGAGCCAAGAGAGCTTTAGTGGGCTTTCAAGGCCTTTATGGCCATTCAGCCTTTTATGTTATTTGGGTTCTCTTGTACTTTTGCTATAATGGTGCCTATAGCCCATTTTGTGGAGGTCTTTCTAAATTTGTAATTCTCTGAAAAATGTATAAATTGGTAGATGTTTTCCCCTTCGCCCATGGGCATAAGTTGATTTGACCGAATCACATAAATTTATGTATATCTTTCATTGTTATATATATTTTATTTTATTTAGATCAATTCGTTACTGTTTTCAAGGGTTTATTAAGTACTATCTGCAAATATCTGGGGTTTTGATCTTAACAGGCTGTAAAGCCAGTTAACCACGTTCTCAATCTCTTAACCAAGATGGTATTCCATTAAATAGTCCTCATGCTCAAGTTTTGTATGCGCCGTATATATGTATGGTTAACACCTTTTAAATTATCTTTTGCACCATATGGCTAAGGATTTGACTCTTAAACATCTATTGAGCTATTAATAAAACTTCTTTTACATTGGATACATATCAGCAACAATGAATAAATGAACAATCATAGAAAAATTGACTTTTCAGAAGCAATTGAATGATTACATAGGGAAGGTATCGAGATCCTAAAGATTTGTTAGGGCTTTAACAGGTTAACAAGACGCTGAGTACAAGTACTTTTTTTTAGAAAATTTTTGTATGGATGAAGTTCATGACACTCTATATAAACCCACATCACCCATTTATACTGTTGTGAGATAAGATAAAGTGATATAGATTAACGAATTCATAACAATATATCATTGATTCGATTTATATAAAAAAATTTCTGTTTCTTTAATATTTTATAAAACACTTGAATAGTCCTTCAAAACCCACTTATTTTAATTTATCATGTCCTCACAATTTTGTGAAAAATCATTCGCCTCTCCGTCATCAACAACAAAGCAACAAACCAATTAGGCTAAAAACTTTAACCACACAAGATTATTGATTGTATCGGGTTCATTAGACTAAAAAGTTTAAGTCACAAAAGATTATTGATTGCATTGGGTCTGCTGACCCATTCTAATTAGACCTTACTCCATTTTACACTCTTTAACTTATATTTGATTATCACATTGCACCGTATTTATTTTTTGAATATATTGTATCCTGAACTCTCAGTTCTTTTTCTGTGATTTGAGTCCAATTTTTAATGCAGTTATCAAAGTTAACAAACGTTAAGTTAGTGTTTACTATGCACTTGTTTAGGGGCGTGATGCACCAATAAAAGAAATCATGACTAATTCGACTTTACACCCCTTAACTTGTTATGAATTCATAACACTATATCATTGATTTGGTCTATATAAATTTTTTTTATTCCTTTAATATTTTATGAAGCACTTGAATAGTCCATCAAAACCCACTTATTTTAATTGGCAAATATTTAGGTAAACTCGATTTTTGGCCACACTTGTAAACCCTGTGGTGTGGATTAAATTTTAGAAAATCTATGACATCAGCTGATGTAAGCAAAATTGTTTAAAGTTTAATTATAACCACAGAGTCTACAGATGATATCAAAGAGCCGGCCTACTTTAAGCATTTTCCATTTTAATTTATCAAGTCCTCACAATTTTCAAGAAAATCGTACGCCTTTCCGTCATCAACAACAAAGTAACAAACCAATTCGGCTAAAGAACTTCAACCACACAAGATCATTGATTGTATCCGGTTCATTAGACTAAAAAGTTTAAGTCACCAAAAATTATTGATTGCATTGGGTCTGCTTACCCAGTCTAATTAGACCTTACTCCATTTTACACTCTTTAACTTATATGTGATTCTCACATTGTACCGTATACATATTTTTTTGAATAATTGTATCCCGAACTCTCAAATCTTGCCCAGTTCAGTCCAATTTTTAACGTAGTTATCAAAGTTAACATACGTTAAGTAAGTGTTTATTCTACACTTGTTTAGGGGCGTGTTGCACCAATAAAAGAAATCATAACTTGTTCGACTTTGCACCCCTTAACTTCTTATGAATTCCCACTTTACAACCCGAGTTCTAAATTTTTGGATACATTTTACCTCTAACTCCTAGATTCATCCCACTGTAGTCCAATTTCTAATAGAGTTAATAAATTTGACGAATGTTCCACTTTAGTTGCATATAGTCCACGGTTAAAATATCCGTTTTAAAAACTTTGATAACAATGTCAGAAATTTGACTGAAATGGATAAATTTGAGAGTTCAATGTGCAATATATCAAAAAAATAAGTATAATTCATAATGACATAAGATTTTGATTTGGATACATTTTATCTCTAACTCCTAGATTCATAATAAAAAATAATTTTAATAAAGAGAAAAATAAAAAAAATCATGAAATGACTACAAAATGGCAAAGAAATGAACACCCAATGCCAAAACTATTAAGTTATTATTTTTTTGATTTCTATTATACTTATTTTTGTGCAAGTTTCATTTTTCTTATTAGAAATTTGATTTGTATTTTTGGATATTAGAACTAGAATTCTCAAAAAATAGTGTTTCTCTTCTATTTTGGATTTCATAGAAATATATTTTAAGTAATTTTAAATTATAAAAACTAAATTAGTGAACTGCGAACCAGACAGGCCATCGGTTACATGTTCGGTCCGGTTTTCAAAACATTGATGCCCAACAGGTTCTACATAATGGTTTATTGTGTCTCATTCCCATTGTATCCTTCATCTTAAAATTTATTCTATATTAGTAATTTATTCAGACTGCAAATT
The DNA here is from genome assembly GCA_025175665.1 of Cinchona pubescens. Lineage (NCBI taxonomy): Eukaryota > Viridiplantae > Streptophyta > Magnoliopsida > Gentianales > Rubiaceae > Cinchona > Cinchona pubescens. The sequence continues at coordinate 590,081 of JANKKI010000109.1, forward strand.
TTCGCAAATAAAATTTGACTAATTTAAGCATTCATAAATTAGACACTACTAAAAAATTATTCATTACCTGCGTATTTCGCTGCAGCTTTTATCCAAAAACCCACAGGTAACAAGCCTTCCCACGGATTTGGGTGACAAAAAAAAATCCGCAGGTAAAAAGGCCATGGATAATGTTTGTTGCAGATCACAAAATTCGCAGCTAAATTTCATGCAGATTTTGATATGGAAATTTACATGCGGATATTTTTCGCATCTAATTCCGCATCAATATTTCGTTAAGAAATTGTTAAGACGGAATTTTAATGGGGATGTTGCTACGTAAAATATCCGCATGTAAATTTTCGCATCAAATTCCCCGTAAAAATCCTCATAAAATTTCGCAGCAAAATACCCAGCAAAATCCCCATGTAAATATGTTGCAGCAAAATTCGCAAGAAATATCTTCGCAGGTAAAAAATATCCGCATATAATTCCGCAGCAAAATTCCTAAATAATTTTCACAGTAAATTTTTGTTAATATTGTTTTAGTTTTCTTACCCCTGTACCATTATATTACATTCCAGCAATTTTACCTCAAATAACAGTTCACATTCAAATAAATATAATACGAAACAAATTCAAATACAAATTCAAATATTACAAATTAGTTGTCTAAATAAACAATCAAATATAGTCTAATCATCCAAGCTACCATCTGCATCATCCTCATCATCTGCATTAGGAGGTGGGGGGAATGTTGGCGACGAGAAGATCCAGGAAGAACGCCCAACCACTCCATCAAAATATTCAATTGGCTTCTCATTTCAGACAGTTGGGCTTGTAGTGAAGCTTACTCTTTCTTCATTTCTTCCTTTTCCAATCTCTTCCTTTCCAGTTAGGCTTGTAGTTCAGCATTAAGGGAATGGACTGTACTCCTGACCCTCTCATCAACATCCTCAGGTAGGCCGTATGGACTATGTAGGTTAGGACGAGGAACCCTTCACGGTCCTACCTAAAGAACCAAGACAAGTAACTCTGCCTTTCTTCGTTTCTCCCACGGCGTTATATGAAATATCCAAGTCAGATGACAGATGTTGTGAGTGTTGAGAACCATTGGCAGAAATATTGTCATTCTCAACAGTACTTTGAGAAGATATTTTTCAACCTTTTTCTTCTCAAAGTTCTCCTGGAAAAATCATACAAGAAAAGGTCAATTTTTTGGAAACAAGAATATTAAAGGAAAAATTAAAAAAGGATTGTTATCAGGCCTTAATGAATTACATAAGCATCTTGGGCCGGAGGATGAACCCAATCCCCATTCTGGGTGCAAAAATCTTATCAGAGAATGACAGATCTTCATAAGAGACAGCCTTTCATAATTAAAACAAATAAATATTTTCAAATCATCAATAACGAAGGCATTTTAATATAATGAAGTATTAAAACTACTAAAAATTAATTAGTATTACTATTTTCTTGAACCATACGCACTCTATGCGGTATAGAGCCGCCGTATGCAATGAAGCACCAGCATTCGAGTCCCGGTTGTTCTTATTCTGTTCGGATTTTTGTTTGAACTCTAAGGACTGTCAATATATATTCAGGTCTACGCTTGCACTATAGCCCATCCAACAAGGTTTTTTACCATCTTTTCTGACTTTTTGTATCATCTGGGCCAGCCTACCTACCCCTTGCTTCCCAAAATTCTCTCGCACCACTACATTGTGCCTAGGTGGCCATCTAAATTTTTTCTGCAGTGTTCAAATTAAGTTGCCATATAACAATATGAAAAATAGAATTACCTAATCAATTAATAGATTGAAACAGTATAGACAAAAATACTTGAAATTTCTCAAACCACAAGTCTCTTGTGGCTGTAGAAAACTTCTTCCACAAGGGTTTACTTTCTTCAAACTTGGTCTTTATGCATGCAGCAATTCCCTCAATTACTTGTTTGTGAGGCTAAAACCTAGTTACAACCAAATAAAATTAATACGATTCAACACGTTATCTTTGTTTGAACAATTAAATCACAATTTTATGTTTATTATGAATTATATTAACCCATCTCCATCGGGCTATATCCAAATCAGTGTGTCATTAGCTTCATTTCCAATGGCACTAGAAGAACTGGCAGCTATATGAAGGGCACCAGCGGGAGAGGGTATCAATAAGGGACTGCTCTGAGACTGATGAAGGGGAGGCTGAGGAATTGGTTGAGCCTGAGAATTTTGCTGAGATGTGGAAGAACTAGATTGACACATGGCACGAAAGTTAGCAATGGGGATTAACTCAGGATTGTTGGCATTTGTTTCTTGTGCTTGTGATGCTTAGGAGCGTGTCGGTGGAGGAACTTGGGCTGACATGCCTGTTGCTATTGTACTCTCCCTCTTTTGTTTCTTCCAAGTCTTTTTGGTTTTTGCTCCTCCTTTATCTCTTTCATCAACCATCTACAACAAACAATGAAACCAAGTAAGATACATCACAATCCAATACAAAATCACATCTATAACAATAATATATAAGGATTAATATTGAGACACAAATTAGAACATCAAAAACAAAACAAAAAAAAACTTAAAAAGAACAGAAATACAATAATTAATCAAGAATCTCAAGATTCCAAGACTCCATATTATATAGTATTACAAAAATCAGCATTTGAACATCAATTGATTCTCAAACTAAGTTTAAAATCAAACAAGTAAATGTTTTTTGGAGGGAAAAGCTAGACCAAAGATTGGACAACCCCCCTTGCCTCTTTATCTATTTTGTTGATAATACAATAGATATGCAAGACAAAATCACATAGCTTTAATATAAGTAGTCCTAAAAAAATAACATGAACAAAAGGTATGTTCACTTATTAAAATAATAGAAATGCAAAAATAATTAATCTTATACAAAATTTATTCTTCTTATAGAACTATTAGGATACTTATAGATCTACTATTCTTCCTATTCTTCGTCTTCGTCTTCTTTTTCTACTTCTTCCTCATCTTTTTCTTCTACTTCTAAGGGTTCTTCATCTTCCTCTTCCTTTTCTTGCCTCCTACCAAAATGAACTTCTTCATATTGTGCTCATCATCATGCAATTGATCAATTGGGTCTTTCTCAATCATTGCATTAAAATGGGCTTGATCCTCTTGATAAGCAATTTCTAATGCTTGTTTGTTATCCACAGCCGTAGTTGGCTTATTTTTTATAACTACCCACCAATTAATTATGCCAATTTCCTTCCCAGGATAAGGGAAATAATAAACTTGTGTTGCCATTGCAGCAAAAACAAAAGGGTCAAACTTTGTGTATCTTCGATTTTTATTTTCCCCAATAATTCCATACTTTCCATGTACTTTCACATCACGTGGAGATGTATCAAACTACTCACAGTTGAATAATATTAGATTCTTTCTCAGTTGTCCTGGCCACTCCAATTCAAGAATCTCTTTGAGGACACTGTAATAGTCATTGCAAGCTGAGCCTTGTCTCGTTCCCCTAACACATACTTCACTATTGTATATTTTTCCTACCTTTACCCCATACAGTAGTATGAAATTTGTAGCCATTAATGAATATGATAGGCCATGACTTTGCAACTCTCAATGGTTCTAAGTCCTGGTAATGCAAATGAGGATTGTGTGACATGTGTTCCGCATTATTGGTCACCTATTAAGTCTATCTTGTTAGTAGGACATAGATTGACAATATTGTATAAATTATACATATCGAATTTAAATACTTACATATTCTCGTAACCAACGGGAGAAGTCAGCTTCAATTTGTTGATCAATAATAGCTTCGCTAACATTGCCATACATACTTCTCACTTGATGCTCATACATGCTCCACCAGAATTGCTGATATGGTAAGAGTCTAATCCAACAAAACATATTTACAGACTTAAAAGGGGCACTTCTTACCCATGATATTCTTTAACCTCTTCATAATTTAACAAAACATGTAACTGGGCTGCTTGTAATTCTTTATCACTTAGCCTTCAAGTTGTGCCCTTGCCAGTTGTACGCCCAACCCCGAAAATTGAAAATTGAAAATTGAAAGATTTGATTGTCTTTCATTATTGTCAACACCATCGTCGTTACGATGAACTCTATGTCTACTACAAAGGACATGTGGCTTAAAGTAATGAGAACTAAAGTACGCTATTTCTTGAGCCAATTATGATTCACATATAGACCCTTCTAATGTGCTTTGTTCTTCACAATCTTTTTAATCTTGTTGAGAAAATTAAATTTTGGAAAAAGCCTTGTAATCGTGAAATAATTCATATGAAGAATATTTTTCAAAGTTAACAAGAAATTAATGAGTAGTTGGTTACCTTTCAAACGGATACATACATCGATATTGGACAGGACCACCTATCCTTGCTTCATAAGGTAAATGAATTGGCAAGTGTTCCGTGTCAAAAAATGATGGTGGAAAGATGCGCTCAAGTTTGCAGAATATGATAGGAATGTTCTCTTTCATGCTTAGTAAATGATTTTCCCGTAAAACTGTTGCGCATAAATCCCTAAAGAATTGGCTCAATTATATAATTGGATTCAATATCCCATTAGGAAGTGCACAGAATGCCATTGGAAGAAGATACTGCATCATAACATGGCAGTCGCGACTTTTCATCCCAAAAAACTTTGCCTCTTTCTCATCCACACATCTAGTTATGTTGGACGCATAGCCATCTGGCATTTTTAATCCCTGTATCCAATCACAAACATAATCACTTTGGGTTCGAGTTAAACAAAATTTGGTTTTAGACTTCCTCCAGTTCCCATTGGCAAGTTGTTCCAAATGCAACTCCAGTTGCCGACAATACTCTGCCAAGTCTAGTCTTGATTTTGCATTGTCTTTGGTTTTAGCTTTGTTGTTCATAACAGTATGTGAACACATTGTCAAACACGTTCTTTTCAATGTGCCTGACATCGAAGTTGTGTCGAATGAAGTTATTTTTCCAATAAGGCAAGTCCCAAAATGCTTCTCTTTGTCCAATTATGAGTTTGACCATATCCAGCAAAGCGGACCTGCTGACCAGTGTCAGTTATCCTGGGAAGGTGATGAACTCTCTTCCATAGTTGGTCCCCAGTCAACCTTGGAGGAGGAAAAAAATGCTCTTTCTTTCCTTTTAAGAAGTCATTTGTATTCATTCTAAAAGTATGATCAGGTTTCAAAAATTGACGATGACAGTCAAACCAAGAATTTTTCCTCTTATTTTTCAAATGGAACGCTTTTGAATGGTCCATACAATGTTAGTTTTCTATGCCGTACTCTACCCTAATAACATGCCATATGTAGGGAAGTCTCCAATGGTCCACATCAATGACGCCTGCATTACAAAATTTTGTTTCTTATAGGCATCATAAGTTGAGACACCATCATTCCATAATTGTTACAACTCATCTATTAGGGGCTTTAACATACACATCAATTTTACATTTTGGATTGTGTGGACCTAGAATGATCATAGTTAAGAACATGAAAGGGAAAGTCATGCACAGTTCAGGAAGATCATTATAAGGAGTAACAATTACGGGCTACCAAGAGTAAGCTTGGTGTTGCAGATTGGCTAAAGGGAGTATACCCATCAGAACACAAACCAAGTCTGACATTTCAAGACTCAGTATCAAAGTCAGGAAAGGTGCGATCAAAATGTTTCCATGCTTCTCTATCGGATGGGTGGTATAATACACCTTCCTCCCAACAATTTTCCTGGTGCCACCTTATGTAACTTGCAGTGGTCTCCGAAGCATATAAGGGTTGAAGCCGTGGAATAAGAGGCAAATAATGTACTTTTTACATGACACCTCTTTGCAATCATGTTTACTCCCTTTACGTTCTTTATAACGAAGTTCATGGCAGAACTTACATTCCCTCAAGTCCTTGTCATGTTTCCAATATAACATGCATCCATTAATGCAGCAATCTATATTTTGGATAATTAAACCCAATCCTGCTATTAGTTTCTTTGCAGTTTAAAAATCAGAATGAATCTTGTTTAAAGAATGACAAACTTCAATCATTAGTTGTGCCATGCCATCAAAACATCCACGGAACATATTGATAGTCAGATTTTAAACTCATCATCCTGACAGCTGCCGACAACAACCAATGCGTCTCATATCCAAGCCATAATGGTTCTTGAGATAGATTCAACATATCATAGAACCTAGCAGCATCCTTTTTTGGAGGTTCTTCCATATTTTGTTCTCCTTCTTGACTAGATCCTAACCCTGCAGCATCATATACCATGCCCTGATATCTATTGACATGTTCATAACCACCTATAGAAGGCCCACTTGTTTTCCCATAATACATGTCAAAATCATTCCTTTCGTCAGCTGAATCCATATCAAAGTTTAAGTTAATTCGTGGTGCTTCCTCCCTGTGTGATGTCCAATACCAATATCCAGATTTAAAACCTTTCCACATAATATGAAAATTCACCATATCAGGGACATGGTGTCGCTCATTTTTGCACTTCACATACGGGCATCTAATAACTCCCTCAGTTAAATATTTTGGTTGTTGACAAGAAAAAAATTTATAAACCCAGCCAAACCCTCCAAAAAAGTTCTTCCACATATCCCTGGTGATTTGGAAAAAGCCTATTATACATCCATCTTCGATGCTCTGGGATTTCCATTTTTCCTAACCAAATTAATGACTTACTTAGTCTCCTATTAAATAATTAATTTCCAAACAAATATAAGAAAAAGATATTCTATAGGGTGGAGTTCATTTAAGTAATTCTGCAAATGCATTTAAGGCCGTCTATTTTAGTTTAATATGAAATATGCAGTGTCATCAATCATGTGAAAAAAAATTATGACTGATTACATGCCTTACTCATGAAACTGAAAGGCGTATGGATGCTTGTTAAGACAATTAGGTACGGTCACTATTTTGATCACAACAACTAGATAAATTAAAACCAAAAAGGCTTTAGAGGATTTTTATGTTTTAGGTCATTATCATTACTACGGAATGAGGGATAGGGGTGAAGGGGGTGGGGGTTAGGGTTTGGTGGTTTAATCTTTATTCTTGAATGTAATAAAACCTTGAAGAGTTTGAGTTCGAAACAGTTGATGGAAGTGAATTTCACAAAAACTTTATTATAACAAGTGTCTAATACATATTATTAGCGTCCATAAATCAACTAGATTCTATCAATTCATTTGATTGATAATAATTTTTCTCTAAATTTTAGGCCCTACCCTTTACCACAATTAGTATTATGTAGAGGCACAAAGTAGGAGCATATATAAGGATTAATATTGAGAGATAAAAGAGTGTACGTGAATAGTTGAAGAAAATTAAAGACTAGGTTATCCAGAGTACCAAACTTTAGTTAACTCAATAATTTTGACCATCACATTGCGGATATCCAGAGTAGGATACCCAATTGAAAACCATTATTCATTTTATAAAATCAAGACTAAACTAATTAACCTCATCTTAAGTACCAAACTTTACGAAATTTTTATGACTAACAAGTTAACTAATAAGTATTCTATATAAAATCCATAAGAACAAAAAATAATCGATATTAGTTATTCCAAGACAAAATTTAAGTTAAAAAATTAATATCATTTTTGAAAACTAAAAAGAAAAATAAAAATAGTATAATATTTGTCCAAGAAAGTTAGATAACTTAGAATAATATGATAGGTTAATATATAACTTACAAACGCACAAAATACTAGTCTACAAGAAACAATAATATGATAGGTTAATCGTATTTTCCCTTTAATACAACCAAATTTTTATCCGTTTGCAATGCCATTGCTAACTTATGCAGTAGTACCAAAGGTGGTTGTGTTAAGTGGCAAGTCACTTAGAAAATGTGTTTGAAGCAGGAGTGGAGTCAAGACCCAATTGGAGGGGTGTAGCTTGTACCGCAACCACTTTGTTATATATATGTCAACAATAATGTGAAATTGTCTTTTTTTTATTTAACTTCACAATGCTTCAAATATCTCTATTCATGTTATGATTTTTCTACATAATCATGGTAAAATTTTAATTTGGGTTATGTAATGGATAAATTCAACTTTAGAAAAATCTAGGGTGATATGAAAAGACGAATGAACTAAAATTTAAAAAAAAAAAAAATCAGGAGGAGCATTTGTCCATCAACAACTCAGACTTGCCTTTCTAAACAATACTCTTCACTGAACTCAAGCATATGGAATGTCACTTTTTCTCCAACCTTATTCACGAATAAATTTTCACGACAACACACGGAAAAATTTCACAACTAAAATGTCATCAGAATTTTTTTTTTTTTTTTTCAATTTATAAGCACCTTACATATCTACACCTTCAAAAAAAAAAAAAAAAAAAATAGCCGTGGATCATAAATAAAACAAAAAACTAGAAATCGCTAGAAAAAAAATGAAAAATAACAAAATAAAAATCTTAGGGAAATTATAGATAACAAACACTTGTAAATCAAAAAAAAATATTCGGATAATAAAAAAATTAAAAAGCGGAAACAAAGGAATACATTACCGTGCACTAGTGGCGGCTTGAGGAGGTGGTGCTCAGCCGACTTGAAGAGAAGAAAGGAAGAGGAGGCTTAGGAGAGAAAGAAATGAGGGAGAAAGGTTAACGGGAGGGAGAGAGGGATATAGGAAGAAGGCGGTGGGTGAATAAGGGTCAAGCTAAACCAAGAAGAAGAGAAGGAAATAGGAAGAAGGGATCGGGTGAATGGTGGTAGAAAGTGACAGAGATGGGTGGAAAAAGGAAGGGGGTTGCTTTCTCGATTTAATCTGGGGGAGATGGGTGGATTTGCTGATTATACCTTCTAATTTGTTGTGGCAATTTTCCTGTGGAAATTTGTTGCGGAATGTTCCTGAGGAATTAGTTGCGAATATTTTCGCTTATACAATATCCGCAACTAATTCCGCATGTAACTGTACAAAAGGTTAAAAAATTATTCACTAAAATCCGCAGCTACATCCGCAGCAAAATTATGTAGTAAAATCCGCAGCAAATTTGCCTATGGATTTTGTTGTGTATTTTTTGTAGACGAATTTATTTTATGTAGTACTTGTGGAATTAGCAGCGGATAATTTACATAGGGTTATATCCACAACAAATATCAGCAAGTAAAAATACATTCCCGCGTTATGGAGAGATTTTACCTGCGGATTTCGATGCGGATTTTTTAATCCATAGCAAAACTTTATTCTCGGAACTAGAAAACTAAAATCCGCAACAAATTTCGTAGCTATTACCTATGAAAAAAAAAATCGAAGCAAAAATTTGCATGAAATTTCTAATTTTTTAGTAGTGAGAGCTACAACATGATCAAATTTCGTGATATGGTATTACTATTTAGCGATCTAGTGTAGGCGGCAGCACACTCACCCCAATAAAATTTATAAAGTCGTAGTATTTTCTATTTATCAATTTAAAATTTTATGTTTTATCCTTTTAGAAAATTAAATACTGTTCCCCCGATGTTTAATATAAAGTATAAGACTGTCTCTTGAAATGTTCATCTGTAACATTTGCCTTCCATGTCCTAACCCTAACCTAACTAATATATTCAAACGACTTTAATTGTAGTCTTTGGTCTCTTTTCATTTTCTTCATCTTTTTTAAAACTAGATATCAATAAAAAATTTCTTGCTATAAAAAATACGCCTTTTATGTATGTCCATAGCATGGGTATGTTTTATGTGTGTGTGTGTGTGTTTTTTTCGTCGGTGTTTTGCTAGTATGTAAGTATTAAGGAGTCAAATGTTTTTCTTGCAATTTTTCATTTTGTTGATGATTGTGCGCTGATGTAGTTTCTGTTACTAGAATAAAAATAGAATAAAAAATCATCGAACAATTATCCCTCATATACACTTGCAATCTCATATGTAAGAAGTGAGTTTTTTCAGTTTGTTATCGATGAATTTTTAGATGGAGTACGTGAT